>QLNU02015359.1:25309654-25352238 GCA_006491805.2 Dysdera silvatica | reverse complement strand
TTAGCCATAATTTCACCACGCTGGCTAAACGGGTTGGTGAATTAGCCCTCCCCTTCCGCCTTTCTATCCGTGTAGCAAATATTAATTTGCCACATAAATAGAAAGCTCAGCCTGCACCACTTGAAGGCGGGGTAGGACACTAGGTTACTGGCCTGGCCGGTTCCACACATCGTCACATACGTTCAGCGTGTGGGTCTCCTTCCAGTTAGATACCAGCAACCCTTTTGCAGGCCATATATATATATACTTGTTTTTAATTGCTTGCTTCCGCACTTTAGATAACGAAAGCTTTAATATTGTTTTAAGTAATTTAGTTAAATGGGAAAAAATAAAACCTTATTTTATCGTATAATCATTGAGAGAGTGATAATTGAATAAATTGAAATAATTTTTGTGTTTGCAAGTTCCCACTCCCGCTAAAATTTCATTAAAAACTTATAAAAATCTTGAAAAATTGTATTCTTTCAGGTGCTTTAATTATAGGTAAATAATTCGTCCATATTTCTATTGCTACTTAATTTTAAATGAAATTTGGAAATCACAGTTTTATTTAGTCTATAGACGTGAAGTTTTAACTGGAAGATATTACAATTTTAATCTCTTGCTTCTCTTTTAGAGCTGAATGAATATTAATGTCTTCTCAGTTCACTAATGTAAGGGGTCCAAGGCTGGAACACGACTCATTAATGGGTAACGCTTTGAGTGATGTTATGATTCTATTCTTAGGCAGAAACGGATTTAAAGTGGTGCGAGCCATTTCGTCGTGCAGTGTGTTTAACCATGGGGGGCGGGGGGGGGCATCGAATGTCCTAATAAACAAGACGCAGAGACAAATCCAAGGTTATCATTCAATCATTCGTTTTTAAATAGGTATCGATAAATTAAATCGATATTTTATGAATTTTAATAATTTTTTCCCTTACTTGTACTTAATGAACTTAAAATCCTTTTTTCAGTACACCCTCAACATGGATTTACAAGTGGGAAATCAAGAAAGTGAGAAACTGCATTGAAACAGACAGACTTATTGAACTGCATGGAAGACTAATGTCAATTTCTAGACCACTCAAATGTGGTTGATTTTTGGTTCTTCAGAAAAAGTATTTATGGGTTGGTTGGATGTTGTAAAGAAATTTAAATATTGACATCGTGGTTTTCCGATTTGACATTACACTAAAAGTAATTACCAACGGATACGCCCCTGACAGAGAAATATATGCTGCAATGCGGGGCGACCATGGAAGAGGAGAACATTTTTGTGGAGAAGTTTCTGAAGCGAGAATTTTGATTTTGATGGTAAAAGCAAGATTTCCGTTAAGAAAGGTTTTGCTTTAGAAAATATCAAGTCTTATTGAGAAGATCCTCAAAAGATTAAAACAAAAGGAATTGTTTTTAAAATAAACAATTTTTTTGGGGGCCAGATTTTTGTTTCGCACAAGGAGATATATGAGCTAATTCCGTTTCTGGCTTAAGAACATCATTATTGGACTGTGTTTCTGGTATCAGTTGTCGTACATCTGACACTAATTATTACTAAATTATCAACTCAGATTAACAATTATTCTAAAATAATTCAAAGCAAATTTTATAACTAACTACCCCCGTACAATATTGAACATGCACTGGCCACAATAGATAGCCAATATCATATGTGTAGAGGTATATGGGCCGTTGGGGCCCGAGCCCGATCCCCTAAATAATCTGAAATAAATTGCGATTTTACATATACATACTGTAATGTATAAACGTACATAAAATGTGCTTGAACCCCCAATAATTTTGAGGACTCAACGTCTGTAGCCAATATAGAAATATTTTGTGCCCAAAAACCCTTTATTAGGGATATTAAAGCAAAGAAAGTGCACCTAGATAGGACATAAAAATTTGCGACTGTGACGGTATACACGGTCAAGGGATTGACGTGAAAACGTCTAGAACTTCATTTCAGTACTGGGTGATACTTCAAAAATCGTGATGTAGCTTTCGCATGACGATACAAAATCAAATTTGTGACTGTAACGGGATACGCGGTCGAGAGATTGATGTGAAAAAGTCTGGAACTTCAATTCAGTATTGGATGATACTTGATAAACCTTGATGTAGCATTTACATGACGATACAAAACCGAATTTGTTACTGTGACGCGATACACGCTTGAAGGATTGACGTGGAAATGTCTAGAACTTCACTTCAGTATTGGATGACGCTTCAGAAATCTTGATGTAGGGTTTATATGACGATACAAAACCGAATTTGTGACTGTGACGGGATACACAGTCGAGAGATAGATATGGTAAAGTCTGGAACTTCAGTATTCGATGACACTTGACGAATCTTGATGTAGCCCTAACATGGCAATTCAAAACCGAATTTGTGACTGTGACGGGATAGACAGTCGCAGGATTGACGTGAGTACGTTTCCAATCCAACAGCGTTTGTGGCCGCGGGGTTAAGTGGAATTCAGACATGAATTAACAGATTTATTGTTGCACAGAAACCGCCGTTGTATTCGCCGCCGACATGCCCTGTGCCACCTGAATCACTCAGGCACTGACAATGCTATAACACTGAACTTCTGAGACGCTCTTTTCGATGGATTGTGTCCTGGATATTTTATGTTCACATTTGCGCGAGTTTCAGTCAACATTGTGCAAATTTTTAATTTTATTTTCTTGTTGGAATTATTTTTTCAATTTCTAAAACTGGTTCAATATTTTGGAATGCAGGTTCAATGTGTGGATCTAATAGAGATCTATCGTTTGAGACCAAAACTAGCTGCTCGTTATCACGAGCTGTATTGATTAGAAATTTCCGCGGATACCGAAATTGGCCGCGGTGCGTCGAGCCCCACTCCTTGTGTACTATGCACAAGCGGCGATGACTTGATATTTGTGGCAGAGGGGTTCAGTGGAACTCAGAAATGAATCGATACATTAATTGTTACACAGTAACCGTCATTGATCTCGTCATCGACGTTCACATTTTTATGTGCTTTCTGACTCCTGACCCTTTCAGCCACTGACAATGAGATATCCTTGGATAGCGGCTGAGACGATCTTTCCGATGTGCCTCCTATATTCCATGTTGGCATTTGTGCGAATTCCGGATGGTATTCTAAAAATTTTCAATTTTATTCTCTTGTTTTACATCCTTTCACTCTTTAAAACTGATTCAATGTTTTGGTATTTCGGTACAACGCGGATATTTAATCGAGATTTATCACTGGAGACCAAAAACGTAGCCCTAGCTGCTTGGAGTCATGAGCTATACTGATTGAAAATTTCCGTGGACTCCCAAAGTGGCTGTTTCGCTTCGAGCCCCGCCTTAAAGTACTGTGAATACGCGGCTGTGACTTCATATTTTGGCGAAAATGGGATTATATACCGGTTAGAATGATAGCACGTAATTTCTGAGTTACTCGATGCTCTTGTATCGGCATGCAAACGTTACATCAAGATTTCTGAAATGTCACCCAATATCGGAGTGAATTTCAATATGCTTTTACGTCAAAAGAAACCTAACACTGTTTACATACAAGCCTTAAATTGGAACCCTCAACGAAAGTTCAATAGAGGTAGACCAAGAACCTCATGAAGGATTAAAGAAGTGGGAAAACTCCGAGACAGTCAGAAAACCAAGAAAAGACCCTACGTCTCCCAAGGAAAGAAGGAAGGAAAGAAAAAGAAAAATTAAAACAGAATATAATGAGCAAACTTCTCATTTAAAAGTAGTTATTTCTCGAAACACAATATTCTTAAAATTAAGATTTTTATGTACATTTCGTAAATTATATTTCAGTCAGTCATCATGTTTAATTATTCCAAACACGTTTCTTAATTAACTTTGATTTCGAACTATTTACATGATTTCGCGTTAGGGAAGCCCCTAATTTAATATAATAGTAAGTGATCGGATGTGTCACATTTAAAATATGATAATAAAGAACGATCTGTGCAGACAGCAGCTCTCCATTTCTTCCTCTTCCTCTGTCTTCCAGTGCTGATCATTATGCTCTAATCAACGCATGTATTAATTCGAGTTTTAATTACGGTGCCCTCGTAACAGCAAATCTAACCAGGCTCTGAAAAAGTTTTTTGCACATCTTTCAAGAGATAAGAAATAAGGATTTCCCGTTTTTTCGATGGAAGCCAAATTGCGCAAGTGGGGCAATATCTATCGCCATATTTGTCCTGGTTCTAAATTCTTGACTCAGAAGGCTGCCATTAGTCCTCAAAGCTGTAATCATGGGGCAATTGGTGGGGCTGAGTTCTCACCTCGAAATTGTGATAATTCAATTTTCATGACGCCGTTTTTTATATCTGTCTCTCTTTGCTTGTGCGGAAACTTTAGATGGGACAGAGTGTTCAAAGGTGAAGGCGGAAAGTTGAAAATTATACCTTAGGTGATATAATGACTTTATTGCCTTTGACGGATCTGTATCGTCTAAAAATATGGGGTATATGGGATTTCCAAGGGCTACAGAAGATCTACAAAAGATTTCAGTTATAGGTACAAATGCCTTTAACGGCCAATGAAGTGTTATTGTTTCAATGTAGTATGCTTCTTCATGTATAAGAGTAAAAATTTCGCTACTCACATATCAAACCCTTTTATATAGTTGCAGTTTATACTGAAATAGTTAGTTTTTGGTATTCGAACATTTCTTTGTACAATGGTCTTGTTTTTAGGGAGGTGTTCCGGAAGAAAAACAGAGTATTTTTGCTTTCGCTCTTTATGATATCTTTCTCAAATTAGAAGTCCGTTTGTGATTTCATTTAGAGCTTTACAAAAGCGAAAACCTTCATAACAGATAAGAAAATACCCTCTCTTCCTCTTTCCTTCCCTTCATTCAATATTTGTGCAAATTTCCAATATTGCATACATTCTGTTGTACACAAAATTCTAATATTGTTAATAATTAATTAATTTATATATAATAACTTACAATTCTAATTATTTTTGCTTATTTTTTTCATTCAGTTTTAATTCTTCTCTTATTTTTCCTGTTTTCAATTTCGTCCCCATTTTTCTTGCTTTACTTATCTTAAATTTCTTCACGGGAGCCTTCCTGAACTAAACTATCATAGTTTATCTTCAAAAGAAGACTTTTTAAAGATTAACTCATATTATGCATATTTTTCTGCACACCGGAGAATCTACTTAATACGTTTCATAAAAGGAACATAATTTTTACATGTAAACTATTAATTGCTGTCGATGGTTATTTTCAGTCACCTGCTTTTTCTTATTTTTGCTGGTATCACTGCATATTTGCATAGATAAAAGATTTGATAAGGCCGTGCTAAAGAGCTGCGATAAGTCAAAATGGGGTGTGTTCGATTGACTAAAATTACTCGATGCGCAAAGCATTTATCGGATTGAGAAAAAAAGAAAAAGATTGGGCAGATGGAGCGTGATTTAAAATCAGCAGCTTGTCGGTCATCATCATTTGCATCTGTAACCACGCGCCACTCTCAAAAATTCCGCATGTGACAAGATAGGACAAAATTGGTTCTGGTATTTACCAAGATGACTTATTTCCGTCATCTGTGTTTAATCATTGGTTCTGAAAAAGGAGTTCAGCTACTTATCTCGCAGTCTTTAAAATACAGTTTCAGGCAATGAATGCATTACGACCAGTTTCAAAACTACGTTTAGTACATAACCCATGAAATAAGTTTTATTATAATCTTTTACGAAAAGTTACTTTTGACGTCGTTTTTTTTTTTGTGGTTTTACGGTTCAAGGACTAGAGCGGTCATGCTGCGCCCGGACGTACTGTTTTCCGAGAAATCAGAACCTCTGGACCTAAAATCTTCCGAGGAATCCGAGCCTATTGAACCTACAGCTTTCCGAGGAATTCAAACATCTTAAGGCCTAGGGAACCAAACCGCGGATTTTGGTGAACAGTGAGATCGACGGTTGGTGTGATGCGCCATTGGTATTTTAAATAGCTGTTTGTCAGTCGAAGGAATTCGGGGTTCTTAGTTTCTCTTAAATGTTAGGCATTATGCTTGGAAATATGACGGATATATACTCCCAGGCGTATGCAGAGGATGTTGATGGCGTTGTAATCCTCCATTGCGTTGAAATTTTGAATGCATCCATATGAATATATGGAGTTGTAGCTTGGTAACACTCATTGAGCCTATAATCCCCCTTATGAACTTTATGAGCATAATAATAATAATAATAATTATTCTTATTCTTATTATTATACACCAGTAACTGCATAAGAACTAACAATGGTATAACACCGATCTCCTAAGACCTCTTTCTGCTGCCTGTGTCTCCTATATTGTATGTTGGCATTTGCGTGACTTTCGGCAAGCATTGTGCAAATTTTAATTTATTTTCTTGTTGGAATTTTTTTTCATTTCCTAAAACCAGTTCAATGTTTGCAATGCATAACGCGTAGATATAATCATAATCTATCGCTTGAGATTAAAACTAGCTGCTTGAATCATGAGCTTATTGATTGAATTTCCGGTGACACTCAAATTGGGCCCCACCTCTGTGTACTGTACCTGAGCGGGCGATGTCTTGATTTTCAAAGTCCGAAGGGTTCAGCGGATATTCAATAAGACGACAGTTTGAGCACTGTTATATATATGTGGCCTTCAAAAGGGTTTCTGGTATCTAACTGGAAGGAGACCCAGACGTTGAACGTATGTGACGATCTGTGGAACTGGTCCGCTATTAACCTAGTGGCCTATCTCGCCTTTTAAGTGGCATATGTATTTATATATATATATATATATGGGCCCAGCTTCCACTGCATATATGATGACATTACATTAGATATCCTAAAAGAAGCTGGAGAATATGTAGAAGACATACTCGCAAAATTCTTTACCAAATGCCTCAACAGTGGTAACATACCAAACCAATGGGATTCTGCAACAGTAATTCTTTTGCATAAAAAAGGTGATAAAGAGGATTTGAAAAATTACCGACCAATTAGCTTGTTACCTGCTATTTATAAAATCTTCACAAAAGTGCTAACACATCGCCTGCAGAAAAAATTAGATGCAGCTCAACCAAGAGAACAAGCTGGATTTCGAAGTGGATTCAGTACAGTGGACCATATTCAAGTATTAAGAGAATTAATTGAAAGAACACATGAATATGAACTTCCATTGTGTGTGGCATTTATTGACTATGAGAAGGCCTTTGACTCTATTAAAACATCAGCAGTCATCAACTCTTTAAGATCAGCAGACATCGAGGATGTGTACATTGACATGGTGAAATGTGTGTATAAAAATGCAAGTGCAAAATTTCGGTTACATAAAGATACCAAAACTATTAAAATTGGTAAAGGTGTGAGGCAGGGAGATACCATTTCTCCAAAACTTTTTACTTCAGCTTTACAGATGATTTTTCATCAAATAAATTGGAATAACAGGGGAATAAAAATAAATGGTGAATATTTAAATCATTTGCGGTTTGCTGATGACATTGTTATTTTTTCAACGAACCCATCAGAACTCCAAGACATGGTACAGGAGCTCTCAACTAGAAGTAAAGAAGTTGGACTCAAGATGAACCTACAAAAAACTAAGATCATGTTCAATAATTTCGTAGAGGAAGCAAAAATACAAGTTGACAACACTGAGCTAGAAATTGCTGATTCATATATTTACCTTGGCCAGCTGATTTCAATGGATGGCAACATTATGAAAGAACTCAACAGACGTATTAAACTTGGCTGGAGTGCATTTGGAAGAAACAGTTTTATCCTGAAGGGGAAATTGCCTTTGTGTCTAAAAAGAAAGGTCTTCAACCAGTGTGTATTGCCAGTCCTCTCTTATGGATCAGAGACATGGAGTCTAACAGTTGGAGCAATACGAAAGTTACAGACAACGCAAAGGAGCATGGAGAGGTGCATGCTTGGAATAACTAGGAGAGATCGAAAAAGGAACACTTGGGTGAGAGAGCAAACTAGAGTAGAGGACATCATTGTTAAAGTAAAAGGGCTGAAATGGCGATGGGCTGGGCATATTGCAAGAAGAACTGATCAACGATGGACAACAGAAATTCTGAACTGGATTCCAAGAGACCACCGAAGACCTAGAAAACGTCCTCAAACTAGATGGGTGGATGAAATAAGAAAAGAGGTTGGGGTGACGTGGAAACGAATGGCCCAGGATAGACTTGTGTGGAAAGCATTTGGAGAGACCTTCATCCAGATAATGATAGATAATGGATAGATAATGGTTGAATATGATGATGATGATGATGATATATATATATATATATATATATTATTCCCCAAACTTGAAACTATAAGCACCATAACTCGTCCGCTAGATTGATGAAGATGTTAAACTGAACTTGATGCATTTTGTTTGTTACGACTTGTACACTTTATTTGACAGTTTGCGCGCGCACTTGTGAGCATAAAATAAGTAATGTATATAAAAAATGTGCCCAAATTACTTTAAAATCTGCAATTAGTAATTTGGTTGTTAAATTGCTTGTAAAGAAAAAAATCATCTCCCTGCACCTGGTGGGACCCGAACCCTCAAAGCCTTAATTGCCGGTCAAGGGATCTACCAATTTACGTTTTTGTTTCTTTACCAGTAATTTAATATCTAATGCTGCCGCATCCTCGGCTACCCAGATAGCAAAGATCATCATTGGAATGTCCTGAGGACCTTCTGGACATCCTCAGGACGTCCCTAGGGCCATCTTTGCTATTTGGGTAATATGAAAAATTGTTGATTTAATAGTAATTTGGTTTTATATTTGTTGTTTTAGTCAGGCGCCAAATTGTTTTGGCACCTAATCCATAACTTAATGTACACTAAGATCCACTGTATAGCTGAAAGGATAGAAAACATGTATTTTTAAATGAAATATTGATGAAGAGAAATAGTCTGTTAACATCAACTTTTCAATATCCTTTTACATAGCACAAGTAATTTGCATATTTAATATAATAATGTAAGTTTTTAACCAAAAAGTTATTGAAAAATAAAAGTTAATTCTTTAAAATATTTATTTTGATAAACGGAATATTATCTTTTAAGTTGAAGACGAATTATATACTTTTTTTTTCGAGTATATATATGCAGGGGTTGAATGGACCTCCGGCCCCCGGACTGATGGGTCCTCATGAGCAATAGAATTTGCGCCTCCGAATGGACAAGGATTCGCGCCTTCTGATAACCCAAGGTATGCGCCCTTTTAAAGCACCCAGTCCGCCCCTGGATATATCCAATTCTTTCCATGTGTATGGTACATTCAGTTGTCTTCTATGTAAGTGTCCGCCCCTCAATTTAAAGAATTGATGTTGAAGAATGAGATTTTTAAAGAATTTTTTGCAATAAAAAAACAATGAACTAAAATCTTGAAGCGGGTTGATCCACATGGCGAGGCTTTGTACGATAACCCTTTTCTAAGCGACAACTTAAACTACTTATTTTTCTGTTAACAAATTCCAAGAAGCAACTGCACTGTTTAATTACACTTGCTATGCATTATAACCAATGAACTGTTTGTTTGTTTTTAGTTCCAAGAGAGCAGGTAGTGCTTGCCTGACAATCTGAGTTTAAAATCCTTTTCGGTTTACAATTTCAACTTGTAATTAACGCGCTAACGAGTATAACAGAGATTGGGAAGTCAGAAATTGACTACGGCGTGTAAAGCGTCCAAAGAGGTAGATGGATCGGTTTGACCTTAAACGTTTGAGTTAGTTAGGAAAGGATAAGTTAATGACGTAATTAATTACTCTAACTTTTCGTGACATCATTTAATAGTTTCAGATTTTTTAAGATAAAGAAGCTGATATTGGTTTGCTTTGAATGGAAACTGATCTACTGCGACTTTTTTTCCATTCAACCCGGATTTTTTTTTATTATGGAATTTTTTCTGCTGTTTTTCTATATAATCAATGCTAGATTAATGCAGGGGCTTTAGGGGCTGCAGCCCAGGGGCCACCGTCAGCTAGAGGGCCTTAAGGGACGTGTTCTCTTTTGGACGATTCTTTTGAACTATTTTGCTGGGACCTCACAATATCAGAAGACCAGGGGCCTCAAAAACTTTAATCCGCCATTATATAATATATATATATTTGTAGTATTAAGAGTACATTTTCGAAATCTTAATGTTTGCTGAGTGTTTCTGTTAATATTTGCCAATTGTTGAATTATCTGCGAATGCAATTACTCTCAATAGTCATATCACCCACTGCCGAGGATAATCGAAAGGTTGCTATAATGCAGGGGTCTTCAACCTTTTCCAGTCCAAGGGCCACATTTGCTCTTTATTTTTGGCCCGCGGGCCGCACTAGTGTACCAGCAATATTAGGACTGAACAAAAGTGAATCCGGGGGGAGGGGGCGCACGAGGAGCCCCCTGGATCAGAATAGAATTCAGTGGGTCCTAAGTTTAATTTTTGTTTTTAAATCACTGTTGCACTGCAAATCAATAAAACTACCTCTCATTTCCATATGTGCTAGAAAACTAACGTAGAACACTAATGAGCGAAGACCGCATATTTAGATCTCTAGCGTTTTAAGATATTTATTACGAAATGTGAAAATGCCAACAGAATAAAATACATATATTTATGATTTGGAGGGAGAAAGGGGCGTCATTTTCGTGTGAAACAATTTGTATTTTTTCATGAGCCGGTGGGCCGCATAAAACATGTCGACGGGCCGCAAGTGGCCCGCGGACCGCGGGTTGAAGACCCCTGCTGTAATGAAACGTATTTTTAACGAAGCGCCATCTGTTGGTCTATTATTGAAAGAGAGAGCGAATATTTTTGAGTGCGAATAATTAGAAGTTTACTGTATCTATTAGGGGAATTTGTATGCGAAAATTTCTATGCTTAAATTCCTGCATACATCGTATACACAAAAAATTCTAAAATTCGAGGTAAACGTCGTGGAAATCCGCGCCGTGATAAAAATACTGCCATGGTGATAAGATCCGGTTGATTTGAAAAAATGAAAATTGCGGCTTGTGAGACTGGGGGACTCGCATTCGAGACCTTGTGGTCCTCTTTAAGCAGAAAGTTCATAAGTGGAGTTGCAGCGATGCTACTCCATATATACAAATATCTATATACAACATCTCATCGCATTGGAGGTAGGTTAAAACTCCTTCAACATCCCCTGTGTACGCCAGTGGAGATCCGAATGGTGATGACAGTCACTGCAATGCTAGAGATTTCTCATAAAGTCGAATGAGAAATGTGCTATTGTCTTAAGAGAGATTATTATGTGTGTTTGGTGGGTTCTTTCTTCGATTCATTAATAAGCCCGGTGTAAAGAAAAAGGTTCTGCAGAAATGTGTACTTTATCAAAGTAAGTTTTTATAATGAAATTTCATCACAATAGTATCCATTCCATTGTTTTCAAATGTCTAAAGCGCCACCTATCGGTGACCTTAAAATTGATTGAGTTAAAAAAATAAGAAGCATCCGGATAATATTTAACCCACAAAGCACACTTCAATGCGATAATTTTTCCCTTTTTTATAAATTTTTAAATTTTATGCGGATTTTTGATTGACCCTGTATTTTCTGCAATTTTTTAATTTAAAGAACTAAAACAAGTACTACGTATTTAGTGTGGCTATAAACATAACTTAATAATGATAATTAAATACATCATAATTATGTATATGTTTATTTCATTTCGAGACCAGCAAGTTTAATACTTTTTTTTTCTTAAAACGATTTACAAAATCTTTTATAAAGTGTATGAATATACTATGATTTTAAAAAGATATCGTTTATAACGACCGAATTTTCACGGTCCTTTGAAGGTCGTTATAACCGATTTTCACTGTATGTATGTATGCAAAATTTTATCTCAATGGGGGCCACAAGCCCCATGAACGCCCTTCTGATTACACCAGTGTAATAACGTAGTAATTGAAAAATTATAGTGGGTGAAAGTAGTCTTAAGGCGAACTTCTGACGCAGCTCTACTGAAAATAATGAGTTTTGAGGGGAGGTTTGAGCCTGAATGCTCCACTTCCAAAGCGCCTGTGTCATTATGAATGGTAAAACACGTTATTTTAATACATCATGCCAACGTTTTGGAGAGTGCGTGTCGGGGTGGAGGGGGGCGAGAGATTATTTATGACGACAAACTAGTGGAGCCACAAAGCTCCAACAGTTATTATAAAATATTAATTAGATAAATAAATTGTTTATAGATGTTAATCAGTTAATTAAAAAGTTAAAATAAAATGAATCACGAAACAACAACCATTATAATACAACCATTTACAATTTCACTGGTTTCGCAGATTACTACGCTTTAAGATCGATAATTTACAAAGACTGAAAGAAAATGTGCAGGTGAAAAGAGACTAATTTTTTTTTTAAAGAATTGATAGATGGCACTTCAAAAGCAGTATTATTGACTGTATAATGCTGACATCTATTGACAGAAAATGAAATTAGATTCCTAAGTTCTTCTTTTAACTTTGCTACGTTAGTGGCGACGTTTAATGATAATTTTGAAGTCAAAAGTTTAGTAGTATTCATCAATAGTGTGTGTATGTATGGGGAAAATATACTTCGCCCCTCCTACTCCGAGATTGGCGGGTGAAAAAACCTCTGCCATCTGTTAGCACCCCTCTGATCAGGAATGTGACAAAACATCTATTTAGTTTGTGTTAGCAGGTAGCACAATAAACTTTCGCAATTTGTGTAGGAGTTGGCCAAAGAATGAGAGTTCTAAGTGTTATTTCTGCACAAAACCCTGAAAGTGCTGTCATTTTCTTTTTTACACTATGAAGTATGCCCTAGAAAAATATATAAATATGTAAACAACGTATGTTGCTTGCTTTAGTGAAGACCGGTCTTACAGTTTTAAGCCTCACACATGGCGCCATCTGTTGACACATAAGGGTAAACAATATGAAGTTGCTTCATAATTTAAGGGAAAAGTAAGTGACGTAGTGCACATAATATAATAAGATTTCTTATTATCCGGACCAGGGGCGGTTCGAGGTTGAATTCGAACCCGGGCGGGCTGGCACGGAATCCTTTTTGGCACCCTCCCTCCTTCCCCTCCAGCGAAAATAGAAGATTTTTACAGATGCACAGTGAGCCATATACCCTATAAAAGTGATGAAAAGTCCCTGAAAGAATTTTTCTAAAAGCTTCTCTAGACTTGTCTCTTTCTACAGAGATTTTTTACTGTTGGGTGAATTAAAAAAAAATCGAACTTGACTTCAGTTTGGCGCCCTCATTGAGACGAGGGTCCGGCCGGTCGCCCGGGTCCCCCACGATCTGGCCCAAGCTTCGCTACAATTGTTAAATTTTACATATCGTATATCATTACTGAAAATGTGATATTTTTAAAATGACTTATTTCGAAATACCTTTTCCTCGATCTTTTTTACTATTTTTTTGCAGAAATTTATCACTAAACCACAATTTACAAAATTCTATTCGCAAAGGAAGGCTGAAGAACATAACAGAAATGTATTATTGTAATTACGATTTGATGAAGGATGAAGACAGTTTAGTAAGGACAATACTTCTAAAATATATTTTAACTAGGTGAAATGGGCCAAATCAAAGGGTGCGTGCCTTAGAATTCCAGAGTTTGAGGGTAAAAAAATTTAAATAAATTTAAACAATAATTTATTTTCAGAAAAAAGATTTTCCAGGGCAACGGGCCTACTGCATTTCTAGAGGTGGGGTGGGGGCTCAGCATCCACAAAGTTCAACCTGGCTGCAGTTCCGCAAGAATCACGGATCCATATAACTTTACGTATATATTTAGTTTGAAAAATAAACACAAAAATAATTGCAATGGAAAACAATGCACCCTGTATGCCGGTAATTGAATTAATCGTTAAACATTCGGAAAACTTTTTATTCAATACTTTAAAAATTCAATAATAGAGTTTATATTAAAACGGTTATATTTAGTGCTGCCATCTATGACCGAAATCTTAAACTATTTTACTTTTTTCATTATTGTATATCCTTCCCTTTATTTCTGTTTTATACTAATATGAATTTTAATTAAAGAACTATAGCCCCACAGTTGATGTTTATTTTTTTATGCATTCTTAATATATACATATATATATACATATATATATGTATATACCAATGGGATTCTGTAACAGTATTTCTTTTGCATAAAAAAGTGATAAAGAGGATTTGAAAAATTACCGACCAATTAGCTTGTTACCTGCTATTTATAAAATCTTCACAAAAGTTCTAACACATCGCCTACAGAAAAAATTAGATGCAGCTCAACCAAGAGAACAAGCTGGATTTCGAAGTGGATTCAGTACAGTGGACCATATTCAAGTATTAAGAGAATTAATTGAAAGAACACATGAATATGAACTTCCATTGTGTGTTGCATTTATTGACTATGAGAAGGCCTTTGACTCTATAAAAACATCAGCAGTCATCAACTCTTTAAGATCAACAGACATTGAGGATGTGTACATTGACATGGTGAAACGTGTGTATAAAAATGCAAGTGCAAAATTTCGGTTACATAAAGATACCAAAACTATCAAACTTGGCAAAGGGGTGAGGCAGGGAGATACCATTTCTCCAAAACTTTTTACTTCTGCTTTACAGATGATTTTTCAGCTGATAAATTGGAATAACAAGGGAATAAAAATAAATGGTGAATATTTAAATCATCTGCGGTTTGCTGATGACATTGTTATTTTTTCAACGGACCCATTAGAACTCCAAGACATGGTACAAGAGCTCTCAACTAGAAGTGAAGAAGTTGGACTCAAGATGAACCTACAAAAAACTAAGATCATGTTCAATAATTTTGTAGAGGAAACAAAAATACAAGTTGACAACACTGAGCTAGAAATTGCTGATTCATATATTTACCTTGGCCAGCTGATTTCAATGGATGGCAACATTATGAAAGAACTCAACAGACGTATTAAACTTGGCTGGAGTGCATTTGGAAGAAACAGTTTTATCCTGAAGGGGAAATTGCCTTTATGTCTAAAAAGAAAAGTCTTCAACCAGTGTGTATTGCCAGTCCTCTCTTATGGATCAGAGACATGGAGTCTAACAGTTGGAGCAATACGAAAGTTACAGACAACGCAAAGGAGCATGGAGAGGTGCATGCTTGGAATAACTAGGAGAGATCGAAAAAGGAACACTTGGGTGAGAGAGCAAACTAGAGTGGAGGACATCATTGTTAAAGTAAAAGGTCTGAAATGGCAGTAAGGCTGGGCATGATTTTAGTTTTTGTAGGTTCATCTTGAGTCCAACTTCTTCACTTCTAGTTGAGAGCTCTTGTACCATGTCTTGAAGTTCCAATGGGTCCGTTGAAAAAATAAAAATGTCATCAGCAAACCGCAGATGATTTAAATATTCACCATTTTTATTCCCTTGTTATTCCAATTTATCAGCTGAAAAATCATCTGTAAAGCAGAAGTAAAAAGTTTTGGAGAAATGGTATCTCCCTGCCTCACCCCTTTGCCAAGTTTGATAGTTTTGGTATCTTTATGTAACCGAAATTTTGCACTTGCATTTTTATACACACGTTTCACCATGTCAATGTACACATCCTCAATGTCTGTTGATCTTAAAGAGTTGATGACTGCTGATGTTTTAATAGAGTCAAAGGCCTTCTCATAGTCAATAAATGCAACACACAATGGAAGTTCATATTCATGTGTTCTTTCAATTAATTCTCTTAATACTTGAATATGGTCCACTGTACTGAATCCACTTCGAAATCCAGCTTGTTCTCTTGGTTGAGCTGCATCTAATTTTTTCTGCAGGCGATGTGTTAGCACTTTTGTGAAGATTTTATAAATAGCAGGTAACAAGCTAATTGGTCGGTAATTTTTCAAATCCTCTTTATCACCTTTTTTATGCAAAAGAATTACTGTTGCAGAATCCCATTGGTTTGGTATGTTACCGCTGTTAAGACATTTGGTAAAGAATTTTGCAAGTATGTCTTCTACATATTCTCCAGCTTCTTTTAGGATATCTAATGTAATACCATCATCACCAGGGGCTCTTCCTTTCTTCATATTTTTTATTGCAAATGAAACTTCTTCTTTTAAGATTTTAGGAGCTGTTCCTTCGACTATTTCAATGTCTTCGTTTAATTCACTGTTACTTTCGTATAGTTTTTTGTAGAATTCTTCAACTCTTCTAAGTATTTCTTCCCTATTTCTTGTTACGGTGCCATCCTCTCCTTTTAATGCAATGATGTGTTTCTTCCCAACAGATAAACTTCCTTTAACAACCCTAAGGCTCTTGTTATTTTCAATGGCTTTCCTTACTAGCTCACAGTTGAATTTTCTTATGTCTTCTTTCATGCTTTTGCGCAGAGTTTTACAAAGTTCTATGTACTCAATCCTGGAACTGGTATTTCGATTGTCCACCTTCATATCTCTTCGCCTTTTCATGAGCTGTTTCGTCTTCTCAGATAATTTGCTATTGTGCTTTTTACAGGTTACACCACCAATTTCCCCAGCAGTTTCAACTATTGTCTTAACAATGTTTTCATTTGCTTCTGAGATATCAATTTCTTCAATAAGTCCTTCCAGTGCAGAAAAGCGATTTTTTAATTCCAACTTGAATGCCTCGGTATTTACTTTCAGTTTCATTAAATCCACCCTCTTACTTACTTGTTTCCTAATGAGCTTCTGTCTTTCTAATTTAGTATTTAAGTGCACTTTACATCTCACCATTCGATGATCACTTCCAGTATTAAATCTGTTCAGTACGCTGCAATCTTCAATAATTGATTTCTTGTTTGCCAGGATATAGTCAATTTCGCTGGTTCCTCCATTGGGGTGTTTCCATGTCCATTTTCTTTGCGGTTTCTTCTTAAAAAATGAATTCATGATGCTAAGGTTTTCAGCTTCTGCAAATTCGATGAGTTGATCGCCACGTTCATTCCTTTCCCCATATCCGTATTTACCAACCGATGTCTCTCCTTGTTCCTGTTGTCCAATTCTTGCATTGAAATCCCCCATGATGAGCTTGATATGTTGTTTCCCTTTGGTGTGTAACTCTTTGATTTCTTCATAAAATTCTTCAACCTCTTCGTCGGTATGGCTTGATGTTGGTGCATATACCTGTACTATTTGAAGTTGGTATCGCTGGGTTAGTTGAACAACAAGCCTCGCTGCTCGATCTGATGTACTTTCAACTTCCAGAAGACAGTCTTTAATTCTTTTGTTGAAACGAACGCCAGTTGTTCAACACCAGTTTCAGGTTGTCTATGTCTGAAACAAAACGCCCGCTTTTTAGTTCCACCAATTCTTCACCTTTTCTTCTGACTTCACTGAGTCCTATAATGTCCCAATTGATCTTTTCAAGTTCCTCTTCCAATTCCTGAAGTTTTGCTTCAGAAGCAAGGGATCGTCCATTAAACGTAGCCAAGGTCAATAACAAACGGCAGCCTGGGCCATTCCAGTGATTCTTAGCACCCCCTGCTTTCATGCCACACTGACCGCTGCCTTGATCAGGAGCACTCCAGCACCTGGAGACTAGGGGCCATGGTTTCTGGTGTGTCAACATAATGGAGGAATTAGCCATAATTTCACCACGCTGGCTAGACGGGTTGGTGAATTAGCCCTCCCCTTCCGCCTTTCTATCCGTGTAGCAAATATTAATTTGCCACATAAATAGAAAGCTCAGCCTGCACCACTTGAAGGCGGGGTAGGACACTAGGTTACTGGCCGCGGCCGGTTCTACACATCGGCACATACGTTCAAGTGTTTGGGTCTGCTTTCAGTTAGATACCAGCGCTCTTTTGCAGGCCATATATATATATATTCATTTCATGAAACATCATTTTATACACAGTATACACTCACATGTACTTCTTTATTTAATAACTATCACGTTAATTTTCAAAGGGTTTTTTAAAGATGTTCATCTGCTTTGGACCTAATGCTTGCATTAAAGATTTCAACTGATTTGACCTTCCTTAATACTTGAAACAGTGGCATAGGAGAGTGGTGTTTCAGGGGATTCAAGTTCCCCTTGGATATCAAAACACATTGTTTTCTCTAAGGCCGCATTACATAATCTTCTTTAAAGCCATTTGAGTCCCTATAACCATTTGAGACTCTCCTCACGAATTTTGAGTTGCTATGCTACTGACCTGAAAAAAGCAACGGAAATATGCATATCCTGTAGGCTGTATTGGAATATTAGATATGCAAGTTTATACAACGGTTAAGCAGTTTTAAGCAGTGGTTAAGCTGCAGTCGCATTTTTCGCAAAATGCGACGAGTTGCTCGAAAATGCGACAGGCATTTTTAACCACAGTTTATTCTCTGAATAATCCACGGAATAATAACGGATATTCTGGAATCGGGAAAACAGGATTTCCCGATTCCAGAATATCCGTTTTGCACTTCAGCGATCTTTTCTTGTTCCTTTTCGTTTCCTCTTCAAAATTCTTAACAGCACCTGTTAAGCATTGTTGATATAAATAATTTCATTGATACGATTTTTCGAGCAACGAAAGCAACTAATATTTTTTAGCATTTTGCTACAACTTTTTTGCCCCATTTTAGCATTTTTGCGACAGCATGTTTCGAGCCAGCTTAAACCCTATGTTTTAAGAATCCATACAGCAAATATAAAAATTGACAGATAAATATGTTTCTTTATATCTTCATGTTTATCTTCGTCTTCATGTGTAATCTTAAAAAAAAAATATATATATATGCATATAATTTTTTTGCATGAGTATGTGCGAGTCGCAAACCATGTGTGGCTTTGAGATTTATTATATGTATTGAGTTTCCTATTCAAGCTACGTTTTGGGTGCAGAAAAGTCTAGAGAGAGATATATAGTGGATTACTAATGGCAGCCTGGATGTGCGTGCAGCTTAACGTGAGTGGAGAGTCTGTGCACGCTGGCATAATGGAGTTAGCAGAGGCCACAGCCAAAGCAGGGATAGGTAACCCTTTCACGGTACTGTACTAAAGTGATACTGCAGAGGACAACGGAACCAAACATCAAATTATGACTGTTTATGTTACTATCTCAAATTTATGCAATTTAAGTAGATCTTTGATATGTCCCTAATTCACATTAAAATAATTTTTTTTAAAAATGGTTGGTTGGACTCCATAGGGCAAGAACAGCAAAGAGCATTCCATGCCAAAGAAGACATTTTCTTGAAAATATCTTGTGTATTTGTCGCACAATATTGCTACGATATACAATATAAATAAAGCACAAGCAGCGCAATATTTTGCTGCATGAAAATCTATTATCTAGTTAATGAGATTTGGAAGCAACTATTGTTTATTTGCTTTTGTTACAGCAAATTCTTTGTTTTTGTAAGATATTATTACCCTTCTCAGGGATAACACAATTGCCAAATAATGGTCAACACACAAAGCCATCGAGGCGAGATTTTGGAATTTTTTGTGGGGAAATTCAGTATAGTTAATAATTTCGACACCCACGTTTGAGCTCAAACTAGAGCTTTTTAGGCATAGGAAGAAAAAGAGACACCGTCTCTTTTCGTTTTGAGTGGGAATATGGGATCATTCCGTTGAGCTCGGAGTAGTTGAACCTCTAGGCCCGAGACCTCGTCTCTTTTTCTCCTATACACAAAAAGCTTTATTTTGAGCTCAAGCGTGATTTTCGAAATTATTAACAACAGACTCTTTTTTGACAATATTATTTATTTCATCTTAATAACTTAATATAATCTTATGACGAACAAACATGCACAATAGTGGGGAACTTCCGTCGGGGAAATATTGAAGTTTTGTGTGTGGACGGATGGAACACTGGAGTATTGTGGGATTGCCATCGGGACTTCTTTTTTAATGCCCCATTTTTTAGTTCAAATGTTTTGCAATGCGGTATTGTAAATTGTAGATTACTGTGAAAAATAACTTCCTTCAATTTATTGATGTAAGATTGTACCTGTATATATGAAACTTTAGTATATTTTCATACTTGCTTATCGTTTCAAGATTTATTTATAATATTGTTAATTTTTATAAGAAGACTTTCAGTTAATATAAAGGTAATGCGGGGAAGCAGTGGTAGCGCGTTGCGTAAACCCAGGTCCGTACCTCCAACTTGCTAAAAAGAATTCCTATTGCCTATTAACTGTTCATTGCAGTCCGGGGGATTGGTTCACTAGAAATTTAGAGGTTTAGATTCCCCGCCTTCTAGCTTCTCACTGTAGTCCGGGGAATTGGTCCCCAACGACTTTAGAGGTTTAGATTCCTGACCGTTTAATTGTCCAGTGCAGTTCGCGAACTAGTCCCCTAGGGATGTACAGATATAGATTCCTTGCTGTCTAACTGCTCACTTTATTCCTGGGATTGGTTCCGTAGGACTTTAGAGGTTAAATTTCCAGCCGTCTAACTGCCCACGGTAGTCCAAGGACAGGTTCACTAGGAATATAGAGGAATAGATTCCTCGCTGTCTAACTGCGCACTGTAGTCCGGGGGAATTGGTCCTAAAGGACTTTAAAAGTTTAGAATTCTCGCCGTCTAACTGTCCACTGTGGTCCAAGGGGGATTAGTCCCCTAGAACTTTAGATGTATAGATTCCTCGCCGTCTAACTGCTCACTATAATCCGGAGGACATGTCCCATATAAATTTAGAGGTATAGATTCCTCGTCGTCTAACTGCTCACTGTAGTCCGGGGGATTAGTCTCATAGGCCTTCAGATGATTAGAATCCTTGTAACTTCTTACTGTAGTCCGGGGAATTAGTGTCTTAGAACTTTAAAGGTTTAGATTCGTAGCCGTTAAAACTATTCATTGCAGTTCGAGGACTACAATGGTCACCTAGACTTTTGAGGTTTAGACCTCGCCGTCTAACTGTCTATTGTAGTCCAGGGCTCTGGTTTCCCAGGACTTCAGAGGTTCAGATTCATCGGAAAAATATGGATCTACTATCCTAGGTGGCGTAGCGGTAACTCATTCGTTTATCTTGTCATTCATTCAGGTTCGATTCTCAATTGCATTATAGTACATGTGCCTATATTTTGCCCACATTTGTTCGTGTATGGTTCCCATGGCAACTGAGTTCCGCATTATTCGGGAAAAAAATATATCCCGCTGCAGCATGACCTTTTCCGCTCTTGCGTCATAACAGTACAAACGTCATAACATGCAAATCAATTTATAAAACTCGAAATCTTTGCAAAAAATACAAAAAAAACTATTGCGTCCCGAAGCATATAGGTTTTATTTGGATGCAAAGGTTTATTTTTTTTTGGCAAATGTCTATTAGCTTTTTTTTCTTATCGATATATTTTGACTGAGAAACGTGAGTTTACTTTCGGGCAAAGTATAAATCCATGTGAAATAAAACAGTTTTTCCACATCTCTAGGCACATTTCCTATTGCCGAGTGAATGGAACATTTCTGCCGATGTAAAATTGGATTTACTGAGCAAATAAGCCGGTCAGGAATTTTTAGATTGCGTGCGGGCTGAGCATCGATTTGCAGCCTGGATGAAACGAAAGGAGCAGCAAACAGGAAGCGGAGAACACGGAAGCGGAAATAACAGAGAGTGGGTGTAGTTATATGTGTGGGAAGTTAATAGTGAAAGGTAAGGCTATTTATAACTTCCATACACAGGTCCATTTGGAGTGACATCCAGGGATTCGTTATCTTAACCTTTGATATTAATCCCCTTTTCCATCAGTGGACAAATCCGTGGTATATGGATCCATTAGATGGTTGGCTATCCAATTTCCACCAGAAATCCATTGCTTTTTACATGACCTACCCAACGTCAAGTGGTTAAGTTCCGAGAGAACGAGGAGAAGGATGTTGTCTTGACAACACCGTCAAAACCACCTGACGCTATTGGTTGGTTGTTCAAGCATTTGAAAGTGGGTGACACGTCCCTGAAGTCGAAGAAAGAGCTCTTTTTTCATTTCCTGGGATCATGCTTTTGCCAAATTGTACCATTCTTAGACGGAATAGAGAACCACATTCGGCACATGGGTATATTTATATTGAAAGTTCTCAATTAAGAGGAATTTTTTATTTTCCTGTACCAATTAAAGCAGTTCATGATTAGCAATGCATATGGAATAGTTTTAGTTATAGAAAAAATCTTGTTTGTTTAATGGAGGGTAGTTAACACGAGTGGTTGACATTATCGAAGAATCTCATACGTTGTTAGTTTGGAGAGTCGTGTACTATACGTTAAATTGTTGATTATTACTTTTAACAAATACCAAATAATTTAGTATAAACACTTACGGATGCAAATAGCATATGAAGTGCGGTATTTATTTGAAATCTTTATTGGCACTTAAATATTTTCTGTTTGTAAATTGCTTTGTATATGAAATATGTTTTATTATACAACCCTCGTCCTCAGCATTGGATAAATTTAAGCTGTTAAATGCCGTTGTCACAATAAATAAGCACATTTCCAGCAACACACCATCCTTGTCGTAATGGGACTTCACCCTGCCGTGTCATAGTGAAATGCGTTTTGCTATCACGCAGGTAATCCGGACCTGCCTCCCGCAGGTACCCAACGTCCTATGAAAAGGAGCTTTGGAATCCATGGTAAAATGCAGGTTCTACCCAGGTTTTCCACAATCAGCATAAAATTAGTTAATCTTGCTCTATTATTCCAGAGGCATTTCAACTATTCATAAACCGGATTTAATTAAGGTTTAATGGGACGCTACAGTGACGCAGTGGCAAAGCATTCACCTGGCATGTGGTTATCCAGGGTTCGACACTCAACTGTGCCAAAGAAAGGAAAGCTTAGGGACTAACTCTTCACCGTTGTCCGGGGGTTAATTCCCTATACCTTAAAAGGTTCGGATTCCTCGAGAAACTGTAGGTCTCGGCGCAGCATAACCCTGGCTGTCCTTGCGCTATGAAATTCAAACAAATAATGGCTGGTTCGAATGGCGAACGATCAAAATATTCTCAAACATTAATGTTTTTTTTATAATATTTAATAAGATAATTGTTATCTATTAAAATGATTTACAAAGTTATTGAAATTGATTGTGAATTAACGGAAACCAAAAATAACATTTACATTTCCCATAAAGGAAATGAATTAACAATAATGTAATAAATTCGTTCAGAGTGACCATCATTGTGAGAATTTTGCTCCACTCTGGAGTAAAGGTAAGCATTTGGTAATTAAGCAAACAACTGACTTTTTGATATTAGAAATAAATATGTTTTAAAACTTGAATGAAATTAACTCTAATTATCAGAAAATTCAATCCGCATTCCTTTTTAAATATATCCCAGCTACGAATATACATTGAAGTGCCAGAAAAACTGGTACAGGCGTGCGTATGCAAATAACGGAGCTTTGCAACCAATCAGCGTAACGCGATGCGGTCGGCAGCGCCTATATAAGACAAGAGATGTCTGGCAAAGCTGTTAGATCGGTTCTTGCCGCTACAATGGCAGGTTATCAAGATTTAAGTGATTTTGAACGTGGCGTTATAGTCGGCACAAGAGAGATGGGACATAGCATCTCCGACAGCGGTGTGGCCGGAAAAAGACCTTGAAAGAACGGGACCTTCGACGACTGACGAGAATCGTTAAACGAGATAGACGTGCAACACTTCCTCAAATTGCCGCGGATTTCAATGCTGGGGCATCAACAAGTGTCAGCGTGCGAACTGTTCAACGAACCATCATTGATATGGGCTTTCGGAGCCGAAGGCCCACTCGTGTACCATTGTTGACTGCACGGCACAAAGCTTTACGCCTCGTCTGGGTCCGCCAACACCGCCATTGGACTGTTGATGACTGGAAACACGTTGCCTGGTCTGACGAGTCTCGTTTCCAATTGCATCAGGCGGATGGACGTGTACGGGTATGGAGACAACCTCATGAATCCATGGACCCTACATGTCAACAGGGGACTGTTCAAGCTGGTGGAGCTTCTGTGATGGTATGGGGCGTGTGCAGTTGGCGTGATATGGGACCCCTGATACGTCTAGAGACAACTCTGACAGGTGACAGGTACGTAAGCATCATGTCCGATCACCTACACCCATTCATGTCCATTGTGCATTCCGACGGACTTGGACAATTTCAGCATGATAATGCGACACCCCACACATCAAGAGTTGCTACCGAGTGGCTCCAGGAACACTCTTCTGACTTTAGACACTTCCATTGGCCACCTAAATCGCCAGACATGAACATTATCGAGCATATCTGGGATGCCTTGCAACGTGCTGTTCAGAAGAGATCTCCGCCATCTTGCATTCCTATGGATTTGTGGACTGCCCTGCAGGATTCCTGGTGTGAATTGTCTCCAGGATACCTTCAGACATTAGTCGAGTCCATGCCACGTCGTGTTGCGGCACTTTTGCGTGCGTGGACGAGGAGGCTACACGATATTAGGTAGGTGTGCCAATTTTTCTGGCACTTCAGTGTATTTTAGAAACTTTGTTCATTTATCAATTTATAAACTTAAGTTATAAAATTTCACAAAATACAATTAACAATATGTAACTATTGAACATAGTGATTGTATTGAACATATCAAATGCAATCAATTGTATTGAACATCTTCAAATGTTGGATTATATTTAATCTATGAAGTTCTGATAAAAAAAAACACATTCCCGGGGTTGGACAAAAGTATGGAAACACCTTTCAAAATATATGCTTTAATTTATATTTGAGCTATGACGGAGTTTGTAGGAGGTGTTATCTGTTTGTCATAATTCAACTACCGATATAACTCGTCTACACTTTACATGGGTCATTTGACAATTTGCACACTCTGTGCAGTTGTGAGTGAATTATATCAGAGCTGATAGAATTTTAATGCGGCCATGTTGTTTGGACTGATATCGTGGTATTTCTCTAACCGAG
The DNA here is from genome assembly GCA_006491805.2 of Dysdera silvatica. Taxonomy (NCBI): domain Eukaryota; kingdom Metazoa; phylum Arthropoda; class Arachnida; order Araneae; family Dysderidae; genus Dysdera; species Dysdera silvatica. Next base: position 25,327,422 of record QLNU02015359.1, on the reverse strand, counting down.
GTGGCCGAAGTTTTTAATGTGTTGCAAGGCACAGTATTCATGCTGACGACTGTATAGAGCAAGACTAGAAAAATCGCATCTGAAGAACACCAGCATGGACGGAAATATGTGGTGAATAACAGAGACAGATGAACGTTAATTAAGGTTGTGATAAGAAATCAGAAGTTCACAGTTGCGAAAGCGACTGTTGAGTTGAATAGTGTGTTCACAAGCACGATCAGCATCAAAGCAGTACGAAGTGGACGAAATGCCGTTCCAAAACCACTCACCAGTGATAAAAATGCTGCTAACAATAATTAATTGTAAGAGGAAGCAGTGGTGCCACAATCATAAAATTTGGACTATGGATCAACATAGAAAGGTCATTCGGTCAGATAAGTCGAGATCCACAATGTTTCTGACTTCTGTGCGCATTTATATCTTTAAAATGCCATCATAAACTTTCAATTCCAATAGTTTGCCACCAAGAGTGAAACACAACACAGGTACCATCTTGATGTGGACAGACATATCGCAGTATTCTACTGGATCTATCATTAGCCTGCAAGGTATCGTCACTGCCAACGGCTATATGACTATTTCAAGTGAGCAGGTACATCCCATGGTGCAAAGTTAGTTCTCTGATGGTAGTTCTATTTATCAAGATGACAAAGCCCCTGCTGCCACAGTTTACATCGTCCAGGATTTGTTTTCTGAGCCTCAAGATGAAGTTTTACGTCCATCACGGTCTCCACAATCACCCAATGTCGATATTATTGAGTTCATGTGATATTTTGCTGGAGACAAACGTTCGAACATGTTATCGACCTCTTATCATAATTAAGGGGACTTGCCAATATTTTGCAAAATGAATGGCACGAGATTGCCCTGGAAATTATACAGTATCGCTATTATCCACTTAACCCTTTATAGGAGCAAAAGACTGGGGCATGGTTATTTAAAACAAAAATTTGTTAAATACCCTCTATTAGCACACTTAAACATGAATCAAAAGTTTTTATTTTTTATTTTTCATACTTTTTTAGGGTGGGAAATTATTATACCAGTGACCTTCCTGCACTATGCAGTTTTTGTGTTGTTCACTGGGATAATACTTTCCCGCTTTTTAAATACACTAATATTGACTCTACAATCATCTGAATTTTCAGTATTATTACTGATTTACATTTGTAATAAAGTAAAAATCGCAAAGCAAAATTTTTGTTGACCGGTAGTGTATCCAAGATTGGGGGGGGGGCACACTTTACTGTATTTATTTTTTGAGGTGGGTAAAACTCTTAGCTACGTATGTTACGTATAATGTACATAAATGCAACGTGGTCTGGGGGCGTTTAGTCCCCAAAGACCTTAGCCCCAATTAATGCCTTTATACAGGACTGTAGTTAGGATTCTTTTTTGGGGGTGGACTAAAGTTTTTTTGATGTCGTTCATTAAAAACTAACAATTTTGTCGTTTACAATCCAGAAGTGAAATTGACGATGAATAAAAATATATTTATTTTATAAATTTAAAAAAAAAGTATGAACATCGATTTTATCGAATCGATAATTGATAGATATTAATTTAAATTTTTTAATTTAATTAATTAAATAATGAATGTATTAAATAAATAAAATAAAGAAATAAATAAAAATAAATAAATATTATATACTATATATTAAAATTAAATATAATGAATAATTATGTAATATAAAATAAATATATAAATAATAAAAAAATAAAAATAATAGTAATAAATTAAATAAATAATTAAAAGTTAATTACAATTTAAAATAAAGTTCATAATTCCGATAACTGATGTAGATAAATTGTTAATGAGCAAAATTTATTAAAATAAAAGGAAAAAAAAACTCCTCAGACTAATATTCTATCTTTCAAAATGATACTCCATCACCAACTGGAGTTCATATGTGCCGTGACTTGTTTACATGCGCAGAACATCTTTACTATTAGTATTATCTAAAAATAAAAAAAATTAAATGTATTTAGAATGTTTCTACGTCCGTGTTATATACGTTTTTGGAATTAAAACTCTCGTTTACAGAGCTAAAAAAAATCCGAAACTTTACTACAATTTTTAACCTTGACAAATTAGCGTTGTACCCACAGGGTAAACTTGGATATATTTACATAATGAATAGCTGTAAATTGTTAATTCAACGTTTAATATAAAGCTAAATATACATAATTTCAGATACTCAGATTCAGAAAACCCTTTTAAGGATGCTATATTTTAAAATGAACATGAAAAACTAAACTTTCAAACATGTAGATGTTTGCGTGGTCTCAGATGGGCCGTGGGATAATAGTTTCCCGCTTTTTGCTTTCAGTTATGTCAACAAGCTTTTAAGAAGAAACTGGCGGAGTTGGTGCCAAAACTTGTAGGCCGTACGTTTATCTAACTAAACTATTATTTCCCCGTGATTCTAGCGTGATCTCTTAGTACAATCATGCCATTTCTGAAACAAACACGGTAGAAAATTATTGATTCAGTGCCCTATAAAGGGCTAAAGAAGGTTTGCAAGTTGTTCTGAATGCCAAAGGTGGTCTTATGCCATACTAGCCAAGTTCATATACTTTTCGCAAGGTGTTTCCATATTTTTGTCCAACCCCTGTACTTTGTACAAAGACTTCGATGACTTTTTATTTCTTGATTGTTTTAATATTTTCGCAAAATTAATGCCTTGCTTACTCTACTTCAACCAATCCAGTTTTAATACTAATTTAAATTAATGACCTACGTTAATTCAATAACTACTTACACATTATTTTCAGAGCTGTACATTTTAATTTATATTAATTAATAAATATTATGCCACACATCCAATTAAATTTTGAAACCAATAAATATTATTTTCGAATGATGGCTGACGTAAGACAATATAATTAGATATTCTTGAGAGTTTCTGCAACCATTAATTAAAAGTAGACGTATTAAAATTCAGTTAATTAAGTAGATGAATGGTTCGGCTATGCCTTCAATTTCCCATTAAAGCATTGAGATTGAATAATGAATATGCACGGTTCCTTTAGTAAGCACCGCCCCCAATGTCACTTGTAATACCTTCATCTTCCTTTTAAAAAATTCCTTTCTCATGCATTTATTATGTAAAACTCATAGAGCAACCACCATATCCACCCACTCAGATCTCATGATTTGTAGTTACTGGATGGGTATTCTTTGACCTCCAATAATCAATCACAAAAAGAACATTGCAATGACCATACAGAAGTACGAGGGCGAATCAGAAAGTCTTTGCCCCTATTTTTTATTAACCAAAATAAGGTACATACAAGTAATTACAAATATACGTACTATTCTACGTACCTTACACTATTTTTCCACATAGTCCCCACACCGGTTCAGACATTTGTCCCATCGCAGCACTAAATTTGAGATGCCCCTGTGGTAGAATTCGTCCGGCTGACTGTGGAACCACCGTCGGACTGCTGTCTTGGCTTCATCGTTGCACGTGAATCGCTGTCCTGCCAGGAACTTCTTCAGCGGACCGAAAACGTGGAAATCACTAGGGGCGAGGTCCGGACTGTATGCAATCAGAACCGCCGACAAGCTCCGGTCATTTCACTGGGAGAGTCTGGACCACCCACCATACAGTCCGGACCTCGCCCCTAGTGATTTCCACGTTTTCGGTCCGCTGAAGAAGTTCCTGGCAGGACAGCGATTCACGTGCAACGATGAAGCTAAGACAGCAGTCCAACGGTGGTAGTCAGCCGGACGAATTCTACCACAGGGGCATCTCAAATTTAGTGCTGCGATGGGACAAATGTCTGAACCGGTGTGGGGACTATGTGGAAAAATAGTGTAAGGTACGTGGAATAGTACTTATATTTGTAATTACCTGTATGTACCTTATTTTGGCTAATAAAAAATAGGGGCAAAGACTTTCTGATTCGCCCTCGTAGAACAGAGTTCGGTCACCAGGATTATATGGTGGTGGTCTGTATAAATGCATTTCTTTATGCTACAAAAGAAACTTAATTGTGAAAGTTCCGGTCACCACTTGTAGAGCTAAGAACGTTCAAGTAAGGGCCAAATATTGTGGATATGGCGGATGAGGCTTTCGCGACACTACTTCCAGTTGCCACTTTCCAGTAACCTCTTCCGGGGGCGCCTGTTTAGCTTGGTCTAACTAAAAACTATACGCAGGAGCATTACGTGGCGTTGCAATAATTGGCATTAATCAGATGGTTTTTCTAGTCTACCTTTTATTTACACACTACTCCATATCATATTTACACACAACTAAAACACATGATGATTAAAAATTGTTAAGTTAACATTTTTCGAGCGCACCAGCACAGAAGTATGAGTAAGTCAAAAATTCGGAACGGTGTATCCTTTCCTCACGAAAGTCTCTCCGGAATTTTCCTGTCATCCCATTGGTCGGGCCATGATGACGAAATTCAACCTGGGCTATCTGATTGGTCAGTGGCCCTCCGAAAGAGAGTTGTTGGTGGAGTGATGGATGACTTGTACAGCTTTAAATTAACGGATGTCGTTATCAGCTAGTCTAATACAGATTTATTAGCGTTATCACAAATGGAGAAAAGCAGCATACACTTTGGTCGCGCTGATATCTCGTATAACTCGCTGGATGGCTATCAGAATTGCTCAAGTTCGACCAGGAACGCTGAGAGCCAAAGCGAGTCCTGAGACTCATTTTGACCGGCCTCATGAGCCCTTCCCCGGGCCGGGCCACCCACAACATAGGTGCTTGCCAGCGCGGGCCTCTAGACTTTATCCGTGCCCCCCCCCCGGGATGCAACTCCTGTTGCCCCCTCTCTCGTCGGCTCTTAGTTCGACGCATTAAATTTATCTCGAAAATGCCAAGTGCGTGCGAAAACGGCGACTACCCTATACTGACGACAAGGAGAACAGGGACCGATAATTATAATCTCGAGCCCAAAGCAAACAAAAGAAATTGGGTCCAAGTTGTTCAGCATACTATGTACAATGTTCCCCGAAAAGTGCAATATAACCATAACCATGGAGGTAGGAAGGGAGCAATTTGAAGTTAAATATTAATTGTCGAAGAAGTTGGGAGTTGGATGGTGCTTGCCGATCATTTTCTGTTGCTAAATCAGATGGAAATAAAAAAGTTTTAAAGTGTAATTTTATGATTGGGGTAAATTTTTTAAACAAAAGTAAAATTGAAGAATGGAAAATTTTTGGGCTTTGGGCAGTTGTTCCGTCTGTTCTTCTGGTAATGGGGTCCTGAAAGGGATAGAGTTGTTAACACGTGTCTCATTGATTGATTATGGCTAACTAGCTGAAGTTACATTTGCTGGTTACTTTTTGTGGACGAGAGCCGGTTATTTTCTATTTGGACCCGAGAGCTGCGCATGCGCTCTAATATGCCAGAAAGAGTTCATAGAAGAGAGGGCCAAAAATAATCTGTTTCACGTATTTGGATCATTAACGCTGGGTAGTGGTGTAGAATCTGTCACCGGGGCGAAAGGCTTGGGCGCAAAATTCCCATATTGAGCTGGTGGAAGAGTGCTAACGGTTTTAGTTGACACAATACTTACGATATCTTACCCTGGGAGCTGGCAACCCATGCTACATCGCTGGCACCAAGTGTTTAGCTACTTGCAATTTAATTATCAATATCTGAGTCTTTGTGGAAATAATTAGTTCGTTTAGGTACCACAATTGAAGCCAACAGAAAATCTTACATAGAGTCTATTTATCTTATAAAGAAGTACTTATACACTAATTATTTAAAGGTTACTACCTTCATAGCAGCTCTGTCATTAAAATCCTTATTGAGTAAATATTGAAACACTGTTTATACTCTTTACATACAAGTTCTTAATTTTTACACTAAAACAAGGAAACTACTTGATATATATATATATATATATAATTTGTTTGATCTCGCGAAATTTTCTACTACTGAAGTTTCCTAAGCTTAGTTCTCTACGATTGTTTTGAGTGTTTTGGCATTTCACTGTCAGTAATAAGCTATTACTTCATGTTTAGTTAGGATTTGAATTAACACTAGGAATTCGAAATGAAACATGAAGATTTTCGGCCAAATTTCTTGAATCATTTGTAGCCTTTGATTAATAAAGATCATTTTTGATCATGGAAAAAAACCAGTGTAGGTAAAGTGCACTCCGACCCTGAAGATATACGTCGCGCTTTGTGCCTAAACACGTAACTTGTAAAGAAATTTGGACGTTGTTTGGGATGCATTCTCTAAATGGATGCCTTTCTTTTGTTGGAATTTCGCCTTTCCTATGCCATAGCTAGACCGGGGCTATATCACAGCCATAGCTAGACTGGAGCTATAGGAGCTAAGCCACCCGGAAATGTAGTCAGCATCCCCTCGAAAATGTTTTTTCTCAAAAATCAAATATTGTAGAATTTAAAATTTTTTGTTTTGTACGAAATTGTACATGACAATGGAAATTGTTCTTTGACGTTAAAAATGTATTCAAAATAGCTCTCTACTGTAGATCTTGTGTATGTAATTTTTTTTATATACGTTTGAATCTTCATATACTTTATAATAAGGATATGGGAAATTATGGAGTTACACATTAAATTTTGTAAGTTTTTAATGCAAAATTTAAGTTAAGAAATTTATTTATTGATGTTAAATATAATAGCCTACTTAGATATTTAGTATTATTAAATATATTAATAAAATACATTAAAATATTAAAGAACTTTAAGCCCCTCTGTAGCTTTATGTGCCTTCCCCGTAACAAGCCTCTAGCTACGGGCCTGGCACATCTTCAAGCTATTGTGAGAAGTTTAAATAAAATAATTAAACTTGTGATGAATTAATGGGACAGTACTGAACGGGTACTGTAAAAGTGAACAAAATGGTTCACTAAACGGTTCAGTAAATGTGAACTTCGGCACATCATTCAGTGATGGCCTGACTCATTCAGTGCAAATTCCATTCAGTTCAGCGTAGTATGTTTCGATATTTCGTTCCTTTCACATCGCTTTGAAAATGTGCATGGAAATGTGCAATTTATACAAATATAAATACAGTGGAACCTGGTAAAGTGGCCACCTTGGTAAATCGACCACCTGAATAGCGTGACCACTTTTTATAAGAAGGAACAGGTAGGGACTTCATCGTGCCTAGACGAAAGTATGTCGTGTATATATATATATATATACCCGTATAATGACCACCTGTCTATGGTAATCATTGCAATCCAGACCTAAAGGTGGTCATTATAGGCAGGTTCTACTGCACAAATAAAAGTATGATCACCACGAATTTATTAAGGTCCTGCGGTGTTCGCCAAGTATTCGGTTAGCGCTGATTAGATTCCCAATTAACTGTGTCAGAAAATGATACTTACCTCCTAACTGCTCACCGTAGCCGGTTGGGAGGTTAGCTTCCTACACCGTAAGAGGTTTGGATTCCTCGGAAAACTGTAGGTCTCGGCACAGTATGACCTTTGATGTCCTTTAGCCGTAAACTCGCAAACACTCCAATTTATTAAATGTCAGTAAATAATATTATGGAGTGCAGTTTCTGATGTTTGGTAGAGTGTACGGACAAGTTTAAGACAGCAATTACTGCCTTTCATCAGAAATCGCTAGAACAAACTTTAAGGGAATACAGAATGCAGCTTTCTTAATGTACCATTAGTTGTCTGATGGCAGTGCTAACTATTGCCAAAAAAACAAAGAGAAATAAAGAGGGGAAATTGGAAAAGAGAGTAGGGAGTATTAGTAAGAGAAATTTAATAGCGCCTTCCACACATTACCCAAATTAGGAGTAGGTTTGCGAACATTAAAAGGTTGTTTTTAATTCTTTATAAACATAGAAAGCTGTGAAATACATATAAGGTTGATAATAGTAGAAGATCCAAAAATTTAAAATTTGGGATAATAATCTTATCCCAGCAAAGACTTCGGTATAAACTTTTTGAAATGCGGCCTTTTCAGCATATAATTCGTATTCATTTAGCCGGAATTTAAATCAATTTCACATAAAACATATCAAGAATATTACTGTGCGTTTTTCTTAAAAGATCTGTAATGCTAAAAAATTAGATGAGTTGAAAACGAAAATATTTAACCAGAAATCATTAATTCTTCGGTGAACTAATTTTTGAAAGATTTATATTTGAATTCAACAACAATTTAAATATTTTCAAGTAGTGCAAATATTGGCTTTCTGAAACATTTTAATAAATAAATGAGGTTTATGGAAGATAAGGTGAAAATCAAGGGTTCCCAACCTGCGGCCTGCCGATATGTTTTTTGTGCCCCATTGGCTCATGAAAAAATGCAAATTGTTTCATTCAAAAATAACGCCCAATGCTCTCTCTGAATATTAAATTTATGTATTTTATTGTGTTCGCATTTTCACATTTTATAATAAATATCTTAAAACGAACTAAAGCAGTGATTCCCAGTAGGCGTCCCGCGGGCCAGATCCGGTCCGCAAACAATAAAAACTTGCCCGGTAACCAAAGATAAGAAACTGAATTTTTTTTTACGGGGGCTGATTTTTTCCTAGAGGGGGATAAAGATTACCTCAATGCTATTTCATTGAATCAGAAAATTTCACGGATGAAAATATTGTTTTAGTTTACATTTGAAAATTACTCAAACTCTTAATTAGAAATAAGTAAAGAAATCTATTATAATACTCCTAAAATTTGTTTAAAATTTCTAATTTATATGTATCATTAATATACAGCTTAGAAATTATATTTGTTAAAAATAGGTTTATTAAATTATATTCATAAAATTATGTTTGTGAAAAGCTATATTAAATAAATTTAATTCATTCGCAAAATAAAATGTACATTAATAAATATTAAAATAAATAAATTATTAATAAATGAACACATATTATATTCACATAGATACTGAAGAGAGTATGAGAGAGGAAAACCATTTTATTTAAAAAATGGTTTCCTCTTTGGTGTGCTTTATCAAAATCATTCTTTTTCACAAATTGCTAATTTTTACCTTTCGTCGGTAAGGAGTCTACCATAAATTTGACTCTTTGCATTACATGGTCTAAATTTATTTCAAGGCAAATTTAATATATAGAAGTATATTATCACAAGTATTCACTTTACAGAAAATATTTCAAAAACGTAAAAGGTCTAAGTGTAAGTATAAAATATGTTACGTACGACTTTGCTGGTGAAATATGCTTTGTACTTCTCCCATGGTAAACTATGTTACATATCAAATAGCTAATTGTAAATTTTTATCGCATTTCTAAAATTTTTCACAATTTTTGAAATAACACTTTTTCACATGTTGTTCTTTGTGTGCTTCAATTTGAAAAGATAAACTCAAAAATTTTTCGATAAAGGACGGAAAGAAATTCAATTTTGTAGATAAACTGATTTCTATTTTCATGTGAGAAGTTTTTCGTTTGAGTGAAATAAAAAACAACTTCGCGAAAGGAATAAAAGGCGACGAAGAATGGAATGAAATCTTTCCATCGTTTCTGTTGGAAATATAGATGATATTTTTGCCATCCAGTAATTGCGTAAATAATTTTATATATGGGGTAGTCAGAGCATAGTAACTGGTTTCAAAGGATACCTTGAACAATTATCCATATTCTAAACAGTACTTTGACTAATTGTATTTGTTTCAAAGAGTATTTTGAACAATTATTTATGATTTAAAGAGTACTTTGACTGATTGTATTTGTTTCAAAGAGTACTTTGTCTAATCGTATTTGTTTCAAAGAGTATTTTGAATAATTGTTTATGATTTAAAGAGTACATTCACCAATTTTCCATGTTTCAAAGAATACATTCACCAATTTTCCATGTTTCAAAGAATACATTCACCAATTTTCCATGCATTAAAGAGTACTTTGAATAATCGTTTATGATTTAAAGAGTACTTTGACCAATGGTTCATGTTTTAAAGAGTACTTTAAACAATTGTTTATGATTTAAAGAGTACTTTGACCAATTGTCTATGTTTCAAAGAATACTTTGAACAATCATTCATTTGTTTGTGGTTTTTGTTTTGTTTGTTTGTTTGTTTTTTGGTTTTACGGCTCAAAGACTACAGTGGTCATGCTGCGCCGGGACCTACTGTTTTCCGAGGAATCCGAACCTCTTAAGGCCTAGGGAACCAAACCCCGGACTACAGTGAGCAGTGCGATCTTTATGAGATCTCTGAGTAAGCGTTCTTTGCACTGCTGGGAGTTGGAACCTGTTACCACACTGCGCCACCGCAGGGCCATCATTCATTTGTAGCATGATGGAAACATCCGAGCTTTCCGCTACAAAGACGCATGGATTTCTTAGGGGCTAGTAACTTACACACCCACTGCATAGGTAAACTGATAATTACCAAAAGAATATGGAGACAGTACCTGTTCTGTGCACAATGTTTTTACCTTTCTGGATTACATGACAATCAGAAAACATCCGGAAAATAGGCAGGGCCCCATCAAGCCAAGCGGGGCCCAGGGCCTAGTATTCATTCGGGGCCCTTCCCAAGTACTTGCAATAAAATTATTCAATAAGTAAGTAACAAATGCAAACTCTTGTTACATATATGATCTACGTAATCAATACTTGGAAGCCATTTTCAATGACGCCTAATTTATAATTAAGAAAAAATACAATAATAATAAATTACTCTTATAATTAAAAAAAAAATAATTGGGTTTTGAATTGACACTTAAAACTCCATTCAATTGTCAAAATATATGAAATTTGGGGCCCCGGGCCCGCAACCCCGGAGTTCCATGCGTTAATCAGATTCTGCAAACAGGATTTGGTATAAAAGGTTTTATAAATTAAATTTTTAAATCAAAACTTTTTGAGAGAAAGTAAGTGTCAATAAATATTATTTGTTCAAATATCCTTATTTTAACCTTTTAGTTACTAGTTAGATAAATTTATCAAAAAGTGTTTTATAATTCCAAGAAATTTCTACGTTCCGAGAACACATATATAATTAAAGTTTAACCAACCAAATGTCACCTTGTGTATTATTGCCGATTCCGTATTAATTCTATTTCAATCTGTCTATAAATGTATTGTGCTACAAGTTAAGTAAAATATTTAAAACAGATTTCAACATTTATGTTTAAAAGTTTCTATACATGTTTGCTTGTTTTATAGCTCAAAGACTACAGTGGTCATGCTGCGCCGGACCTACTGTTTTCCGAGGAATCCGAACCTCTTAAGGCCTGGGGAACCAAACCCCGGACTACAGTGAGCAGTGCGATCTTTATGAGATCTCTGAGTAAGCGTTCTTTTTGCACTGCTGGGAGTCGAACCCGGATTAGCGGCGCACTAGGAGAACGCGTTACCACACTGCGCCACCGCAGGGCCTTTCTATACACGTCTAATTCTATTTTGTGTTTAGTCACTAAATACATTATGAAGACCATAATTTGCGTCTAAACCAATAAAATAATCTTACAATTCATCGACTTTAAAACTAGTTTTATTATATGGGATTATTAAATTTAGTAATTAATTAATTTAAATATTAAAAAATAGCAACAAAGAATCTACATAGACGATGGGCAGGTTTTTAAAACATTAAATATTTATTTTGTAGCAAAATATAATATATATATATATACTATTCTAATAAATAATGTTTATTGCAGCAAACGCTAAAATTAAATTAATTAAATTACCCTTATTAAATCACTTTAATTAGGAAACTTTTATACAGAGAAAGGGATTAATTAAAATCAGCCGCTTCATTCAGATAACTAAAGGTAATAAAGCACGCTTAAATGTATCGAATTTTTCAAAAGACGCAAAATATGAACTTGTTCACTATTTTTTAAAGTGAAGCGCGGATTTCTTAACGTCTTTAAATAAGGATTGCGTGATGAATGCCCTGCTAGGTTAGAAAATATTTCCAAAGAAATCTTCGATTTTATTCTGCATTTGCTGATGCATTTTTCTATATAATTGCCGAAGTTTTCTTAATTAATCACATCATTAAATGGTCTGAAGCCGACTCAGCAAAAATAAACAGATTGAAGTACTTCCATTTGAATAAATATGCAGATTATCAAGTGCTAAGTAAGCATCGCTGAAATCGAGTGGCTTTAAAAAGAACTACTTGATGAAGAACCAACATACGTACCTATATATTAATTTTTAAGGTATGGTCAATAATTTAAACCAACTTTTCTGAAGAAAAATGCTAAATTTTAAAGATGTATTCATGCACTGGCATACGCAAATGGGATCGGATGGACGCAGTTCATAACTAGTGCTTCATCTAATAAAAATTAGGGCAGGGCTTACGGCCTGACGAAAGGCCATTTTTTGGCGCTCTAAATACACGGATACTCAAGATGAATATCTGAGGTTAAGCCAGTTTTACTGCTACCAATTCCTTTAAACAACGTCTTAATTTGTTTAGTTCCTATAGTTGCTTTCTTTAAATTGCTTAGTTTTTGTTTGCAGGTAAGCATTTTTTGGAGGTTTTTTTTAGTTTAGTTCCGAGTTAAGTATATGCGAAAGGCGAGCGGAAGGTGTGCGTGATTATTGCAATCTAATGTCAATGTTGCCAGATGGCAAGATTAAAAAATCCCAACTTCATACAAAATAATAATTAAATTAATATAATTATAATTTAGTTAAACAATATCCTATAATATTTTATTTATTCAAATATCCTATACTATATGACAAGTAAGCTTCATAAAATAGGGATGTAAAACATGCTTAGTTTAGAGCTTAAAGACAAACAAATTGATTTTAACAAAAATTTGATCTCAAAAATACGTGGAACCGCTAACGTTTATCGCAGTAGTCCGTGGTTGAAAGTCTGCAAACCTGGCAACAGTGCTTTGTTTACAAATATTCGTCTGCAATCTGGTTTTGCCAAAACCATCAGTGTTATTACGGAAATGAAATGCTGGAGTACAAAATTTTTATAAATCAACAAATTTCATCACGCGTTTTGGATTCTAACGTGGGAATTTGAATCATCATCGGGGAAGGATGGTGCGTTATTTTCCGAGGGTTGGGTGGGACATATGGGCACAAGGGCGGACAAGTTAGGGTGCTAATAGGAGCAGGGCGTTGCGCCCTTCTATTTCGCTTTAGATGAAACACTATCATAACACCTCACTGCGATGTAATTTTGTATATATGTATATATATACAGTTACAGCTATGTAACCCCTCCTTTTATAACCTGTAACACCCCACTTATGAACTTTTGTGTACGCTAATGCTCTTGATTATTCTTTAAATAAGGCTTTTGACTATTCTTCATAGAATACTCTTGAATATTCTTCATAGAACGTTCTTCACAATTCTTCATAGAATGTTCTTGACTATTCTTCATAGAATGCTCTTGAATATTCTTCATAGAACGCTCTTCACAATTCTTCACCGAATGTTCTTGACTATTCTTCATAGAATGCTCTTGACTATTTTCATAGAACATTCTTGACTATTTTTCATAGGATGCTATTGATACAGTTGTTCCAGAAGTCTCCATACTATTGTTCATGGAATGGTATTGACTGTTGCTGATGGAACGACCTTGAATGTTATTTGTGGAATGTATTTGACTGTTCTTTTTTAATGCTGTTATTCACGGAAATTCATGGAAAGCATTTTCTGTTATTCATGGAGTTGTAGTGGAATATTCCTAAGGTTTTGCTATACTTCAGCAATTTACTACCCTATAACATTTAATAAGGTATGCCTAAAATTGTAACATATTCGGGCACGAGAAAATTTTGCATTCAAATTGGAATTTTGATTGTATTTTAATTTATTTTCATTTTTTCATCCATTCATTTCCTTAATTACATAAATATGCACATATACATAATATTTATACATGTTTCACATAATACGTTATTCATACTAAACATGTGTGGTATATAATACGTTTGTGTTGTTATTTATTTGTAATTTATTAAAGTAAGAAACGAGATTTCTTTGATGTATATGTGTTCTTATATATTTATTAATATTATCAGCATATTTAACGTGATTACGAAGTTAACTTTGTATATTTCTTACTAAATCTTTTTAGATTAGGAAAAATTTTCTCTAATGTTGCTTTTGGTATTTTAATTTTTATGAAAATCTGTTTTCTTTCTGCTTTCCTATTTTGTTTATTTTAACAAAACAAATTTTTCCAGCAAGAACCACAAAAAGTATTATCCACCACATGGTTATATTGACTTCACTATTACATTGCGGTAAATGTAAGAGTTTAAAGGCAATACAGGAGCAATGAAAAAATCTTTACAATGAGGGTTAGATAAAGAAACCAAACTCTTTAAGTGGAATATCACAAATATCTGAAAGCACCCAGAAAAGTGTTTAATAAATACGAATACTGATTCCTATTCAGATGTATTTGTACTGTTACTGTATTATATTTCATTGTAAAAGCAGCTCAAACGTTTTTCCAAGTTTCTGTCATAATATTCTTTAAAATCACTAATTAATATTCTTTAAAGTAACTAAGAAATATTCTTTAAAATAACTAATTAATATTCTTTAAAGTAACTAAGAAATATTCTTTAAAATAAATAATATTCTTCAAATCCACTAAATAATATTCTTTAAACTTATTAAAGACATTTTCTACAATTACTAATTATTATTCCTTAAATAACTAATTAATATTCTTTAAACTTATTAAAACATTTTCTACAATTATTGATTAATATTCCTTAAAATAGCTAATAAATATTCCTTAAAATAACTAATAAATATTCCTTAAAATAACTAATAAATATTCTTTAAAACAACTAATTAATACTCTTTAAAATAATTAATATTCTTTAAAATAACTAATTAATATTCTTTAAAATAAATAATTAATTTTCTTTAAAATAAATAATTAATATTCTTTAAAATAAATAATTAATATTCTTTAAAATAAATAATTAATATTCTTTAAAATAACTAATTAATATTATTAAAAATGACTAATTAATGTTCTTTAAAATAAATAATTAATATCTTTAAAATAAGAGATTAATATCCTCTATAAATATTTTAAATTGTGTACCATAGTCCTTTGATATAGAAAAGAAATCTTATTTAAATGCTCACATTCCTTTGCTTAGCAATAAACAAAAAAATAACTGTTTGTTGTGACTTTTAAATATACAAGATTATGAAGATACGTTTTCAAACTAAATTAGATAGATTCGCTTCAGCGTTAAATGCTTTTTCGGGGCCATGCTTTATAATGTAGGTTGAAGGTAGAAGAGGAAATTCGC
The DNA here is from genome assembly GCA_006491805.2 of Dysdera silvatica. Lineage (NCBI taxonomy): Eukaryota > Metazoa > Arthropoda > Arachnida > Araneae > Dysderidae > Dysdera > Dysdera silvatica. The sequence goes on along the minus strand of QLNU02015359.1, from coordinate 25,312,198 downwards.
GAAGAATTATCTTCGAACTCAGTAATTCGCGAAGAATTATCTTCGAACTCAGTAATTCGCATGTATTTAATGCACTCTGTGAAAGCTTTAATTTCAAGATCTCGAAAATCCGGGTTTTCCATGTAAGTCACCGCTTGTTGTCTGAATTCTTGATTTTAAGTATTTCCTGTCTGACGGAGGTCCATACTATCGCTACTTCAGTCCCGGCATCTCGTCACGAAGTTTTATAAAATTTAAAACGAGAGGTTGATTCAATGTATCCTATGCTAAAGCTAAACACTTGTATTTTTAATTGCCTAAAATTAACAGTTTTGCCTTTATAAATAAAATAATCGAGTTAGAAGAATAGCTTTTCAGAGCAAATATATTCTATGCATCGCGACATTTAAGTTGCAGATTTTTATAATTATAAAATTTTAAATAGTTAGAATAATTTTTACTGAACGTGCTATAATTTAGTCATGTACCAGCAGACGGAGTTTGTACAGTAGTATGCACGGTTGATGTATTTTCAAAGTATATTAATGACAATTAATAACTAAAAAATACTCTTCCCTCTTAATTCATTTTCAATGTCGATGGAAACATTTAGAAATAATTGGAAACATTTTTAATAGTTCTTCTTATTATTTTTAACAGTCCCGAAAGCGTAGATTGAAATTCTGAATTTATGAAACAGATAAAATTCCGAGACGCATGTATGGTCCTAAGAAATTTGAAGGCATTTAAACACATAATAGTCACGTGTTAAGTTATAATAGTTATTATTATTAGTTATTAAGTTATAATAATCAATAATATTTTATTCCTTATACAATGAAAACAATAGTGTGTGTATATAGACGCATATATTTAAAATAGAATGTTTAGATTGAATGGTATATGAGCAAAATTATTATATAATGGTCTCGGATAAAGTTCTTTTGCCAGCAAGAAGCCGGATTGGTTTTCAGATGATGGTAATTACATCCCGCTATTGGTTATTTCATTGGAGACGCCTTTAGCAGAAGAAACCTTCTCCATAAGAATCGTAAACTGAGATAAAGACAGAGATAATCTTTAATACTGTAGGGAAATTATCTTGTCGACTGGTATCTATATCAATACTCAGAAAAAAGACCCGGGATAATACTACGCCGTATTACTACTAGGATAAAAGACTGCAGATAATACCACACCATATTATTACTTGGAAAAAATACTGTAGTTAATACTACACCAATAAGGAAAAATCCCTTTTTCTTAGATAATATGGAAATCTAGAGCGTAAGAAATCAACACTTTAGGTATATTTAGTTTACAGATATTTCTGCGTTTATTTCTATGGAAGCATTTCACGGCTGCTGTTATGAAAGTGATGAAACCAAATTTTCGAATTTCATTTATTAAATTAATTAATATATTAATAACATTTATTAATTTTATTATTAATTAAATTTTGTAAACCAATTAATTTTATCAACTAAATTACTTTCATTAACGAAATTAAATTTATTAACCTAATTAAATATATTGACCTAATTGCATTTGTTAAAAAAATATTTTTACATAAAATTTATATTTTTATATTTGTTTCCATGTAAGAGTAGAGTCTAATTTTCCAATTAAATTTATCTGTAAATTATCTTTATTAAATTTATCCTGTAAGCAATATTTATTAAGTAACAGCCCTTTATCATTTTCTCTGATAAAGAACTACGCGTTCGAAAGCTGCGGTGATTTTTTTTTTCTATTTTACCAGTATTTTATCTTTTGTACACAAACTACATCCTTATTATATTTTATTTCAACTTGTGACCTTAATAGTTTAATTAAAATAATTTATCAACAAATACAGAGCATGTCAGTAGCAAATGCATATAACAAATACGTATACAACTGCATAACAAATACAGTAATACAAGCCAGTAGATAACGAAAGCATACATTTAGTAAAATTTCCGGATGTAGCGAAGAAATTCGGATCTTTTGGCAATACATTTTAATTTTGTTTAGCAAATATAACTTTTACGGATCCCAAATATAACGAAAAAACAATGGCAAGACCATTTAAACAACATCTAAAAAATTCTGAATTAAAAAAAAACAAGAAAAAATGGTGTAATCCATAATGTCTTTGTTTTTTGAGGCGAACATGATGAAATGAATTCTTCCAGCACTCTGGGAAACTGGATAATTCCCGAGTATTTTCAATCCTTTAATACCTGATGCGGCATTCACAATAAACACTTTTTTGAGGCAATGGAATAGAGCTATGATCCGATTAATTGAGGCTAAATATTCTGCGATGAAAAGTGAATGAATAGAGATGTTGCATAATGAAGAAAATATCTATAGATTATTCTTTTGATTAGCCTCAAATAAAATTATGTTTTTTTTTCATTTACACTTCAATTTCTCCTCTACTTTCATATTCATTCCCGTCATCCTATTTCATCTCGATAAACTTCATTTTCTTCACAACTTATGAACCTACCTATATCTTTATGTATAATCATACATTCCATAGAATGAAAACCCTTTCTTTTATCCTCCATCTCTCCC
>QLNU02015359.1:25256987-25302898 GCA_006491805.2 Dysdera silvatica | reverse complement strand
TGCCGTTATATCAGGTTCATGCCGTTTACTCATCAGTTTTACCCATCAGTTTACCCATCAGTTTACGCCATCAGTATACTGATGCCGTTATATCAGGTTCATGCAGTTTTATCAGTAGTTTGATTCGTGGTCACGCTGTGCAAAGACGCTAGCAGTTGCCTAATGTAAATGGGAGTATGATGATGCATGTTCGTCTATGTTGTTTATTAAGCTTACAATCTTTACTGAACTTTAAAGAAAATTCTATGTCAAAGTTGAGTCACAACAGTAGCGTGTATCAATTATCCTAGCAAACTGGTGGCAGCAAATACTACAAGGGGTGAATGGAAGTATCTACATTTGTATAACCATATTCATTTACTGTAAATACTTGACACAAAGGTAAAAATTATCGAGAGCTGGATAATTATATGATCCCAATAGTTAGAATAGGGACAATTGAAACTCCGCTGTAATTATAACTGGACAAATTCAATGTTAGGTTATTTCAAATATAATTTCAAGGTTCATTCTGCATAATAGCGTAAAGACATGTCATCTTGTGTGCGCAAACTGCATTGGGAATTCGGTAGCTACCAAATATCGATATATATGCCCAGGATATATAACATGATCGATACTTGTAAACATTATCAATTTGGTCCTAATTATATTTCGTTTAAAACAAGTTTATTTACACTTTGCACATGACACGTTTTCCGATAATTGTCGCCATGTTCTAACCGTAACTACAGAAAATCAACTTCCAATAACATTTTTAAATTTATAATTTAGATTCCTGCACATCGTTGAAATATCTGTATTCCTTGAATGTTTGTTAACACTATATTATATCTTGCTCTTGAAGACTGCATTAAAGCATCTGGAACTGAAACAATGGTATAAAAACCTGTTCTGTAATCCACAGTACACTTACATGTAATCGCGTTTGCTGGGATGATGGAATTGTACCGCAATATTTGCTTAACATGCCGAGTATAACAACCAATTGCGTACGACTTCGTATGGCGTACTTCACCTTTTTCGCGGACAGAATGACTCTTGCGTTCTTTGCGACATAAAAATACAACCAACCATTCAATCCCGATGATATAAAATCTCTTAAAATTACCGACAACTGCTCTCTGTAGTCTTAAATAAAGCTCCTAGAAAAGAGAGCTGGCGCATAACCGCCATTTTGTTGTCATTGTATCACATGATCCCATTCACTGCTGTGTTAAAGTTGAGTGATTTACAAGTGTGCTATTTTTAATAAAATAAAGTGAGAATGGTGGATGTTTGGCTGAGAATTGTTCTAATCATTCGAGGAATAAACATAGAATGTTTATAGTGTAAGTTTGTTTTGATTATTTGCATTATAATTTTACATTAATCGAAAACCAAGTTAGGGTTGCAAATTTCATTTATTGGCGAAATTTTAAAAATGGCGCCAATATTTACATTCGTCGGATAATCGCGGATCGTTAATTATTCTTATACCAAAATAGCGCTAAAGCGGAAAACCTTTATCGCCAAGGTAAATGAAACCGGAAGTGAACAGGAAAATGGCTGCTTATGCGTCGGCCTATAATTTTAGGGGCTCTAGTCTGAGGGTTAGTTGCCTAGGTTTTAAGAGGTTCGGATTTCTCGAAAAATGTAGTTCTATTGCCTTACAGTCGCGTAGTGGTAAGGTAGTCGTCCGTCGTGCCATTAACCAGAGTTCGATTCCCAAAGGTAACGTAAAACGGGTGGAATTTTTCCGGTCGCCGTAATCTGGTGTTTGATTGCTTTGATAGCAGAATTTTGGATTCCCCAGAAAACTGGCTCCAAAGCAGCATGACTTGTTCTGTCCTTGTGTTGTTGTGTCATAAAAACACACTCTTGAAGGAAATCGGATCTAGACCAGTGGGTTCTAAAAGGGCGCTGCTCATAAATACGAAGGTGTAACCCAAATGAAAAAATTACTAAGAAAGAAATTTGAAGTCGGAAGAAATGAAATCTTACTGTGCTTTCTCACTAAAATTTAATTGAATTTAGATTATATATATCCCACTATCTTCTTATTGCATGCACGCGCGCACACACACACACACACACAAAGTGATAGATGGATGGATGGATAGATATTAAACGTTTTACTTATATTTTATATGAATTATTATTATTTTTTATTTTACTTATTTAAAATACTATTATTATTATTTTTATAATATTACTGCAATACTATGACTCATTGGTATAGTGACGAGTTGCAACTATACTATGTTGTCATTATCTTAAATTATTTAAATTATTTTCTTTTAATTTTTTATATACTTTAGCTTAATTTATATAAAAATTATTGTATATGTATATATTTTCTTCTTCTTTCTAATTCTTTTTCTACCTTGTTCTTTCCATTTCAACAGGGTTTACATTTTCGTTGACCTATTACTGGGTATGAGGGACACCAACCCTAAAGGCCCTATGTCCATTCCTTTTCTAAAAATATTTGGAGGGGCCAAGTCCCCCAAAATTTATGGGAAAAAAAAAAATGTAGACTACTGTTGAGTATTCAAAATATAACGTATAAATGTATTAACTGTTTATAACCCGTGGTAGATTCGTATGACTGCGCATGCGTATTCTTTCATTCATGTCCCCTTAACAAGCTGGCATCCCTGTTAAGTATTATCACTGTTATAATTAATAGGCATACGTTAAAGTTGTGATGACCGTTGTGGAAATTTTAAAAAAACTGCAAGTATTTGTAATCTCAAACATTGGTGGTGACTGTAAACACTTGTGCGTCCCTTGAGCGTGCCGTTTGAAAATCGATCTAAAGTCATTCGAGATGGTCCCGACGGTTTGGCATGGCTTATGAGTCAAGATACATATATATACGAGCATTTATGTTTACTGGGATAGGAACCGAAACCAGTGAATATAACCAGATCCATTGAATTACTAATCTGTCTTATGAGGTATTTTTGTAACGTTAAGAAATCAATCGCACAGAGATACCATATTTTGTTATTTCTAAGATGATCAACGTAAGACACTGATAGGAAATATATTTATTGAAATCAAAAGGTGCAGAAAGATACGATAAATTTAACAAAGTTACGTGAACAATCATATCTTCACATTCAAAAATATCCTATCTTTTCCCAAGTTAGAGTTCATAAAACTAATCAATAATTGCAGAAAACGTTGCAAGTAAATTATAAGTGCAAATACACGAAACAATGCACAGTGTACGAATATTATTTGCACATGAGAAATGCACGTGTCTGGGATGCGTTAGTTTTGTAGTTATTGCTATCAATTTACAATCGTTTTACGAAATCAAAAAGTTATTAAAAATTACAAAAATTAATTGTACTCCATGACATGCTCGCTTCCCATACATTCTTGCCTATTTAATCCTTACTTTCTTATTTACAAGATCATTTTGCATACTAACATAGTGTAAATATAATTTGCATCATCATCATCATCACGTAATCTGCGATATATATTACAACAAATACTCAGGTACTAACGCAGTGCTTAAACATTGGAAAACATCGTGCTGCGTAGTACAATTCCACAATTATAATAAAAGTAAAATGTAATTAATTAAACAAGAAAAATGGATACGCTTAGCACAAATAATTTAAAAGTGCTTAGAAAGGAAGTCAGAAGAGTGTATACAATACATAATATAACAAGTGCTTATGTTTGAGTAGAATAAATCAACAAATAATAGAACAAGCATATTTACAGTGTGTGACAAACAAATTCAATGATTTAAATTTGCAATCGTTCTTTCTTCTACGCACGCCTGATTCCATTGAAGATCAGTGTTAATCAGTAATACCTGTTTACTAACATGGGGAAGATAGTGCCATAATTAAAAAATAAAAATGAGGGGAATATTAATTCAATATTTCTTCAATTTATTTAATTACGTAATACGTATTTTTAGTTTGTTCCAACCCTACTTGAAACTGAAGTAGTTGATAGTAGATAATAATTTGCACTCATGACCTTTTTGTAATTACGTAATTGCCCGAAGGATGTTGATGAACAAATCATCGGAGCAAATAATCATTTAAACCGACCGTTTATTTCATTTACAATGAAATAAACGGTTTCTAAATCATTTAAATGACCGTTTTTATTTATTAGTATTACTAATATTGATTACCCTCATAATTTGATTCCGGATGGTAAGTGCAGATAATTTGAAGCTTTATGAGGTTTTAGCAGTCGAAGCTTTTTATAGTATTTGTAAATATTAAGTAATATACAATTCCTGTCGATGTGTACTGAAGTAGATTAGTCAGTTTCTCGTGTAATTTACTAGCTTTCAGGAGGAGTGTTTGCTCCAAAAGATATATTCTGTGTATGAATCATATGAAGCTGAGATGGATTCATATTAATTCAAATACGAACTCAAATCTACGCCAAATAATTTAGGCCTGAAAACGTGACGTCATGTTCAGATAGTGATTTCGAGTAAAACCATCTGGGCATACCTTGTACATTATACAAATCAACGAACATATCGTTTTTCATAAGCCTTCCGGAATAGCAGTGCAAACACAACGAATACAAGCATATACCATATAAGTTAAAACATATATGTCATACAATATAACTAAATGGTTCGTTGTGTAACAGAAGAGGATAGAAACAATATGTTTATACCCTTTGATATTAGTTTCACTGTTAACATACAGAGAGACGATAATTTAAGGGGGCGTACAGATGTATTTGAAGTATATACTGGGACATTATACTAAGTTGTGCTGAATCAGATCGTACATCCTACAGTGAAATGTAGAAAGAAACGACTGGAATCTGCGTGTGAGGGTTTATTTACCCCACTGCTGAAAGAGGCCAGCCCGTTCGCATCGGCAGTTGGTACCCCAGAGGTTGCAACGGCAGGCTGAGTTTTCGCAGCAGCTGTTGGGCTTCCCATCGCATCCACCACCCCTTCGGACACAACCTCTCCTAAAAAAGAAAAATACAGCCATTATAAAACTGCATCGGAATAAAATTGTTCGCGTTTCGTGACGCTAGGGTGTATAGCAGTGGTTCCCAACTCAATTTAAGCCGCGGACCACTTTTCCACTTCAATTGTACCCGCGGACCACTTTTCCACTTCAATTGTACCCGCAGACCACTTTGAAAAATTCTCACGAATTGACTGTAAGACTTTAATAAAAAAAAGGGACCCGGGTCCTTTTTTGGGGGAAATGTGTTTGTAAAATTGTTCTTTAGGGAAAACAAATCCAACGATAATGCAGTCAAACCTCGTTAAGATGAACACGCTTAAGACGAATTACTTTTAATACGAACCGTTTTCTGAAGTTCCATCAGATTGTAAAATACTACAAATATGCAATCAATTTCATTTTTATATTTAATTTTAATATTTAATAATAATTTTTATAAGCGTTTTTATTAATTATTATTTCTTTTTAAATAATGACCCGTCTCGCGGACCACCAGTTGGAAACCACTGGTCTATAGTGCTCTGGAGATTCAAATCTCTGTCGTCTAAGCTAGTGGTGCGCAAAATATTTTCATTGCTGCCCTCATTTTGTGTAAAATTTTGTCACGACCCCACGGACGAACTGTCTATGTTTAAAAATATGTTAATCACCTATTATGTACATTACTTTGATTTTGGCGACCACCAAAAATTTTCTGGCGACCCCTCTGGTGGTCGCGACCCACGGTTTGCGCGCCACTGGTCTAAGCAATAAACCCTGGTGTGGGGAAAAATACCACTTTCTCACTATCAGGGGCGTCGAGAGCCAACGCGGGTCCCCAGGATCACTTGGACCGGGCCTTCCCACAGCATAGATCCTTGCCCCCGCGAGCCCCTAAACTTCATCCGGGCCCCCCGGCCTGCACATCCTGCTACCCCACTCCACTCGGCACTGCTTACCATCAAAGATGCAAGTCCGAGAATGCGATGACAGAGAACTGCGTAATCACTGCAAAGAGCTAGGCTGAAGTTACCACACTTCTAACAACAGCGAAGCGATACCTTAAATCGCCCTCTCACGCTTATATAGTATATTGCCCAGGATGAGTCCAATTTTCAAGTGACTGAAATATTCTTTTATTATCCACGAAGACGAGCTGCAAATTTTATACTTAAGCTGCCGTATCGTGGTTTAAATACCTGTTCTCACCAGAATATGGGCATTGGAGCAGTATTGAGTGTGGTCAGTAACTAGGTGGGTGACATATTGTAAATTGATTGCATGAACGTATATCGGGAAAAGCCGCAGCTCTCATATAGAAGGAGAGCCTTCTTCTACGTAGCAGAAAATTTGTCTGATTTTTAAAGTATTGTAAGTCGTTGAATTCTTTTGTACAACAATTTGTCCAGGGACTGATTTCTATAATGGAAAAATCTGTCCGGAGACCGGATACTTTTTGGGAGGTAAATCTGCTGGGATATACGTCGTCCCACCCGTAAGCTAAAGGTTAAACTGTAAGTCCTGTGGGTGCGTGGTTGAAAATCTTATCATAAAAAATATATATAAATCCAGAAATCTGGGCCAAAGTTCCTTATGAAATACAAATGAAAATGCAAGTGGATTTTTTTGCCTTGCTTTATTTTAGGTTTGTGTGGTATACACCATGAAATGTGCCATTATTTTCTTAAAATAATTATGCATGCATACATTTATGTGTGTGTGTGCGTATCATGTAATATGCTGTGGTTGTTGTGATATGGAAGACAGTATACTGTATAATGTAAATACACTCTCTCATCAAAGACTTTCAATTGACGGAGGAAAAATGACAGACAGAAGGAATCTTTAATCAAATTGATTGTATCTTAAATAGCTCCATCTTTTGGCTTAAAAAGGTGTATTGAATTTATGTTGATAATTGGTTTATTGATTTCTTTTGGTTTCATGAAATGATATCCCTTGGAAAACGTTTCCTACACAATTATATTATAAAACAATCAGCAAAACATACGATTAATACAGACAGAAATTTATCTATACATACACATATATAATATAGATATACATTAAAGTGTGAGTCGCAACATTGAAATATTTATTTTTAAGTTAACACTCTCTATTAATCAATCATTGAAAGTATAGCTGTGTAAATTCCGGTAGTAGAAATCATTTTGCTAACTACAGCTTATTTTTTCCATGATTATGTTTTCATCCTTTAATAATTTTTATCTTATCCTGAAGCATAAAACGTTTCGCTTCGACAGCCATTCCTCAACAAGTAAAATTAACTTAAACAAAAGAACACTACTGAACCCCTTATCTTTATTTGCAAAAGATGCCTCATCAATTCGGAGAGCCAATCGAAGCTCTTGCATTCAGGAAATGAGGAAAACCAAGGTTAGACGCCGGTAAATAGAAGTATTTAATGGGAAATATATTAATTATGTAAAGCATTTATCCTCATCGCAAAACATCGCTGTTCAACTAAAAGGACGATTAATTAAAATGACCGTATTGAGAGAATTAAATTACCTCATTTCTGTTAAGTATTTACTAAAATCGTAAAGCCCCGTCGTTATAAAGAAGCGATCGCTAATTAAGGAAACGTTATTGAGGGAATGTATATTTACCTAGTAAGGACTATGTAGCATTGATGTTTCATTAACCATAAAAAACGCAAACTGTTTTTTTTTTTACAATAAATTTAAAAAAATCTTAAATCATTTTCATCAAACTTCCTCCAACTCTCCCTTTCAATTTTAACTTATTTTTTCCACGCTGTTTCTGTCCCCAAAACCCCATACGCTATCTTTTTCCTCAGGAGGGATATAACGATTCAGTTTGTTAGTGCCCTGTATGCCATCTTAAGCTAGGTTAGGCCAGAAAATAAACTTACTTTTCGGCTCTCATCAAGAGGTTGTCCAGGTTTTCATTGTAATCCTCCGATAGGTTTCGTTCTGAAATTATTTCAAAGAAAATGATTATTGCACAATAAAGCACGCGCTTTTAGTACTTGTGAATATTCCATTGGAAAATTTATCTACTTGTAACTTAGGAAAATGTGTAACTATTTGTTAGGCTTTTATCAACTTTTTTAGGCGTAGTGATACCAACGCCGATGTTATGGCATGGTTAGATGGTGAAACGTTCGAAAGAAAAGAAATGTTTTTGCGTTCGGTGGGGCACGAACCCAAACAATAGTCTTTAAATACGTTCGTAAGGGATTGAATGTTGTTGTTCGTAGTTCAGTGGAAGGTCATGGGTTCAGGTCCCACCGAACGCAGAAAAACATTTCTTTTCTTTCGAACGTTTCACCATCTAATCACGCCATAACATCGGCGTTGGTATTGCTACACTTAAAATCATTGATAAAAATTGTTGATAAATTTATTTGTTAGGTTTAAAGACTTTAAGTTTCAGTTGAAGGGTTTTATGTTTTAAAATCAATAAAATGTTTTAAAATCAATAAAATGTTTTAAAAATATTATATTTCAAAAGTTTACCACCAGGTGGAGGATACGGTATTGCAGCTAAGACCTCCATCATCAAGACCAAAAGAATGACTGAAATTACAAGGAATTTCATCTCCGCTGCTGTGTATGGTTCTGAAAAAAACAGGTTAAACGAGTCTTTGTAAATTAAAAAAGGTAAGTGCACATATTAAAAACAAAAATTTAAATAAAAAATAAATTTAATCAAAACGATCCACAAAACCTGCTTTAATTAAACTTATTTTTAAAACGTAGAAATGTTTTAATTAAAAAATCGTAAACCTATCCCTTTTAACATTACGCTTTTAATTTAAAACAATTTTCCTTTTGAACATATTTTTAAACGGAGTCTCGATAAAAACAGGTTCATTCATCTAATCTGTTAGGAACTTAGGGATCAGCAATGTTTTCAGAAAGAAGAAACGTAGAACTTCATTCACAAAGATAACGAACAAAATGTTAAAGAATTACAATATATTTTAATCTATTTTCATTTATTTTTTAGAATAATTTATTTATTTGTGAGCGTAAAAAAAAATTATAGTTTCAAAGTAAGCCAAGCTTTTAATTAAAGAAACAGGCTAATATATACAAAAAATATAATGAACTTAAAAATAATACTTAATATAAATAATGCTATTAAAAAATCAATGTAGGTATAATTACTTTTAATACAAATTGCTGCTTTAATAGCAGCAAACATGAATCTTACTTATTCAACTAATAAATACAATGTTTGTAATGTATTATAGTGGGCTATACTTCAATTAATAATAACAGCAATAGTATAAAAATACATTATACCTATCAACATAAACTGATGGCACCACAAAGCTGAAAAAATTATTGAAAATGACCAAGCAAACGATTTGAAAGTTATCCGATTCTAAACTGAAAGGCACAGAGCTCAGTGGTCAGCGATCCACGTCACGCGGGATAATTTTAAAGCAAAAACAAAATTTGTAATATATTTACTAAAATTTAAAAGAAGCATTTTATTTATTTTAAAATAAAAACAACTGAAACAATCCTCCCTGAATAAGAATTATTATTTTCTAAATTAATTGCCAATTTATGTCCGCTTAAATTACTAGTTATTAATTTTTATTATCCTAATTAACTGATGATTATTTTCCCCTCAATTGACTCATTTATTTTATTAAAAAATATATTAAAACTAATTTCCATAAAAATTTTAAAATAAAAAATTGCATAGACGGCATAAACATTTGTCCTGGATTTAAATGCTGAGCAAAAAACATTGCAAAAAGATACATTCAACCAAATTAATAATGAAAAATACACCGAAAATTCAAGAATGGATAACAAATAGTACACTCGCTTAGTCGAAGATCAAATATATATAATAAAACAAGCCACAGCAATTATATTTAAAACTTAAATCATATGGTGCCTACTATGTTCATTATATTTTTTTTTAATATTGCTTTCTATTGCAGGAATATGTATTAATATTTCTCAGTAAAGTATTTTAATTAACACTTATTTCAGCTAAACGACGAAATGACGGTATTTTGCTGTCACGACAAAAAAATGCCTAAAAAACTTTTGATGAAATTTTTTTCTTATTAACAAAATTTTTCTCTATTTTTTATTCCTTGAAAGTGATTGATAGAAAAGATTACTGTATGTATTTACTGATAACTTTCGAGATCACCACAGCTATTTACTGATAACCTTCGAGATAACTGTATGTATTTACTGATAACCTTTGAGATAACTGCATGCAGGGGCTGCTTGTCGCCCCTGAGTAGCGACGTCGGCCCCAGGCCGGTGTGACCTCATGGGAGATAGGACTCCCGCCCTCCGAAGGTACAAGATATGAGCTTTTTGAGAGGACCCAGTGCGCCCCTAACTGTATATATATTTACTAATAATCTTCGAGATAACTCTATGCCTTTACTGATAACCTGCGAGATCACCACATCACGGTGATTTGTACCGAATTCGTTTATATATCTTTGTTTTAATGTTCTATTTTCAGGAAACATGACGACCTATCATACGTGTCGATTATATACCGAAGACTTTTAACATTTATTTAGCTTTTATGCGCCAATATATCTGAAATGAAATCTACAGCCATATGATACAACGTGAGTGTCGAAATCATTCGTCCTTTTCTTGTATATGCTGCAATCTTTACGTATCAGAAATGCTGACAGACGCTAAAGAGCTGTTCAACTTGTCTAGGCTGTCGAGCTAAAACTTTAGGTGGACTTTTTGAAATGTCAAACGAATAGTATATGTCATTCAAACACAGAAGCAGATTCAAGGAAATAAGAAGAAAAAGGTATTGAAAATTTTTAAAACTCTTTATTTCCATCGCAGGGGCGATTTTTTGGCTGAATTCTCTTTCAAATTGTCTCACACTTTTGTGCTACTTTAATCGTTAAAATCGGGAGGAAACAACCGAAAAGTTTTGAATTTTGAATACCACGCAACCAACGATAAATAGAACTGGAATGGGATTTTTGAAATTCTAAAAATCCTAAAGTGAGTAAACGTTTCCGTTTTCTTGGAAAGCAAATAGAGAAAATGAGGAAAGATATTTCCTACAGTACTCATTACATTTTAAACTAAACCCTTTGTGTGAGCGGATTTTAGAATTTTTTATGAAACTCGGTATTTCTCTGTGCGTGTCCTCTGAGATGTAGCATTTTCTAAGGTAGAAAGAAAAAAACGTTATCAGTTTTACGTTATCTCGTCTGCTCCACTTCGATAATATTGAAAGCAATTTCCTAATGATGGGTTTTCTCAATTAGTTAAAGGTCTTCGAATAATCAATGAGCTAACATGAGGAATGGAGGAGCTTTAGTAAAGTATAAAATTAATTATGCGGAGGTGTCATTAATCTTTGACGGAAAACGGTTTTGCTTTTTGAAATCCTAAATTACGTCCAATCGCATGTATTCAAGCTGCATTTTGAAATGTGATTTTGGATAAACGTAGAGACTAACATAGCCGTATGTTAAATAAATTAAAGTTGGAAGTACAGAATACAAGCAATCACGTGTTCAAACATAATATCAACGATTGTTCATACAGAATATCAATCATTGTTCATACATAATATCACTAACTGTTCATATATAATATAAATCATTATTCATACATAATATCAATCATTTTCATACATAATATCGACACTGATGTATTGAGGAGTGGTGTTGATGGGGGTTGCAGTCCCCCATGATGAAATTTTGTTTGATGAAATTCCATTGATGAAAGTCCATTGATGAAATTTTATATACGCGTATATACATATGAATAGATTTGTAGTCCTTTAACCCCCATTGAGAATACAATATATGTAATCCTTTATGAATATGATAAGATATAATCTTTTATGAATGTAATAAGATATAATCCTTTATGAATATAATAAGATATAATATTTTATGAATATAATAAGATATAATCCTTTATGAATATAATGAAATTTATTCCTTTATGAATATAATAAGATGTAATCCTTTATGAATTTTCTGCGTACGCCTATGAATATTAAACATTGTTTATATATAATATCAATTGTTTTTCATATATACTGTGAATAATTTTTTATATATAGTATCAATCATTTTTCATATATAATAACAATCATTTTTCATATAAAATACCACTCATTATTCACAACATATATAATATATATATCATTGCTCACGATACATAAATTCATTATAGAAGTCTATAATAGGTGTTTTTATTATATTTTTCATAAATGAGAAAATATTCTATTTAGTTTTCATTTTAATGCTTTTGTATGTCAATACTTCGTTATTTTGCAGCAATATGTTTTTTTTTCCTGTATTTACAATTCTCTCATTAATATTTTGTTTGTTGCTATATATACATATGTCAGAAGGGTTTCAGAGTTAACAAGCCTTTTCTGTACGATGACCAAGTTCTTTTTTTAAATCGTGAAGTAATCGGATTTTTATATCGCTTAAAAGTATCAACTCCCAACTAATTTCAGGTTGAGAGACAAGAGCCCAGTTTGGGGAAAAAAGGGTGTTTGTTTTCGCCCAAAAATTCATTAATATTTAAATACGTAACAACGTGAGATAGATACAAATGCTGTCATATTAAAACTTACGTTTTGTTAAATCATATATAATACGGGGGGGTATGTGGGTAGAATATGTAAATTAAAAATCAACTAATTTTGCTAATGTAACATCGTGTTTATCACAATTGAGAACGCGCGCATTAAATCTATTTTAAATATTCAATTTCCCGTTAGTGTTTCCAACATGCGTTGTAAACACGAACTTTTCTGTCTATTTTATTAACAGCTCATTCCATGCAATACATAGAGATGTGAGATGGAAAAGTTTTCATTACTTTTGACTTGGTTCCTAATGGCCAAAAGTATTGGTTTTCATTGATAAAGTAATCGTTTTTCTTTCACATTTTACAGATAATTTTTTCCCCTTTATTAGGAAGTTTGGTTACTCTTTTGTAGTCTTCTATGTTTCAAATATTGTATCAGTTTTTCGATCATATTATAGATTAGCAGTATCGATTTTACACGAAAATGCTTTCTCAATAGATCAATTGCGTGGTCCTTTTCAAAAAGTAAAAGATATGTAGATTTGCGATCGTGCATATTATAGAATTTCTGTCAATGAAAGAAAAAAATCGACTGGATGTTTAAACAAAATATGTACACTGAAGTTTCAAGCAAATTTTTATAGTGGAGTTTTATCAATAAGGTTATTACAGGATTATTCATAATCGTTAACAAGGTGATTAAATAATTGTAAAATACAGCAAAAATTTTTATTTAGTTAATTAATTTATCATATTAATTTATCATACAAACCAATTAATTTATCATATTAATCCATAAATATAAAAAATTTGCGATACAGGTAAAACTATTTGGAAAGTCTATTAAATTGTTTGTGAATATATATTTATGATTTTGTTGCTAAAAAATTAATAATAGTGAGTTGGTTTTGAATAAATCATTTGGCGATATATAATACAAATTATATACAGAGTTTTTGGTATATAAGAATTTAAATTGAGTTTTACAAGTTTTGATTGACAGAGAGGAAAGAATATATGCTTTTATATTTTATTTTGCTTAAGATCTATTTCTCAATTTATTATGATGTCTAAGGTAACTTTCTCGTGCCCCATTAAAAAGGTGAGACATCCATTTAAGTGGATGTGTGTTATCACGGGAAGACACTAAAAAATATGAACGACAGCGAAACCTGGTAAAGTGTACCTTGGTAAATGGCCCACCTGAATAATCTGATCACTTTTTATGAGAGAGAATTGGTAGAGTCTCAGACATGTCTGTGCCGAAGTCTGCAGTATATGGTAACAACCTGTCTATCGTGACTATTGCAGTTCAGTCACAAAGGTGGTCACTTTAGGCAGGCTCTACTGTATATGTTCTTGAAAGTCAATATATATAGTCTCATAACCAATTTCTAAATATGGATGCAGAAATGGTTTCTCCTAATAACGTGTGTTAATTATAAAAGATTGCAGAGTTTCAGACGACAATGCTCCTTTTAGTATTGCAGTTGACGAGAGAACTGAGGTAATATAGACACGAACTAAGTCAATAATAATTAAGTCAATTAAGATACGAACTAAGTTAGTGACGATATGAACTAAATCAAAGAAGTTATGAATTAAATCAAAGAAGACATGAACTAAGATAGTGACGATATGAACTAAATCAAAGAAGACATGAACTAAATTAATGACGATATCAAATAAATCAAAGAAGACATGAACTAAGTTAGTGACGATATGAACTAAATCAAAAAAGACATGAATTAAGTCAAAGAAAACATGGACCAAATCAACAAAGGCTTAATCTAAGTTAATAAAGATATGAGCTAAGTGAATACAGAGATGAAATAAGTCAGAAAAATGTGAGTTTAATTTGTGAGGACAAGAATTCAATAAAAGGAATTAAATCAAAGACGACAAGAATATAATTAAAAATTTGTACAAAATATTATAATTTATTTACTAGAGCAAATGATGAATCAAACCATATAAATTGAATAGCAATATTTACCTCTAATTAGTTTTAGCATGCAAATTCTAATTAAATTTTTCAAAGTCCAACTTAAATAAGTAATCAAATATTCAATTAATTATTATCTGCAAACTGTTATTAAAATATAGCTATAAACACTATAATATTTCGTTTCATCCAGCTTTAAACGAAATTGAAATTTTAATTTCTTCTCTCTGTTTACCCAACTCCCCTACTACATCTTATTTTATATCAATATTAATATTTCTTATAAACATATTTCTTATAAACATATTTCTTATAAATATATTTCTTATAAACATAGTACAATTATATTTGCATGCTGAAATTACGTTTTGGTGTACGGAAGAAATATAGTAGAACAAATCAAAAGTTATTGCTCTATCTTCCTTTTCGGTTAGCCTTTTATTTTAGATTTTAGATTTTTTTTAAAGTTTTATTTTTTGAATAAATTTTTAATTTCCTTTTAAACTCTTTCTCTTAAACGATTTTTTATATGGTCTGGTAATTTAATCCATTTATCAATTCCATAATAATTTATATTATTTTTTCCATTGTGTTTGTACTTAATTTTTCTGTTTCAAAGTGTTGTCTGATCTTGTATTTTTATATTTGGATTTTTGTCTATATTTATAATTTTGTTAGATGTACCTGTTGTAATACTTAAATGTGTCATTATTATTATTTTCATGTGTGAAAATTGCGATGTTCTCTGTTTAAAATATGTGGGTTTTGGAATTTTAGAAACCTATATATCTGTTTCATCAATTTGTAATCTTTCGTTCGTTTTGGAACAGTTTTTCTCTCGTAAGAATTGAAGGTGACAAAGTAAAACGATCATTTCTTTCACATGGATGAATACTAAAACTCAATATTCGATGATCACTGCTACAAATGCGGTCATTGAACATGCTTAAATCATTTTCGCTTATTTCCAAAATGAATCATGTTCTTAACATCGAGTCTGGCTGAAATTTTTTACTATTAATGGCCTATGAAATTTTCTATAGCATATCTAAAATATTTTAACACATTTTCAAATTTTAAAACGGTTTTTTCCTCCTTCTCTCCATAATAAATCGTTAAGTTTTTTTAATAATAATTATCGGCCATTCACAACCCTCGTGTAGACCCTACGTCAATCCTCTGTGACTATGATTCGTATCACGACCTGTGGTTGGGGACCCCTTCTCTAGAATTTTCATTTTCATACTTTGGAGTTCATTAAAAAGCGCAAGATTAAAAAATGTTTCGCTTTTTTAATTCTCATTTTCCCATTCTTTGCAGAAAATGGTCTTTTTGCAAGAAGTGTCTTTCCCAACTCCAACATACTTCTTTTTTCTCGGACCCTGTCTACCACACTTGTTGTTTTAATTAATTGTTATATGACTTCATTAATTTGTCAACTGATATGAATAAATAATTAATGTTAGCCCTTATTTAGTACTATCCTTAAATTTTTAATGTATAAATTCATTGAAAAATATCTTTTTTAAATCTAAAAATGTTTTAAAATTTATTTTTTATAATTCTAAGACTCTACCGCTTTCAAAAATGTTATTTTTTACTTTACTGTAAATATAAGAATACGATAAATTGCATGCCCAAAGGCAATTTCTTTTCTTGTAGTTCATTTTTATTCATAAATATTTAAGCTATTCAAAAAAGGAAGAAAACTAAAAAGGCTTTACTTTTCATTCGCATTTTCCAGTTTTCTATTTAGCTTGAAAAGTAGAAACGTAAGTATAGAAAAAATCGAAATATACACTATGAGAAAACACACTTTCGCAAAAAATATTTCTTCTTGCCCAAACAAAAAACCTTCAATTTGTTCAAATCGAAAAAATTCGATATAAAGTAGCAAAAACTGAGTTTTAGTCTCTTTCACTTCTCAAGGATTGTGGGCGAAATTTCATGCATATCAATGTGTTTGACTATTGAAGCTTGACTCAAAGATTGAGTGCCTCCAATAAGTTATATTTGCATACATTAACTACCGAATTGCGCTAAACTAGTGCCTTTAGTACCAAAAAGGAAATTTGAATTTGAATAGAGCTTTTGTTATTGAATGATTAAATAAAATGGAAGCTTCCATATATAGATAGAACTTTGATTGGAAAGAGAAAAAATCACTGCAGATATAAAAAAAAAAATACTTTTTGAAATTGAGTTCTTATTGTCTGGAAGCATTCATCTTGGCTATGCTATGGAGTAGGTACAGTAAAACCTCTAAATAGTGACCACCTCGATACATTAGTGTCACCACCCACTTCAAGTTTGTTATTCGGAAATAGTTATTAAAGAGGTTTTACTGCGCAACACATTTGTTTCCTGTGCGCAAAATTGACGTTTGAATGTCGTTTATTCTAATTTTAATGTCTTGATATTGGAATTTTTATATCAATCTGTTTTATACCAATCTTTTTCGGAATTTGATTCCTAGGGTCTAGGAACTAGACTCCTACCATTTAAAGCTTAGGCCATAGAAGTTCCTATCACTAAGAAAACTATAGGCGCTAATATAACATACCCTTCACTTTTCGCAGGTCATTAAAGAGACAAAAAAAACTTTATTACTATAAAAAATAATCATAAAATATGAAAGTGAATGTTCCGAAACGACTATTTCCAATCAAAATGTAAGTCGTCAAAAGATATTGATCTTTTAAGGACATATTTCAAAAGTTTTAACTATTAATAAAAAATTCTATAATCTCTGAAAATTAGATAAGGGGATTTTGTTTACGAAACAAAGCCGTTGAAAGGATGTATTTTACATTTATAAAAACCGCGTTTTGCTGGAATTACAAATTTACACTTGGTTGGGTTATGTTTGACAGAGATGGTGATTAAAGTTGACGACACAAAACATCTTATTCTGTTCTTCGTGCATGGGCTAATTTTAGATCACTAAAAACTAGATCAAAGGAACTCCACGAAATTTTCTTTCATAATTATTTACATAACTAATTAAATCTAATTAGCTTTGCAAATTAGGATTATAACGAATTAAAATTCTCTGTTCATCAAATTATGCTTCTTACGCGACATGTTTAGATCTAGAAAATGTTTTTTACTTAGAAAGAAGTTTTTTTTTTTTTAAAAATCTTCTTGAAATTAAAATTTTAACTAAGTTTATCGTCGCAATTTACTTAAACGAGACCATCTCTGTAATTTTATAACTATTTTTCAAGTCTACGTTTACAGATAGTTAGGTTTATAGCTGGGTTCACATACACAGCCCACATTTACAGTTGGCTGGGTTCATGGCTAGGTTCACATTACCCATGAGCAGGGTTTAAGCTGGCTCAAAACATGCTGTCGCAAAAATGCTAAAATGGGAAAAAAGTTGTAGCAAAATGCTAAAAAATATTAGTTGCTTTCGTTGCTCGAAAAATCGTATCAATGAAATTATTTACATCAACGATGCTTAACAGGTGCTGTTAAGAATTTTGAAGAGGAAACAAAAAGGAACAAGAAAAGATCGCTGAAGTGCAAAACGGATATTCTGGAATCGAGGAATCCTGTTTTCAGAGAATAAACTGTGGTTAAAAATGCCTGTCGCATTTTCGCGATGGGCAAAAATTTTTTCTTCGCATTTTCGAGCAACTCGTCGCATTTTGCGAAAAATGCGACTGCAGCTTAAACCCTTCCCATGAGGCATCTGATGTGATTCTCATTTGACTCTGCGATATTTGGGACAACCTTAGTTTGCAATTCACCTTGCGTCTTAAGCCTCGTTTCATATGAATACGTGAAAGATATTGTTGTAAAGAAGCGAAAATTAAAAATATAGGAATAAACAAATACACAAAAAGAAAAAAATATGGAAGCAAAATATATAAAAAGAGAAAAATAGGAAAGGAAAATATATGAAAATAAAAAAAATATTTATGCAAACTAAGTTAATTGTATACGGGTATTTTCGAAGTGAATCTCTTTGATTACAGAAGGAACGCTGTGGAGTATACTAATTACTAATCGTAGAAGTTAATTCTTGCCACCACATTTTCGATTCATTATGCATACTTTTTTCAATTTACTGTAATTAATTAATTCCTTCAGAACCTATCTCCTTTGATAAATGAAGGTGTGAGAAATTTCGTGCGTCGCTCTTCTCAGTAGTTAATTGGTCAAATTCCTGGCATATAAACCCAATGACTACTGTGGTTCGAATCCTATTCGAATGCCTCTGTAATGCTTTCCTCTCAAGACTCATATAGGACAAAAAAGTCTAGTGTCAATCAGAGGTGTAGAGAAAGGGGTGACTAAAAGGGTAAAAGCCCTTCTTCCTCTACACGATAGTTTATGCGATTTGCTTTAAAGCCACTTGAGAGCACCTATGATTTTTATACTACTACCTCCCTGGCATGAATAAAAACAGGTAGCGTCTGAAAATCCTTTCTTCACTTATTCTCTCCATAGTGAACAATTACATAATACGTATTTTATTTATGTCCTGCTATGAATGACTAAACGTACTTTTAATATTTAAAACAACTGATTAATATTTGTAATTAATTATTTGAGAGAGCTGCGACGTAAATGGATTATTATTGAAACCATTTTTTCTATTCAACTGGCATGCCAAAGAGCATATTAATAGGTAAGAGATATTAATGCTAAAGAAGATCATAATTTATATTTCAGTGACACTACTTATATGGAATAGGTATTCCATTTTTCCTTAGAGAAGATAACATTAAAAAGGGACAACAGAATAATTTCTTAATATTTCAGAAGTAGAAAAACTAGAGATCTCCACATTCAAATGCCCAATTTATGGATTCCACAGTAGAAGGAAATAATAATAATAATAATAGTTAAATCTTAATGGAGTTATATCATCAAGTCTAGCATCAAGGGCAGCTTTTGTTATTAGGTACAGAGCAGGAATTATTGTAATATATCAATATATATATATATATATATATATATATATATATATACATATATATATATATATATATATATATATATATATATATATATATATATGTATGTATAAATCAATCAGAACTGGACGCTTTCACCGAATAACTCGTTAACTTATGACAATAAATCGAGCCTTTACATCCACGAAGCGATATGGATAGACTTTTACTATCAAGAAGTATCGGTAGCCGAGATCTGACACAAGTCAAGCAGGCAATAGAAGAAAAAGAGGACCAGCTGAACATATCAACCAAAGTTCTGAAAGAATGTTAATACAAGTATCCAAAGGAAAATTATTTAAATTCAAGGAATCTAAGGAAGAATTTAAAAAGTCACTTCCTTGATATGTAAGCAGCAATGGGGCAATAAAGCCTCCCCCATCTTCAAAATTTTAGAACGCAATGGGAAAAGTAAACGAGGAGCAAATTTGGCAATGGCTTTGAAAGGATACACTGAAGAAAGAAACAGAAGGTTTGTTAATGGATGCACAGGAACAGGTATTAAGAACGAACGTAATTAAAACAAAAATTGGAAAATCATATTATGATATCAAATGTCGTCTTTATAAAGAAGAGGACGAAACAGTGGATCACTTGATCTGTGGATGCGAAAAGATTCCGTATCCGGACTATTTGAACAGACATCATAAAGTAACTTCAATAATACACTGACAACTGTCCCAAAAATAAAAAAATATATAATTTTACAGTCAACGAAAACTGGTAGGACCACAAAGCTGAGAAGGTTATTGAAAATGACGAAGTCAAGATCCTGTAGGACTTCTGTATCCAAACTTACAAACACCTTTCACATCATACATCTGATTTAACAATTGTGGAAGAAAAAGCAAGTTTGGATAGTAGATGTGGCTGGCTGCTCATGGTAGCTCAAGAATTCAGGAGAAAGAAATTGATAAATCTCGAAATACAAAGATCTACAAACCGAAGTCGAAAGGTTGTGGGAAGAAAAAAGCAGATGTCATCCTTATAGTAATAGGAGCAATGGGAGCAATCCTATCAAAACTCGAACGTTATCTTAATATAAAAGGAATCGACAAAATGGTAACACAAACTCCAAAAAGGCATTTTGCTCGGAACATCACACATCCAATACCTCTGACATCTCAGGCACTTGAGAAGGGCGCTGCATTAAAGAATATATCCAGTGGTCAAATTCAAGGCGGACTGAAAAAAATTTATAATAATAATTCAAATCTCTGTGTGTGATTTAAACCGAACAAAGAACTCCATATCAGAGGATAGTGCTTATCTCCTTGATGCTATGAAAAAATAATATAAAATAATATAATATAAAATGATAATATGTAATAACAATGGTAACAATGGTAATTTTCATTTTAACTTACTCATGTGCATTTGGTGCATTTAATGAACATATATATATATGAGTTATATATATGGAATATGATGTATGATAGCTTATACTTATGCAATGGTTAGGTTAGAAATAGAGAAGAACAGAAAGCCATAGCTTGTTGCCAGATTCTCCTTCAGAGTTATCGAGCTAAATAATTTAAATTAAAATTTAAAATAGAATATCGCATTCGAGTAAAAAAATGAAAACAAAAATCTTTTAACATTAATTCTCATCTTATTTCTTTAGAAATACAATCGAATAAATGCAGTTTGTAAGATCGTTATATATTTATTGGTATTGAAACATTTTTAAGATTTTTCGGCTTCATTCTCGATAAATAAGATTAAAGCTAAAAATTCCCTCCAAACACTTCAATAATTGCCGATTCAAACTGGAATATTTCTGACATATGAAGACGAGGAGAAAAAATAGTTGATCGTGTACTCAATCTGGATTCGAACTTGTGACCTTTGGATCTCCGTCCCAATGCTTTGAAGGTTAAGCCATCAAGAACAGATGCGCACTGTACATTTCTAGTATATTTGCGAAAGGCAGAAATTTCAAATTAAAGAAAGGAGCTTCTAAACAGTGGCGCAGACAGTGGGTCCCCAATTGGTTCATACCCCTCCCCCCATTACCTATCAAGGCACATTATCCGTTCATTAGACCTTTTTTAAATTTATATGAACCCTTAAAACTTTTGAACTGCCAAGCCCCTGGTTTTTGGGAAATTTGTTACAAAAACTAATTCCTGACAATTTCTCCTCAAATCAATCCCATAATCAATTTCTCCTCAATGTTCTTTACCAATTAAGGAATTCCACCTTTAATAACCAAAAAGAAGACTAAATCGGATACGATTCCACTAGGGCTTAGTTGACAACACTTGGGGCAGAAACCCAAAGCTCGCCGATTCGAACCCAGCGTGATAGCATTAACCTTTCCTCTCTCTCTCTCCTTAGACTTCTATGGGAACTCTTTAAATTCAATAAGCATGGATATAAAAATAAAATGTAGATTATAAGGAATTAATTCCTTATGAATTTATAGCTCCACAACCAATCTTCCTTTTTCAGAGAATTCCTTCATTAACGAAGAGCGAAAACTAGTAAAAAAGTTTTACTAGTGGTGTTGTGCATATATATATATAGAAAGAGAGAGAGAGTTATTATTATTAAAAATCATTGACATTAAGATTTATTAGTAATTATTATTAAACTTATATCATAATTTGTTAAAACTCTATTATTGTTTTAAGTTTACAGGTGGTTAAAACATTTACGAGTATCTGTATAACAGTAAACAAATATTATGTATTGTCTAAAAATTTGTGTTATGAAACATTTGCTGAAAAATAAATGAATTTATATAATTAGTAGTCATGCCTGAACAGTTTGATTCATGAAACGACGCGACGCTTTTGCTAAAACTAACTACTTGGAATTTCATTTTCTTTCATCCGAGAGGAAGGGAAGTTCGAGGAGAAATATGGTCTTTGCAGCAATTTTTAAATGAATCTTCGTTGCTCCCAAAAGCAGTTCTGCTAAAGTGTTAATGAAGCAACGCTTTTGTTTTCGGAAATTAATTACGTTTCTTAATACAGTGCGAGAATTAATTACTAATTACTCTAATTTATTTCAGGATTGGTATGGTGTGGATAAAACTTAAAGTGTTGGAACAACCTCTTAGTTAATAGTATTTGAATGAACTATGTAAAATATTAAATTATGTGTTCATTAGCACGAAAATATTACGCTTTTAGTATTTCAAGATAAATAAATCACTGGCTCGGTTAATTCTAGAAACTGAAGAGCAGCTAATATGCGAGTCGTTTCTCTATGAGAAATTGGAAATTTTTATCGAACAAATCTCAAAATTATATAAATTATGAAGATATCGTTTCGGTAAGGAAGGCCATTTCGGAATAAGTAAATTAGGAAAGTAATTTGTAAAATTGCCATCAATTTCGAAGCTCCGAATTAATGGAATTTAAACGTTTCAGCAAGTGTAAAAAATCCAAAAAAAAAATGTATCGCCAAACATTGCAGAACATACTTTTATATATATATATACATATAAGCGTGCATTTTATCTAAATCTAAGTAATAATATATGAAAGCAAAATGAATATATGGTGCATAAATTAGTTCTTGAGCTTATACGTTGAAAAACGCTTGGAAAGGAAAAATACGCCAAACGGGGCATCGAAATGAAAGGTGTAGATTTCAATGCGTAAGTTCTCATATTTTCCCCGGACATAAAATCAAAACGTACGTATTACATTTATATGTTAAAATATAAATTTGAATGAACAATGAAATGACATAAAAGATGTATACTAGTTTTGAAAGGCATATGTAAGTTAGTTTTTGTATTTAGATAAAAGCACAATTCTCTGCTGAGTGTTCTATTCAGCAGTTATATAGTCATTTACAATCATGCGTAAATTACGAAAAGAGTACTGTTTGAAATTCAAGATAATACGTAAATATACTTAATATTGCATCATATTTTTTAAAAATTATGAATCCATAAAGAGAGAGAGAGAGAGCAATCAATTGTATAAATTACACACATACAACAATTCAGACTAACATGAATTTTATTCAAATAGCCAATATGAATTATTTTTTTATTTTATGCCCAATTCTAGACAGTTATTGACTTTGTGTCGCATCTTTATAAAATTTATGTGATAAAAAGAAACTACAAATTGTGTTTTTGTCAATTCAAAGCACGTTAAAAAGCTTTCAAATACGGAAGAAAAAATCTGAAATGTACATTTTGTCTTTTAAAAAGACAATCCTTTTCTAAATATTTCTATCTCTACAGATTTCAGTCAAGCAATAAATTGGTTATATCTCTACTGTAGCGACGCAAAACAATGTGATAGCGCTATCTTTTTATTTTTAAAACCTCCACAAAAGCAAAACCGCAAAGCATTATGGAAGCCACAAGTAATCTCTGTTAGTACCAGTGTTTGGTATTCGCAAAAGGCTATAAAAGAGATAGGATGAGACTCTTCGAGGTACCTTATCAATTTCTTATTGCGCATGCATATATTTCACAATATATATGCATATGTCGCGCCTGTAGTGTGAAAGGGAATTAAATAATGCCAATTTGTGGTATTGTATCATTCTGGTGAAGATAAAAACCTTGGCTCCATTTTTTATAAGTTAAAATTTTAATAAACTGAATCCGTAAGTTTGTAAAATATTTGGTTGCAGGTGAACAGATGGCAATATATTATAACTACCATCGTTTGCGGCAAAGAAAACTTTTATTTTGCATAACAATTTTTTTTATCACTATATGAATTTTTATATCGAGAAAATATTTTTTAACACAACTTACTTAAATGAAGAGAGAACACAACCGCTTGATGAAATAACATGATATATGTACAAAACAACGTAAAGTGGGTAAAAAATTATTTTATTATACACATTAGCCAGGCTTCCGGCTGTTTCACCGGATAGCCATCATCAGATGCAGAATAAGAATGATATCGAGCATCGAATACAAACATCTAAAATAAAGTAAACAATCGTGATCCGTGCAGGTATAACGACAAATGTGTCGTTGTAAAAAACTTAAGGACCATTACATATGACAGTAAAATGATTGTGAAAATAGAAAAATATATAAAATGTATAGTGTGTAAAGTAAAATAGTGGTAAATAAATAATGTTGTTGTTGTTGGAGTCAAGTTAGGGTTTTAAATGTATTTCCAAGCATTGATGATATGTATGGGTTGTTTGGCATTACAAATAGCTGAACGTTGGCTAAATATCTCTATAGCCTCTCTGAGCCTTAAACTTTTCTCACTTTTTCCGGCTGGGGCTAGTATTTTGGTATGCTGAAACAGTGGGACGGCATCGTTTGGGTGTACGAACTGTGCGAGGCTAGTGTTATTTCTGTTAAGTCTAATGTCAGCTTTGTATTCTTTTATCCTGGTGTGTAGTGGTATGAGTGTGCTATCAATGTAATGAGTGTAAGTGTCAGTTGTGTTGGAGTATGGTTTATGGGTATGGTTATGGGTATGGTATATACTCCTGACTTTTTAGTAGTGTTAAGGGGTCCCTATCTTTTTTAAGGAGGTCCAAGATGATGTGATTGCATTTATACGCGAAGGCGAGGTTATACTGTTTTAAGGTATTTTTAATCGAGGAGAAAATAGTAGGGGAAAAAGAGCAATTAGAAATTAGCAGAGAGCAAGAGCAAAGGGCTATAGTATCAACATGTCGTCAAACATCAATCATCGTTTACGACTTATCAAAGGAAAAAAGTTGCTTATTCTCAACTTCCTTATAAAATGCAGAAACCTCAGTGTTGTTTCCAATTTTGTCAGAGTATCCACCAATCTGCCTTGCTCCCAAAAAGTGTCCAAGATTTTACACTAATGCCAAATGGCTTTGCTTCGTGATGTCATCAGACAATTGAGATGAAAAATCGCTCTGGTTGAAGAAGAACTCTGTGCTGTCCACTTGAAGCTTGCTGCAAATTACGATTCTTTCCAAAGAATTGCCTCAAACTCAGCTGCAAAAGTTCGACATCAAAATGTTGCACACAGTCACAACCTTAACAAAAAACTTTCCTCTGTACTCCCACAATGGAGTACGCAAAATGATGATCAACAAAACTACCCTAGTGGATATGGTTTTCGAAACTACTCATGTCACTCACTCTCAGATGTGGAGAAGAGAGCGTTGGCTAAAGGACCATCCTTTGTATACCCCACTCCAAAACTATCTTTCAAAGACATTGTACAACAGGCAGAACATGACATTTCATTTCTTCCCAAGCACCAACGAAAGGCAACGCGCTGGGTTGTTACTCGTGCCACTATGAAATATACGCACAAAAGACCATCCAACGATGATAATCAAGCATTAAAAGCAATTAGAACGTTGAAGAACAACCCCAACTTACGTTTCCTTAAGGCGGATAAAACAAATGAAATTGTCATAATGAACAACGAAGATTTCATAAGCCAGGCAGACGCTACCATTGCATCACTTTCATGTATGTTTGTCAACAAAGACACTTCACCCAAGCTTATCCGAAAACTATGGCTGAATTGAAAAAATCTCCTGCACTATACACACCGTTGAAACATGCCTTGAAATCTACCAGGCACTATAGAATGCCTAGGATTTTCTTCACTGTCAGAAACAACAAGCCTTTGCATCCACCTCCCTTCCGGGCATTTGTTTCGAAAAGATGTGCGCCGACATTCTTTCTAAAGAAGGCGCTATCAAAAATCCTAAAAAAAAATTTCCAGAGTAACCTTTGTTCTATTACATTATTTCTTCAAGCAAAAAAGCGACTGGAGGACGTACCTATAGACACCGACTCCAGAACGTTGACGTTAGACGTCGATAGCTTGTACTCTAATACACCAGTTGATCAAGCATTGGACATCATCTAAAGAGAGTTAACCGATTCCAAAAACATATACAAGCGAAGAGGTTAGCTCCATTATCTCTGCAATCGTCCTTGTCACAATCAATAACTTTTTCCAGTTTAATGGGAAAACTTACAGGCAAATCGATGGATTCCCCATGGGATCTCCAACGTCTGGTGACATAGTGGAATATGTCTTAAGAAATATGGAGAACATTATCCTCTCTCCTCACGCTAATAACCTCAAGTGCATAAGATATGTAGACGATCTATTATTCATATACAATATCATTCTTATTAATATTCCTAGTATACTTGACCAACTCAACAATTTTTACCCTAAAATAAAATGCACCACTCAGAGGATCAAAACCAGTTTATTCCGTTTTTAGACTTACTTATCTTTAGATCTAATTCCTGCCTGAGTTTTTCCGTTTTTCACAAACCACTGAGTCACCATCTTTTCCGTTGTGCAAGTCTTCATAACCTAATTCACATATAGCGGCATCTATATTTTCACACATATGTAGGGCACATTCAATATTCAGCAATAGACAACTGTTGGACGAAGAAATCAAAATTATTTTACTAAAACGCTTCATCTGGCATACCTTCTCAAAGACTCACCAACATTTTAATAAACTCCACAGAGAAGTGACCCATTGTCAACTATTTTAATACATTGGCACTTGCTTTTTCTACCCTATTATTTTCTCCTCGATTAAAAATACCTTAAAAAACATAACTTCGCCTTCGCGTACAAACGCAATCACAAGATCTTGGACCTCCTTAAAAAAAGCAGGGACCCCCTTAACAGTACTGAAAAGGCAGGAGTTTATATCATACCCATACTCGACAATACAACCGACACTTACACTCATTACATTGGTAGATCGTCGCTCATACCACTACACACCAGGATAAAAGAACACAAGGCCGACATTAGACTAACAGAAATAACACTAGCCTCGCGCAGTTCGTGCACACATACGATGCCTTCTCACTTTTTCAGCATACCAAAATACTGGTCCCAGCTGATAAAATTGAGGAAAGTTTAAAGTTCAGAGAGGCTATAGAGATATTTAAGCAACGTTCAATTATTTGTAATGCCAAACCCATCCACACCAGCAATGCTTGGTAATATTTATTTAAAACCCTGCCTTGACTCTAACAACAACATTATTTATTTACCACAATTTTAGTTTTATGCACTGTACATTTTATATTTCTATTTCCATAATTCATTTTACCATCAAATATAATGGTCTTTAAGTTTTTTACAGCGGCACATTGATCTTTATACCTGCACGCATCACGATC
This sequence comes from Dysdera silvatica, assembly GCA_006491805.2. Lineage (NCBI taxonomy): Eukaryota > Metazoa > Arthropoda > Arachnida > Araneae > Dysderidae > Dysdera > Dysdera silvatica. The sequence continues at coordinate 25,275,368 of QLNU02015359.1, read as the reverse complement.
GTTTACTTTATTTTAAATGTTTGTATTCGATGTTCGATATCATTCTCATTCTGCATCTGATGATGGCTGGCTGTCCAGTGGAACTGCCGACAGCCTGGCTAATGCATATAATAAACTAATTTTTTACCCTCTTTACGTTGTTTTGTACATATATCGTGTTACAACTTACGTATCTTAACTCAAGTGTTATCAAGTTATGCAAGTGAAACAAAATGTAAAGAAAAGTTTCAGAATAAAAAACCTGTTCATATTCACAACACCAACCATATTAAGCGCATCACATGTACGTGTGTGTTAATTTATATATTATACCGCCTACAGAATGTTACATGTATCACATAATACGTAGCTCAAATTGTATTGAATAAACTTATTATTATTATTATTAATAATTACGTCAAAGTGCTACAGGAATAATAGTTCAAATTGCGATTTTCTTTCTCCTTTTCTAAGGTAAAATAACTGTAAGTTAAGTTGAGATGGGAAAGCATATAGAAAATGAGTAACGACGACTTGAGAGAAACTTGATAAATGGTTTTGTTATATTTAGAAATAAATATGGAAAATATTATCATTTTTCATAGAAATTTAAGATACAGTTTTTGAATGAGCAGCTTACCGCTATAACTTTCCTTCGTAAATATTCATACTCCTTATCCCAAAGTTTGAGAGAGAAGTTTTGGTAAACCAAATATAAAGAGCGAGCGAGGAGCCTAAACTACTTAAAAAGGCCTTTCATCCTCTTAAATTTGATTTACTGACTCGGTTTTGACTTTGCTATGAAAAATAACTCAATCTTTTTATATCAAAAAGTGACAGTTATGACGCTGAAAGAGAAGGCCTTTCGAAGAGCACAAAGAGCTGTGAAAGAAAGCTAAATTATATTAGCTATTTACGATATTGCAAATGGCATCAAAATACATGTTCCGGAAAGTACGGAAGAAGTGAACCACGTTCCCATCATGAGCAGTTCATCGCAACAAATATTTTGAAATAATTCGCAAAAGACTATAAATTCTATACTTGCTAATGAGAGTCTAATGTAGTAGATTATTGATTGCTCAAAAAAAGGTCGGGACAGAAGATATTTCGAATTATCGGAAGATCGGATAATTCGACAGTGGTTTAAAAAAAGGCAAGCATTGTAAAAGGAATTAAATGTGCTTATTATTTTAATTTTTATCAATATATATCTTAAGCCCGCTTTTAAATTGTATGAATTTGAAAAATTATTAGATATATATATAGAGAGTGTGTAGGCAGTGCCGTATTTCCCAATAGGTTATACTAGGCTATAGACTAGGGCGACAAAATATTGTGTATTAAGTCTGACATAAAAAAAATCAATACCATATAATGATATAATCAGATGTTTTGGCGAGAAGAAAGCTAGACGTCATGCTTTCCATTTAAATACCAGTGTTCAATAGACTTTTATTTTTTGCTAAAATTAAAATTTATTTCAATAAAATTGAATTTGATTTATTATATACCAAGAAGAGATAATACTTCAATATAAAGTAATATTGTTTAATATTTATGTTTCAATTTATGAATTCGCTTTTCAATATTTTTATTGTCAATACAAAATTTTTTGGCGTATATTGAATGTAGCAATTTTTATGTTCCTACCACAGATTGGGGGAAGGTAAGAAGGGGCGGTAAAAGTAGTCTAGGGGCAGCATAATGGTAAATCGGCCCATGGGTATAGGTATGTACTTCACGCTTTATCCGGGCTTTGGATTGGATATTATACTGGAAAATTAGGATACTCAAGCACAGTGCTGGCATGTGTAAGAGTTTTTTTTCTACTCTAAGTTCTATACTTTCTTTTTTTTTAATAATTTTTCATTTTAGATTTGATAGAATTTCTTAATCTACCGAGTCAAAGAGATTTGAATGATTCTTGTTTTGCTTTAAGGAGGACGCTCGTTTCATTGCAGCCATGTCTCCAATCCTTAGAACTTTCAATTTGGATAATCGAATTCTGGATACACTGCTTTTCACCGTATAATAATAAATATTTAAATCGAAATTAACATAAACCCAGTTATCTTAGTGGATACATTTATAATTGTTTCAGCAGAGCTATGCTTGCCTTCCTCAGAACAAGCTTTCAGACTCAAGTTTGGACGTTAACGTGCTAATTTAAATATATTGTTGGTCAGTGCATTTTACATCCATTTATACGACAGAACTATTAAATTAGAACTGTAGGATAAATATCCCGAAAAATTGACTTGTTAGTTAAAGGTATTATATGAAATGCCATACAAATCTGAAGGAAACGTCATATATATACATTGTTTTCTAATCTTTTTATTTATCCAAACTACATATATTATTGAGGTTATTTTTTTATATTGTTCAAACATTCGTTTATGTAGCATGGTTGTATAATATTTATACATACATGTATACACAGAAGAGCCAAAACATTATGATCACCTATCTAATAGTTGCTCCACCTCTGTCACCCAAAACGGCTTCAACCCGCCTTGCCATGGATGCCGTAAGTGTTTGGTAGGTGGCCGGAGGCAGAAGTATCAGACATGCAAGCAGTGATCACGCAATTCCGGGATATTCTGGAGCGGTGAATTTTGAGCTCTGGTGGTGATGCCGTTTTTTGAAATCATAATTGTGCTCTATGAGATTTATATCCGGCGAGTTAGACGGCCAGGACATCAACTGGAATTCATCCCCATGTTCCTCGAATCATTGTAGCACATTTCCTGCCTTGTGACAGAGAGCATTGTCCTGCTGGAAAACTATTCCCGGTGGGAAAGACACGCCATGTAAGGGTGCGACTGGATCGCAATGATGAGAGAGCAGCTTTCATCGTGTGTTCTACCAAGACCAACGGTCCGAGAGACGCCCATGACAACGTGGTCCAATCAAGATGTTCCCGGTCCCCTCTGCCGTTGGCGTAAATGGCAATGACGATTGGTTAACAAAGGTACATGAGAAGAACGTCCGCAGCTTAATCCTACATAAAACAGAAGCCGCTGAACCGTGTGCTCAGAAAACACTTCTGCTTGAACTTGCATGGTAATCAGCTGTCAGTCGAGCTGTTGCCAGTTTTGCTTCACCAAGCGGGAAAGCATCCAACGTCCAGTTTCATTGATGACGCGTGAATGTTCAACCCCTTGCCATCTATTACTGGTTTCGCCGTCATTCATATACTTTGCATAGGTCTTAATAACGGCAGCTCGCGAACACCTAACAAGACATGCAGTTTCGGAGGTATTTGTTCCTAGTCGTCGGGCCCTTACAATCTGCCTTCTATCAAACTCGCTTATATCAGAAGCCTTACCAATCAAACACAAATGTAATTAAGAGAATTACGCTTCAGAATCACTGGCCACCATTAAATATCCTTTCCAGATGTTCACCAGTCCTCCTGGTCATCCAAGCTAGCTCATTCACACCAGGTGGTTGTTGTCACGATATTTGGGTCCTTCAGTGTATGTGTGTGTGTGTGTATTGAAAAGGTAAAACGTTTGAAATGGAAGGGGCAGGTCATGAAGTCAGTCTAGAAGAACTGACAACAGGTAAAATATAAACGTTCTATAATGGATCGCACTACAAACCCAAGGAAAAGGCCAAAGACGAGATGGATTAGTGAAATTATTAAATATATTAAACCAAATATTTTGGATGTAATTTTCTTGTGCATTGAATTGTATATTTCTCCAAAATTGTTTCGAGTAAAATTTGTGAGCGTTTATGGTAATCTTAGATATAAAGTATAAAATAAACTAAATTTTCTGCTTCAAGATTTTTGAAAGATGATTGAAAATGAATATATATTAAAATAGTGGCGTACGTAAAGGAATGATGAACTGACAAGATGGAAAACTTAATTTTGGAACACGTCATGAAAAGTGTCGCTGATGGCGAAAACCCTGCCAGTTTTCTTTCAGCCTAATTATTGGAAGTAATGGAACGAAAAGCGAGCAATACTTTGAACTTGGTAAAAAAAAAATTTTGCATCTAATAACTTATTAATTTTTTTATTAAAATACAGGTTGAACTGAGTATTAAACATAACTAGAAATGGTTTTGTTGAAGTTCGAAGCCCAATTAAACTTCCTGCAAATTTTACAAAACTGATTTGTGGAAATACGTCAGTTCCAGAATAATTTAAAATTGAAAAGAACACTGTAAATGGCAGCTAAATTTAAAATAAAATACAAAGCTTATCAAAGGAAATTAATCACAATTCATATTTATAATTTAATTGCAAAATTGCAAAATTCCCTATATTCGCATATAAAGGTATGAAAATCTGTTTTCTATTTTTTTTTTAATTTAAGGTTTATAGATTTACTTCCTGGTAGACATTAGTTTCATCTATACATAGCGATTTGAAAACAAATCTATGTGCCAAATAAAATATAGTTTCATTTATATAACACAAATTATAAATACGTTATATATCAAGTAAAATATAAGTATACAACCTAAAGAAAGATAAATATATTATAACCTTCTCTCTCTGTATTTGAGGTTTAAATTTTGGAAAAGTTCAAACGTAACTTTCTAAGTATATCCTCCAAAAATAATAAATCATGCAATAATATTGATATAAATTTAATTTTTATAAACGCCTCCTCAAAAAACGCAAAAGTTTTAAATATATCATTATACTACTGTATATGCTATACGTATGCTGCATATACTACACACATACGCATATACATCATCATCACCATCAAGTGCCTTCTCCGATAAGTCAGGAAGTTGGCGGCCAATATTGACCCTATTTTCCTGTCTCTACTGGCATGGATAATGTCTTTCGTGCTTAGCCTAGTCCAAGCCTGTAAGTCATCCATCCACCTCCTTCTTTTTCTGCCTATAGGTTCCTTCCCCAAGATGTTTCCCTCCAGTGCCTGTTGGAGGTAGTTTGAATTTTTCTCCCCTCACTATGTGGCCGCAATATGCTTTCTTCTCAGAATTGAAGTGATGATAGTTTTTCTTTTTTTGTGTTGGATCTGTTCAGCACTTCCTGATTGGAGATCTTGTAATTCCATTTTATTTTCAACATTCTTCCGAGGGTCCACATTTCAAAATCTTCGATTCTAATTTTGGCGTCTTTTTTTTTAATGTCCAGGTCTCGCAACCATAAAATAGTATAGGCCAAATATAAAGTTTTAAAATTAAAATTCTGAGATGTAAATTTAATTTTCTCTGTCTCAGAACTTTTTGCATTTCATTAAATTTTGTTTTGTTTTTCAGGCCAATTCGGCACCTTATTTTCTTTGTTTGATTATTATTGTGGCAAACGTGTTTTCCCAAATAGCCAAAAGAATTTACTTATCCTATGGCCATGCTTTTACAATGGGCAGTGATGTTGAAGCTTTTCCTGCTAAGACACATGGTTTTCGTTTTCTACACATTAATGGTGAGTTCCATTTTTTCGCTTGTTGTATCAATTTCATTGATGAGCACCTGCAAATCTTTATTTGAGGTAGCCATTATTACCATATCATCAGCATATCTCAAGTTATTTATAATAGTTCCATTTATCTTTAAACTTTCTTTCCTTTCTTCCATGACTTCTTGAATCATTTCTTCTGAGTAAATATTTTAGAGGATGGGAGAAAGAACGCATCCCTGTCTGATTCTTCGTTTTATTTCCACCTAGATTATTACATCGTTATCCTATCAAAAGCTTTGTCATAATACATAAAGCAGAGAAAGAGAGGAATATTCATTTCAATTGCCTTTCTGCCAAAAGCGATAATGTGAAATTTGCTTCTCTTGTGCCAAAACCAAGCGTAAAAACGAATTATGAATCATCGATCTTTTATATCACCAATTTTTTTGTAAATTCTATTATAGATAATTTTTAGCAAAATTTTTCTTGTATGATTGAACAGGCTGAGCGTTCTGTGTTTTGTACACTTGGTAGCTTTCTTGAGAATTGTAATGGTTATTTATTCGTTTAGTTTTTCTGGGATTATACCATGTTTATAAATATTGTTGAAAAATTTAGTCAATTCTTTTTCATTCCTGCATCTCTACTAAATTTGATTAATTCGATGGGGATTTCATCCATTCCGGTTGCTTTTCCGATTTCAATATCAGCATACACAAGTGTGTGTATATATATATATATATATATATATTGGTGATTTCCATACCTTGCTACCTTTATCTTACTGAATGTTGAGATATAAAGAGATTTTGGTGTTTTTGGCCAATTTTAGGTGGAAACTCTGAAGGATCATTTCAAATTCAATTTTTTTTAAGTATTTGCGAATTTGGTACTTTCTGAGTCTCTCTGGTGGCGGCTCTCATGGAAGTTCTCCCTTTATCAATGCCTAGTTACGCCCCTGGATGTAAGAATTCAAAATTCAAAATTCAGTTGGTAGCAAAAAGTTTCAGCCCCGCCGGAAATGTGAAATTCCAGGTGGTGAACTTTTCGTCAAAAATTTGACACCGTAGGTTTCAGCCTACTTGGTTTATTGGTAAATTAGCCACTTCCAAAATATTTCGAGTACGTGTCGTAGTCGAGTCCAGTGGCGAAGGAAGTGGGGGGCTCAACTTCCCCGATTGGATATAAAAATACATTATTTTTCCTAAGGCCACATCGTATAATCTTCCATAAATCTACTTGACCCAACCCCATGAGTTTTTAATTACTACGCTACTGCACATGCGTAATGCATTTTCCTCGTCAATTCTCAATACCTCGACTTGTACAAAATTTCGACTGATTGAGATTCGAATTATCGAACTGCCACTGTAGCACGAAATCCAGTGGAACCTGCCTAAATTGACCATCTTTTGTACTGGACGGCAATTGTTGCCACAGACAGGTGTTTGCTATACACGACAGGCTTTGGTACAGGCAAGGCTATATCCCTACCAGGCCTCTCTTACAAAGACTGACACTTTATTAACCTGTTAACCGGGGAATAAAATTTTGTGAAACTCGTTTCACACTGGGGACTTTTTTTCACAGTGATAAGTAATGTCATCACACCATCACGCTAGGATTAAATATATAAGAACTACATAAAACGTAATGCGTTCAACATAATACGGTTAATTTTAATGACGAAAAATGTCGTCATACCCAGTTAATAAGTTAACGTTGTCCATTTACCATTGTGATCATTTTAGCAAGTTATACTGTCATTAATATTAATAGTAATATAATTTTAATTTTTACGGCTATCTCGACTCCCATAAAAACGGAATAAAAATTAAACATCTTTTAAAGGATTTTATTTTGTTTGATTCTTCAACGTTAAAATTGCAATATACGATATATCTAAAGAATTTCTTCTCCGTCCACTCAATTCCCATAGTGTGATTAATACGAGATAAATGAGTTCTGTGCGCTGAGACGAAAACTTTATCTACTGATAATGATCAGTTACGCTCAATTTTATTTTTAGCTCCTTATGGAAATGTAAGGTTACAAAGATATTGAAATCTCAAAATTTAAATGTGAAAAATGTTTTTTTTTTCATTTTTTAAAAGGAGGAATTTACATTTAAATAAGGTAAATTGTGGTTGTGGTCTGCCACAAGATACATTATGGTAATTTGCTTGCATGGAATTATGAATTTAAGAGGAATGAGTGGGCCGTAAGGAGAGAGCACGGGTTTTAAAGGGTGATTTATGGCGTTTGATTTTTTTAGAACTCTCTGTCACAAATACTCTCCACCTGAAAATTAACGCCCCATGAATTTAAGAAATATTGTAATTAACAGAAACGTATAAACACAACCCATTATTCCTTTAAACCCAGAATGGAAATTGTCAGTCAAATAACTTCCTGTCCAAACACACCCTCTTAACTTCCATACCCTTTCTTAACTAACATGTTCCTACAGTTCAGACCACCATAAATTATACATAGGTTCATATATATGCATATTGATGTGATGTGTGTACACATGTTGGTGCATGCATTTTATATATATATATATATAATCACCATTTATTTCTCTAGACTGGAACACATAGTAAAACATTCACAATCAATAGTATACTAATACTTTTATATCTATTACCAATTTGTATAAAAAGAGTAAACACTTGTGACAGCTCTCTACACACGTCCAGCCTTATCGGCCATCGCCCATTAGATGAACAGAATGTCCGCCCAAGTCCTCTAGAGGGCGCTCTCGCATGTCCTTACACGCATCGTTCCCACACATACACATATATTATACTACGCACGTATATATTTATATATATATAATAATATAATAATAATAATGAATAACGACCACTGAAAAAGATTCCATTCAGTGCTACCATTAATTAACGCAAGAAAAAGCATATAACTGTGCATATTTAACTACGATAATCACAAAACTGGTCTATTTATGATATAATTAAAACATTGGTTAAATCATCCTACATGACAGAATGTCAAAAAATATTATCTGACGCATTTGATAGATTGCTTTTGCAACATAATTGCGTGTGTGGATTGCTAATGACGTCATAATCTTTCTATCTGGGTTTACTAAATCCTAGCTGATATCCTCAAAAGAGTGTATAAACTCTCAACAGATTACTTGGGTAACTACAACATTTACTTTTTTATTGGAAGCATCATCTCTTATTTAGATGTTTTTAAAGTTATGAATAAATTTGAACATAATTATATTTGTGAAATAATTTAAAACCAAATGGAAGTCGAACATTTTTGTTGATACTCAGTGGCATGTTCCTGGAGCATAGGGCGTCCTGTTACATTATGTTTTCGTAAATATTCCGTGAATTTGCAATACAATTTAAATTAATAAAAAAAAATAGGTTTAAAATTTGTTGAACCACTTTTTAACGTACGTAAAGATATCATTATATTTTGGTTTTAAAAATAGTGTTCATTCTTATGCAAATTTTTGTGAAATTCTGAATCATAATAACAGCCAACATTTTTTTGGGATGTGCGTCTTGTGTGAACTGTTATATAATGATATTAATACAACGAAATTTATTCACAAATTTCTTAATTCTTTATAAAAACAAAGGAAGGTATTTTTCTAATTTGCAAGAGTGAAACTAAACAAACCGCATACTTTCCTTAATCTTTGGTGTAGGTAAATCCCTATTAGCTTCATATTCTTGCGAAGAAAATCCAATTTACGAAATTGGAAAGAAAGCAGAAAGAAAAAAATTCTTGATGGAAGATTATAAAAAAGTGTAAAGAATAAAAACGGCTAAAAATGTACAAAAATAAGTATGATAAAAATAAGTATGATATAAGACATTCCCAATTCCCTAAAATTAATATTTTTAATCTTTTAAATTGCTTCTTACTAATTTAGAGGTAAGTATATTAAAACAACAAAATGATGTAATATTTTCATCATTGTGCCTGTTAATAAAAAAATTGTGTGTGTGTGTGTATATATATATATATAGTATATACGTGTTAGTGCATATACTTTTGCAAAACAACAACAACAAAAACAAAACAAAAAACGAAGCACTATGAAAAAAATATCTGTTTTTAATGAAATTAAATGCACATTCATCACATACACATCTAACAAAATGATAAAAAATTCAACGTCACAGGACCCATCAATGGCTAGGAATTGTACATTAAATGTTCAAATCAAAAGTAGGTACCCCACCCCCATTTTATGGATGCATGCTTCTATACGTCCAACTAAAGGTTCCTAATGTCGTCCTGCGACACATTTTGTTAGGCATTCCTCACTGGTTGCTCTAGATATGCGACATTTTGCGGTGCCCGAATCTGGCGGCCTACCATGTCCCATACATGTTCGATTGGTGAAAGGTCTGGTGATCTTGCTGGTCAAGGAAGAGTATCAACAGCACTGGGGTAGCTCAGAGATATGCGAACCATATGGGGCCTGGCATTATCTTGTTGGAAAATGACTCCAAACTGTCGTGTCATGAAGGGTAACGCAAACGGCCACAGGATGTCATCAACATATCGTTAAGCTTTGAAAGTTGTATGCAGGATGACTAGGGGTGTCCTGCTGTCGTATGAGATACCACCCTATACCATATATCGCACTGTGCACATATATGCACCACTAATGGCTGTGTGCCTTTGTAAAACAAAGGGTGGTTGGGACCGCTCACTCTGAGCCGTTGGCCATTTGCTCAAGACTGAAGCGGGATTCATCGTTGAACACTATGCGATACTAATCTGCTGGCAGCCACGATGATCGGCTACGACACCACTCCAGACGACTCTGTCGATGGTGTGGGGTTAAAAGCAGACGCCTTAAAGACCATTGTGAGCGTAACCCCCACCTCAGCCAAGTGTTGTAAGATGGTAGAAGGTGCCACGGGTGGTATGGAATAGACTGTAGCACGTTAAGTCAGCTCCGGCGTGTTGCACAATCAACTGATCTTGCCACGCATTCGTGCACCTTGACCTTTTAGAGCGTTCGTTCCGCCAACGAGTTCCTCGCAGAAACCATTGCTGCCAACACCCTTGAACAGCAGTGTCCGTACGGTGCAGGTGGCAGCCTATTGCTCAGTAGGACCAGCCAGCTTCAAGCATCCCGACTATGCGACCACGTTCGAAATCGTCCAAGTGGCTATAAAAGTCACTTGGACAATTTCGACAATGTCTTAACGGCATTACTGATTACGTCTCCAGGGAACTGCAACGCCAACAACGAGGAAAATAAACCGTCTGCAATTTTCACCTTTTTTTATACGATGCCAGCTTTGTAGTTGAAATACACTCTATGATCGAAGTTAACACTCATTGGCTTTGAAAATTTAATCATTTGCATACTTGGTCTAAAGGAATTTGCATGCGAAATTTAGAGTTGATCAAATTATTTTTAGGGGTGCTTAGTTTTTTTTTTCCAAAGAGTATATATATATATATATGTAAAAATATGCAAATAGTTTCAAATACACACTGTATTTAATACTGACAATAGTAAAACTATGCCTTTTTTCTTTTGTCATAAAAGTTCATAATGTAATTTCAGTAAAAACTTTTTGGGGCAGCTGTATATTTCAGGATCTTGAAAATCCTTTACCGACTCCTCTCTCTTATGGTCAGGAAGGCACTATTTACATTATGTGTATACAATATATGTTAAACATGTATGTTTATGATGAAGTTATAGCAATTATTAATTATGCATTGATTATATATTAATCATATAACTATGTAATGTTATGCAATTTTTGAAATTATTTTTTTTGTGCGGAATGCTATTTATTTTTGGTCATAAATAAAATTTTTTATTATTATTATTATTGCTATTATTATTATTAACATATCAATTCGCAAGGAAAATATAAACAGCCTTGTAATATTCAAATTATCTAATACTAACTATAAGGTAAACCTTTATCTGACGTTTGCATGTATTATACTTCTACTTTTTGTTATACAAATATATGTATTTATATGATGAGCCCTGAAATATAAACAGGGAAAGATGTAGGATTGAAATGGCTGAAGCAGAATTAATAAGACAGATGTAGACGTGAGAAGCACCTGTTAAGAAACAACATTTAAAAAAAAACACCATCGCATACTACAACACGAATTCATTCCTTTTATTATGAAACATCTAAGTTTAAACCTAACGAAGCAACTAATGTATTCACTTAAAAAATTCCACGCTTTTCATTATTTTTAGAATCGTGTAAAAACACAAAACATCTGTCAAAAGATTCAAGATCTCGAGAAATGACTAAGCGAAACAAAGCAATGAATTTGAACAAAGAAAGCAGGGATGCAATATCAATCTCTTTAAATTCGAGCAGAGAAAACCTGGAGCTTAGCTCCATCCTTTCCTACCACCTGAGCTCTATATTTATGGAGCTCAGATAAGTTGAGATCTGTAAGCCGTTGAATTATGGTAAATCGCGGGAAATTCCTTTTTAAATTTTGTATTTAACGTTCTATTTCGGAGAATTGCTCTTCAAATCGCTATTTTCGATTTCTGAACACCTATTCTATTCAAGGTAATTTGGCGTAGCTCTATGCATGTTTGATGTATAAGTAGAAGCCTACGTTACTTATAACGTATATAATTACGTAATATATATATATATATAAACACAAATACAATAAAACTTGGAAAATTTACCACCTGGATAAATTAACTACATTTGACAAGAGAGAACTGGTATGAACTTAGTCATGGCCATACCAAAGTCTGTCGTGTATGGTAACTATTGCGGTCTAGTCCAAGGGCGGTCACTTTAGGCAAGTTCTATTGTATTTCTTTTACAAATAGAAAATTTCAGCTCTCGTGAAAAATATTTGTTTTTCGTATAAACTTATAAATAATTGATAAACAAATAAAAATGCTTTATATTATGTGTTAGCGTTATAGAACATAGGGTTTTGTGTTCGCGTAGAATCTGTCAACACGTTTAAGACAGACATGTCTATTCTTTGTCAAGAAATGTCGTTGATACTAACCTTGAAAGTATTTTACTTAGTGCTACGCAAAATTTACGCTTACGTAGAAACGCTAAGATTTGCAAGGAGAAAATATTAATTTAACACGAAACATCATTATTTCTGAGCAATAATGTCTTCTTGAAGTAAAAAAAATCTTATTTGGTGGACTCAAACTATCTTCAATTTGTCCAAATTACTTCCATTTTTTTCGAGATAAGAAACATGAAGGGGCGAAATAGGATTAGGCAGAATATAATATCTGTTCCCTCCGAAGAAGATGGCTTAAAACGTTTATCTCGTTAATAGCACATTTTGCGAATAGCTTCTTTTTCGTATTAATTTTAGTTTTTTAGTGGAAATGTGTGTTTGTGTGGTCTTATAAAAATGGTTCGCTCTTTCATCACATAACTCATCATTCCATTTTCTTTTATGATACGTTAATAACAAGATGCGTATTTTTAGTTTTATTTTAGGATTTATTTACTAAATAGTGCCCTTTAATTATTGTATGTACTACCAGAGCATTATTTATTGTGAACTGTACTTTGTAGTTTAAGGTCAAAATATTGTAATGGCTTTTCACGAATAACCGTTTCAAGCCCTGGCTGAAAGTGTGCGGCAAATTTTCTTTCTCCCGATTATCATAAGCCAAAAATAAGTTCTTATTTAAATCTTAAAATATGGAATTCCCTTCGAATTAATTAATTGTGATCAATAATTATTAATTCTTCCAGACCTTCCTTAATTACTTATGGGAGCCCTTATGAAACGGTCAGAAAAAATTAGGATTGAGAAGAAAAAAACAGTTTTGATTTAATTCTTTTAAAATATACCTTCCCCTATTTCAGCAATTATATAGGTGTTTTAACACCTTGCCTGAGTAACTTCAGTAGGTTCATAGGCGTGCGTAGTGTTATATGGTCCCGAGCACTCCGGATAATTTGAAATAAATTGCAATTTTACATATATTGTAATGTACAAATGTTCATAACATGTGCTTGGGCGCATGCACCCCCCCCCAAATAATTTTGGAAACTCTACGTTGATGAGTAGGTTAATAGTTATTTTGTCAGTTAGGCATCCTTAAGGTCGTCGGTTCGATTCCAATTTGAGGCGTACCGAGTTCTGTTTTGAATCTTACAGCCAAAGCCTTGAAATAGGTAAATAATTTTACGTCACTGAATTTATTACATAAGCTTAAATAAACCAATTTTTATTCTAAAATCTTTTACTTGGTATCTAGTTAATAAGTGGCGCAGTGAGCTTCAGTGCGAGGCTTAAGTGTCTTCATAAGCATAAGACATGAATTACTTCCGACCAGAGGCATCTACCGTATATCGCCCAGGTCTTTTCGACCCCAAAAGTATTTGTGAGCCGAACCTCTCCCCAAAATTAATGGACAAGAAACAAAATAATATTATGATAAACTATAAATAATGTATAAATAATAATACTATAAATAATGTGTAAAATGATAATACTGAAATAACGTATAAAAGACAATACTATAAATAATGTATAAATAATATTACTATAAATAATGTATAAATAATAATACTATAAATAATGTGTATGAAATGATAATACTTTAAATAACGTATAAAGAATAATACTATAAATAATGTATAAATAATAATACTATAAATAATGTAAAAAATACTATAAATAATGTATAAACAATACTATAAATAATGTAAAAATACTTTAAATAACGTATAAAGAATAATACTATAAATAATGTATAAATAATAATACTATAAATCATGTATAAATAATAATACTATAAATAATGTATAAATAATAATAATAATACTATAAATAATGTATAAATAATAATAATAATACTATAAATAATGTATAAATAATAATAATAATACTATAAATAATGTTATAACAATTATTAATAAACAAACATGTAACGTATTAAATATTGTTGTTTTTATATTTTATCTATCTCAGTCTAACTCACCTGACTGCGCCATAAGAATTTTTCATTTCCTGGACCCCACACATTCCCTATAAGTTGGCGCTCCTATTTTCGATAAATAACTGTTCTTTAGTTGACTATCGGGAATTTAGTTGGGGGCATTACAGCACATTTCGCTTAGTTGTACGTTTCACGCCCCAATGACATTTAGGGCGGGGGCGAATACTTAACGTAGCAGGGTATGGATAAAGGAAAGCCTTGTGAATCGCTTTATATAAACATTATCAATTTTGTAGTTTTGTGCTGGGGTAGTTTTCTACTGAGCCCCCAGCCAACTTGTCTCTGGGCCGGTGCGCCTTCATGGACAATAGGACTCGCATCCTCCGATAATCTATGTGCCCTTTGAGAGGACCCAGCCCGGCCCTGGTTTTGCGAATCAAAAATTTGGAAACACTAGCTTAAACTGCCAACTAATAGAGTAGGACATATTCGTTTAGGAACCGAAGAACAATAGGCTGGAATGACTTTCCCATTAAAACGACTCTTAAGAGACGGGGAAAAATGTCGTTGAAAAGAAAGAAAAACGTTAATCGTAATACATGTGTATTCGAGCGACGTACTGGGAGAATTTCTGAGAGTGACGCACGACGCCATGATAACGAACACGCGTCGGGTGCTTTTGCCGCCAGCCATTTTCGACGAAAGAAAGCGTGAAATAAAACTGTGAAGTTCCAGAAAGAGAAAAATGAATACACGAAAGGTAGCGGCGATAATTCGAGGATCAAATGCTACAAGTGCCAACCGATGGGACACAAACACTTTCAGTGCAACAGTCGACGAAAAAACAATTGGAGTCGTAATAAAGACAAAGTTGGACTATTAAGGAGCGAAAGAATGAACGAAGATGGAATGTTTTTCGCGAACCACGCGGATATTTGAAACCTCTTGTGACTGGATAGCGGATGCACGAAGCATCTTTGCAGTAACGACTTATATTTTAATGTGCTACAAAACATCGATATCGCAACAGTGAACCCGGCCAACGACGGAACGACCGAAGTCAAGGGATCCGGAAAAGAAATCATGAAGGCCGAAGTAAATCGAAAAATTCAAGAAGTGGATGTACAGGATGCATTACTCGTACCGGCATTACGAGCAAATTTACTTTCGATGGCAAAGATGTGCGACCGAGGATTCACAGTGACGTTCGAGCGTGACAAGGCAACGATAAAGGACCGGAAAGCCGGCTTCGAACTGATAGCGGAGAGGAGAGACAATTTGTACTACTTGAGCGGGGCGAAAATACTGGTGTAGCGTATGAGGCTTGACATGCGAGCGAATCCATGGATAGTTCGAGTAAGTCGGCATTTTAAGATGGGTCACCTAAATGTAAAGGACCTCTTAAAATCCTCGGGGAAGAGAAACATCAGGGGTATAAAAATTGATAAATCATTAAATGATTTCAATTGTGAAGTGTACGCGAAAAATAAATAAACGCGCGCCCATTTCTGAAAAGATCGGAAAGAGCTACAAAATTGTTAGATATTGTGCATACTTACCTCTGTTGATACATGAGAGTGCCATCGATCGGTAAGTTAGTATAGTTTATTACATTTATAGACGATTACGCTAGATATTGTATTGTAAAATTTCTAAGCCATAAAAACGAAGCTTTGAATTCGTTCCAAGAAATTAAGTCACTGTGGGAAAATCAAAAGGTTTCTGAAATTAAGGCATTCATGAGCGATAATGGGGGGGGGCGGTTCATGAATAGAGAGTATGATGATTTCCTAAAGTTGAACGAAATTGAAAGAAGGGTAACAGCCCCCTACTGTCCAGAACAAAGCAGAGTAACTGAACGCAAAATGGAACATTTGTTCAGATGCGGCGTTGTATGTTAAGCCAATCAGGACAACCCATAAACTTGTGGGCGGAGGCTATAACCACAGCTAATTATGTGAGAAACAAATGTTCGTCCAAAGCCATAGTTGGAAAAACGTCTTATGAATTATGGTACAAAATGACACCAAACATGTTTTATTTCAAAACGTTTGGATGTATAGCTTTTTGTCTGAATAATCGACCTAAGCACAAGTTTTCTGCGAGAGCCGATGAGGGAATTCCAGAGAGCCGAGTCCAGCAAAGCTTTTAGAATTAATTTGCCGAAAAAACGTATTCTTCTGTTTCTAGGAGTGTAAAGTTCTTTGAGGGGAATGTATTGCAATCTAATGCGGAAGTTGAGTTATTGTTGGAAAGTGAACCCATTCAGCTAGCGTTAGTTGACCCACTGGAGTGCGGAGCTGAGATAACCACCTATGACATGGGCGGGGAGACGGGAGTGTAAAATGACCCCTTTGGTCATGGAGGCGGACCTGTAGGGGAACGAGAGGAGTTAGATTTAAAAACAGCCGTTTATTATGATAGAAATACTATCTCGCTATGGAACAGAGAAATAGACAGAAACATCACAAGTCAATCGTCATGCCATGTAAATGTTGATTGCTTCGGAGCCAAGATACCCATTCAGGGTGCGCTGAAACTCTTCGAAACTTCAGAGTGGTATATGGAGCTAGTAAGCGAAGTAAATAATGCTTTAAACAATAACACCTTTGTGTTAGTTGATAGGTCCCGTTCTAGAAAATGATTAGGGAGTCGATTCATATTGACAAAAAAGTTTAATCCGGACGGATCTCTCTGAAAACGTAAGACGAGATTCGTCGCAAAGCGGTTTAACCAAAAACCGGGTATTGATTTTAGTGAAACCTTTGCCCCAGTAGCACGACAGGGATCCATTCGACTAATGGGGCTCGTGGCGGTAAAGCTTGGAATTGAAATCCACAGTTCGACGTAACAACGGCGTATGCGAATGGAATTCACGAAGAGGAGGTATTCATGGCATGTCCCGAATACTTTGAAGAAGTTCTCACTAAAATAACAATAAGTAGCAAACCAGATAACGATACTCACAAAAAGTCGTCAAAGATTTTAGAGACCCTAAATGAAGGGAAAATATTACTATTGAAAATGTCGCTATATGGCTTCAAACTGGCTGGACGTTGTTGGAATAAGAGATTAAATGATATCATAGAGGCATTTGGGGCGATACGAACCCATGCTTACCCATACATGTATTATGTCAGAGAGGAAGGGCAACTAACTGCCATACTGGCATATGTTGATGACATAAATGATGGAATAAATTTTCGCCAAGAAAAGGGTGTGATATCCATGAGCCAACAAAGTTACGTAAGAGAGTTACTGAAACGTTTTAACATGTTGGAAACAAAACCAGTTGCAAGCCCCATGGATGTGAGTGTTAAATTGAAAAGGGCAGAGAAATGTGAGAAAGGGGCGTTCCTGTATTGCGAGCTAGTTAGAGGTTTAATGTATTTGGCGACTTCCACTCGACCCAATGTCGCCAATGCTGTTAGTCAATTGAGCCAGTATTTGAATTGTTTTGACAACTTGCACTGAATAGCTGCGAAACATGTGCTGAGGTATCTGAAGAAAACCATTAACTTTGGGCTAGTCTTTAGGTACACAGACGCACCATTATTTTCATTTACCGATTCCGACTGGGGAAATTGCGCCGATGATCGGAAATCGTATACATTGTATTGTTACATACTAAGCGGAAGTTCCATAAGCTGGGATAGCCATAAACAGTGCACTGTGGCACTCTTATCTACCGAGGCGGAATAGATGGTGTCCATCTTCCTTAAAGATAGGTGGGTTCTTTCATTCCCACTTAAACAGTTCCTTGAGCGGAATATAAATGTAAAGTACTTACATTTTTGTGGGCTGTCCACCATCATAATTAACTTCATGGCGATGAGATTCATTTTATCCATTGTTAAGTTGAGAGGAATATGCACCTTTTAAACACCAATTCTTTATTCACACGAATTAAAAGGTTATACAGATATTTCATTTAATAACGTAAGAGGTCATTTCGAGCTATGCCCGGCCGCGCTTACAGTCAGTTCCAGACCAGATTTAAAGGCATTCTCCTTGAGTTTGTTGTATATTTCTTATTTATAGTTTCGACAAGTTTCAAAAC
>QLNU02015359.1:25238325-25256887 GCA_006491805.2 Dysdera silvatica | reverse complement strand
TGTTTCTTTTCTTCCATCTCAAAGAAAATTGTGGTGGTGTCTCTTGTTATGAAAGGCCTCGAAGAAATTGAGTACGTGTGGTGGAAAAACTTTTTCAATTAATCCGCCTTCGTAAATAAGAATTTGTAGACAACTTCTCACACGTTGACATTCTGGAGGAAAACATTGGTGTGACTTCGCGGATTTCAACATGTGGGAACCCTCTGCATTCCTCTCCTCTTTGAGAATTTAATAAAAGGGGCGGGTCGTGTTTTCGTTTTTTAAGGGAAGAAAACGACAATTCAGTCGTAAAACTTTCCAACACCTCGTCCCATCGCGGTTGAGGCAACTTGACTGAAAATTAATATGACAGAACGCATTCCGCCCAGAAAATGCAGCTGCAACCGATTGCTTTATGACATCACGTATCGACAGGGGATTTTCCATCTCTCACACACCGATGTTAGGATGGGAGGTCGAATTTCAGCTTCAGCGTTGGAGTGGAAGTAGAGACTCGAGAAAAGAACTTTGCTTTCTCGGATGTTTTGTTACTTTCTTCCTGACTGTAGGAAGTCGGTGGGTTTACAACTTTTGACGCAACAAGCAGCGTCTGTACATTTTGTAGATTTCCGTGAGAGTTGCAAAAACCCCTCTAGACGTTTCAAGCGTGATTGCACTGTCCATTAATTTTATAATTGAAATGATTTTTGCTCATGCAATTTTTTCGGCAATAAAAACGCAATGAGGGTTATAACCTTTATTAACCCCCTGCGTACGTCAATGCGGTCCATTAATTTTATAATTGAAATAATTTTTGTTTATGCAATTTTTTTCAACAATAAAAACTATATATTATAAACAGGCACGTGCTAAGAGAGGGAGGCAGGGGGGGTTTTCTCCCCCAGTCTCGGAGGAGGCAAATCGAAAGATATACCCCCCACCCACACTATCGAGGAATACTATTAAAATTTTAACTTCAAAAATATCATTAAACATTGCCACTAATGTAGCAAAGCTGAAAGAACCTTGGATTTTCATTTCATTTTCTGTCAATGGATGTCCGCACCTACACATTGATAGAATTGTCATTTACTGCCTTGCAGAGGCACACATACAGTAAAACCTCTGAATAGCGGACACTTCGGGAATTAGATGTGTCTGTTAAGTGAAGGTGTCCACAATTTGGTAGTGTCTAGTTTCTCTTGTGTCCGTTGTAAGTATAAAATTAGTTGCCAGAATTTTCATGGTGCAAGGACAGCAAGGGTGTCCCCCAGGATTATATTCAGGGAGGTGCATCTAGGAAAAGTTTCAATCGAATAATGTTGTTGAACTATAGTTTCTTGTGGTTTCCTTGTAGTTTTTCCTTATAGTTTCTTGTGGTTTCAGTCCTTTCCCCCTTTTTTCATAAGCCAAGGAGGTGCAAGTGCACCCCTTGCACCCCCTTGGGGCGCCTGTGGCAAGGGTCCTTTTGCACCAACAAGTACCGAATAATTCAACCTAGAGTTTCAGCATGTAGAGACAATGGTATCGATGCCAATTCTTCATCGCATGCTTAAAGCTAACTCAAGTCCATGGAATTTGCTCATTATAGTCGGGGGGTTGGTTCTCTAGCACTCACGAGGTTCGAATTCGTCAGAAAATGTAGGCCAATTGCATTACGGTGGTGTAGTGGTTACGCACTGGTCTATTGTACCATTAACCCGGGTTCTAATCCCAACAGTGTCGCAGAATGCATGCCATGTTTTTACCTACTGTAGTCCGGAGTTTAGTTCCCTAGGCCTTAAGGCAATCGGATTCCTTGGAAAACTCTAGGCTCCGGAGCAGAATGACTTTTCTCGTGTCCTTGGGCCTTAAAAGCAGAAACAAACACATGAAATAATTTGGCATTTTCAGTATTTTTACTAAATAATAATAATAATGAGTTTTTAGTTTAATTCATTAAAAATAGATAAAGCGTAATTATATATGCGAACAGGTAATTATATTTGTGCATTAAGCTCTTTAATCGTTTAAATCGAATTTCCCATTCGACGCCAATTGAAGTTATAATGAAATGTTTTTTTTTTATTTCATTTAAACGGAATTTCCCTGGATTCAATCTAGTTAGTATAAAGTGAATTTAATAAAGTTTAGAATGGACTAGCAAGAATAATTTAATAATAGTTATAATAGTAATTTAGAAATGAATGAGCCTTTTCTTGGTTTTAAATTGTTATATAGTTTTGTTTGTAAATCCACTTATCCCAATGATAAATTTAATAATGCAACCGTAATAAAATCACATGAATTCGATTATTTTATTTGCGTCCGTTTTTCGTTTCCACTTCTCCAAACTTAATTAAGCTTGCTATAAAAATTTGATTGGGGAGTCCACAAAGCTATCCAAACGCTTAGCCTTTTTATAAAAAGTTTAACGAACAGGTCTATGGAATGGAAGTAATCTAATTAAAAAAAAAAGCCAAAGTTTACCTGTTTTGGTTATTGCAAAGCCATATACATCCATTACAAAGCCATGTTGTCTA
Organism: Dysdera silvatica; assembly: GCA_006491805.2. Classification (NCBI taxonomy): domain Eukaryota; kingdom Metazoa; phylum Arthropoda; class Arachnida; order Araneae; family Dysderidae; genus Dysdera; species Dysdera silvatica. The sequence continues at coordinate 25,254,386 of QLNU02015359.1, read as the reverse complement.
TTGCAAAGTCATGTTGTCTATTGCAAAGCTATGTTGTCTATTGCAAAGCTATGTTGTCTATTGCAACTTTGTAGCGAAGATTAGTAACAACAATGTAGAATGCACTGACGCGTTTCATCAGTGGCTTGTCAAATCGTTCGATGAGAAATCGCTAAACGAACAGGGCCCGATCATCACAATCTAGGACCGGAGGCAAACAAAAAAAAATTTGGGCCCCAATTAGTTCCCACAAAAGAGCAAGATAACTATGGAGGAAGGGAGGAATTTGAAGTTGGACAGGGGTTGTCGAAGAAGCTGGGAGTTGGATAGAGGCTGTTAAGATTGCCACTCACGGTCGTTCCAAATGGGCTGGCGTGGCTTCCAGTGTTGCCAGATCTGAAGATTAAAAAGTAGCAAACTGTGCTCCAAAAGTAGCGGATTTGAACTATTTGTAGCCCAAACATAAAAATGAATTATTTTGCAATTAGTAGTAGCTCCAATAGCAACCTAGAAAAGGGATGAGGGCTCCGATCCCCTCCGATACGGCCCTGACATGCAACATTCTGAGTGCCCTCACGTACACTCTCTGAATACGGAATATCGTAGTCGTATCTCCAATAGCAGACTAGGAAAAGGATGGGGCTTCGGGTCTTCCCCGATACGCTCCTGGCATGTCTGGAAATTTTTTTAACCCTTGGATTTGGCATTTTTGAAACGGCCACAATGCGTTGTGGTCTTTTTTCGCTTATTGAGCGTTTTCGATATTTAAGCCTAACAGATATACAAGCAGGTCAACATAATCGTTTGTATACTGACATTGTTTGTTTGTTTTTTGGTTTTACGGCTCAAAGACTACAGTGGTCATGCTGCGCCGGGACCTACTGTTTTCCGAGGAATCCGAACCTCTTAAGGCCTAGGGAACCAAACCCCGGACTACAGTGAGCAGTGCGATCTTTATGAGATCTCTGAGTAAGCGTTCTTTTTGCACTGCTGGGAGTCGAACCCGGATTAGCCGCGCAATAGGAGAACGCGTTACCACACTGCGCCACCGCAGGGCCCAGTTTGTATACGTGCATTGTTGAACAAAAAATATATTGAAAATTGGATAGAACCCAAATTAAACTAAAAACATTAGATTAACTGTGGAAAGAACTGCCACGTTAACGATTTTCCACAGTATCCCGAAGTGCACAATCTAAACTTGAACAAGCACGCACCATTACAGTCAACAGCAGATACAGACTTTCATTTGAAGAGGAGGGGGGGTAGTCAAGAGCAAAATTTGCCATGGTCGTGGAATAACACCCTGCGTTTATCATAAAAGCTGGAATTTTTAACAGTGAAAAACATATTTTGGGAGCCATGTCCCCTGTGACCTTCCCCCACCCATATCCGCTCTTGATTATAATTACGTACTGTAACACAGAAAAATAGAAAAATTGACCTCACTAATGTGGCTCCATGGTTTGCACCTTCGAGACTATATATATATATATAATATAAGCTCAAAGGTTTGCACAGAACTGTAAGGTTAAAAGAGTGTCAGTGTCACGTGACATCCACTCCGGTACAAATAAGATTTCTGTGATTAAAAAGTACCAAAACAATAATTGAACCACAGAGGTCTTATGTGAATTGAACGAGTATCGAACATGTTATGTTTTAGTGAAACTATCGTTCACTGCGAATAGAAATGTTCAACAAACAAAATTTTTATTGTATTATGTAATACTAATAATATTTTGTGATTTTATATATAAAAATAAAAAAGTAGCGTATTTTTCAGATTTATAGCCTGAAGGTAACTAAAAGTAGCCCAAAAAGTAGCGTGTCGCCCAATTCGAAATGTTTGTAGCGAGGGCACTTAAAACATCGCCCAATACCATACTTGTAGCCCAATCTGGCAACACTGGGTCAAATCGAGCTTAACAATGTACCCACTGAGAGCATGGGAGCGGATGTCGTAACCAAGGCATTGTCTTCTCCAAAGCATAATAATAATTGCTTAAAGGCAATTGGTGTCGAGGATACTGATTTGTATTTTGGGCAACTATGTATACAGTGTGGGGTGGTGTTGGGCTTTATGATGTATTTTATTCACTATATGCTTGTTACCTACATAGTGTAATGTACTGGACCTGGGTGCGACGCATGCGCACTGTGCCTTGCAACATGCGACTAGAAACCTGTTCTCCGGTGTCGCTCACTTGCTTGTAAATCGCCAGGCTGAGAGTCCCCTCCTGTACTGTACGTAACGTGTGTATGAAATATGGGTGACCTAGCACGTGGAGCTAATACTATCACGCTATGTTAATAAAGCGTTATGTTTCTCATCCTCAATCTGTATGGACTTCTGCTGAACCTAACAGTGTCTATATATTTCCCCTCTCTAGTTCCTGGTTAAAAAATATTCTATGGAATTCACCATAACAAACAAAATTCTAGAATTCTAAAATGTGATATTATTCTCTCTCTTATAATGCCGTATACTTAAACATACGCAGCAATATATTCTTTTGTACTTCATTAATTACATGTCTTTTAATGCAGAGCAAATCCAGCAGAGGACGTTTTTCAAAGTTACGAGGAAAAAAAATTTAATCTGTTCTAAATAACAAGTATAATAACGTCTCTTGCTTTGAGATATGGACTGCTTGCTGGCTCTTTTAAATAATGAAATCGCAAATGTTTTTCTCCCTTAAATTGAACTTCCGAGCCAAGGACGCCGGAGGACATTTCTCAGTCTCATATTTAATTAGCTCCCGTAGGATTTTAAGCAGCAATAGTGAAACATTTTTCAACCTTTCAGAGTATCATATCCGCCATTCTAAATAAGGCGCCATAGAGATTATTGCTTTCGGTTTTAAACGACTCTTTTATGATTTGCATATTATAAATGTCAGAAAATTTTGAGCCACAGATTACGCTTCCATTTTAAAGAGTCAAAATTGCTTAATGTAAATTATGGATACACAGTAGATTACCGGACTTCCTGTATTAGGTAAAGTCGTGATTTACTGGATGACGAAGCAGTATTGCCTCGTTTTTACGTCAGTGAGTTTACGAGGTATTAAAATTTGGGTGATTACCGGTCTTTCTCGAAAATCCAACTAATATTGATTTGTGCATTTTTAATTATTATGCGGAAATGTAACCCCACAGGCTTCCTTGGATTATTTTACATTATTGCAAGTTTTAAGTGACTGAAAGTGACATTTAAAAACTGTGAGCTTGTTCTTAAATTTAATTTCAGGTGAGTTATCGTCTCCCTTGAGGCATGGTAATTCTTTTAATTTTTATGCCATTCATGAATAACCGAGAATGGCAATTATTTAATAGCAAGTAACTGACATTGACTGTTATTTAATAATAAATAATCAATATTGACCGTTATTTAATAATAAATAATCGACAATGACAGTGTAACGTGGTAACGAAATACGTATCCGACATTTTTGTCAACTTCTTGACAGTTTCATTATTCTTAATTCTAGATTAGCCACATATTTATTATGAACTTAAAAAGCTAAACTATTTTTTCTATATACTATATCACTAAGCAGTGCGTAAAAAAATATAATAGTCAATACATTTAATACATATTCGTAAAATTTATTCAGAATATATCTCTATATTATTTTATATATTTATTTGACAAAAAGTGTTTAGGTGCTTTTTACTTTTTGCGTTTTATCCCCCACTGTGGTTTACGGAAACGAAAGATTGACAATTTTCAGTTTCAACACATTTACAAACGCAAGATTATGAACTTGAACCCAGATTTTAAAACTGCCTTTTTATAGGCATAATAAGCATTTAAAAGCATTGCATGCCACTAGATCATGCAATGCTTTGTAAAGAAACCACATAGCTCATAACATCTTATCAAAAAGGCATGTAATAAAACCATGATTGAGATTTCATCTTCTATTAATTTTACATATTTATGTTTTATTTGATAAACTGACTGATATTAAAAGAGGATTTCTAGCTTTAAGTTAAAAGACATAAATTACGAAAAATTTATCACAGGATTAGGTGAAATATTAATGGATATATAAATACAATAATTACATGGATATGATATTTGGTTAAATTATTGTAAAAGGGGGAAAAAGAGCTGGAAGTACGATTCGGAGAAACTGTTGTGTCACTTTAAACTATTAAATATTTAAGAAAATTGAACGAAATGTGATAAATACATATATTCACTAAATGACATCGGTTTATACTTTGTAATTGTCAAATTTTGACGATTACAAAATCATGCTTGAAGTGAAATGAAATATATATTTACTGGAGAATGAAACATATAAAAAGTAATTCAAGTTAACAAAAGTAGTGCGTAGAAAAAATTGGGGAGAAAATGTCACAAGATAATTTTTTATCTCTTACAGGTAGAGAAAAAAAAGGAAGGGAAGGGAAGAGATGATAGAGAGAGTCAGAATATAAAGAGAGAATTTCTGTGAGAAAGTGTGATTGCTTACTCAAAAGAAGAGGATCTCTAGAATGAGAGACTTGTAGAGTTGGCAGGAAAAGGAGCAGAGGTCCAAATTCGAAATCCACGCATTATTATATGGAAGGTGTGATCACTCACTGCGCATGCGCATGAAACTGAAACAATCGATAAAGGCGCTCAGTTAAAGAGAAGGGACGCTGAGCAGACAACAGCCAGTAGCAAAACCCCATTGATTTTTCTGTTGCTAATACCATATAATATTCACTTTAATGGGATAGAGGAATGGTGTTTATCTCAATACAATCGAATAAACTTGGATTATAATTGTTTTCTTTTCCCACTGTTTTTGTGATGGCAAAATAATAAACCATGATGGCTTGCTATGTGATAAATTACACTTAGTCAGGCATGAGAATAAAACAATAAATAATCAATAATTTTCATAATACTTAAATCATTACCAAATATTAAATAGGTTACATAAATTCGACTTTAAAATATATGACGAGCAAAAAAAAATAATTTTGTTGTCTTGCGGCCAAAATTTTCACCAATAAATGATGAAAATAACACCAATAACTGATGAAACTAACACCAATAACTAATGAAACTAACACCAATAACTGATGAAACTAATACTAATAACTGATGAAACTAATATCAATAACTGATGAAACTAACACCAATAACTGAGAAATTAACACCAACAACTGATGAAACTAACACCAATAACTGATGAAACTAACACCAGTAACTAATGGAACTTTCACCAAAAACTGATAACTGTAAGAAAATATATTTTATATTGTTCCATGCGTTATGGTCACACGCCTAAAATTTCGTTCTCCCACGAATTCTAATTTCTTATTTTTAAGAAGTATTTCAACTTCAAACTGGAAAATATGAAAGCAAGAACGTTGTACGTTTCATATCTTTGCCTGCAAAATTCGGCAATGTACATTAGATTTAAAGAGTACAGACTTGATTTATGTATTATAGTATATTATAGGCTTTTTTCTATAGCCCTTATCATAGCCTTTGATTCACAAGTTGTAATAAAAAGTGCGTAGATGCGATTCGAGCATAAATTACTATTATGATGCGTAGTGGAATTTCAATGTTGTTGAAAACTATTTAGTGTCAAAAGCAGGGGAATTTTAAAATCCTTCTTCTAGCAATATTTCCAAAAAGTAATGATTAAGGGATCACAAAAATATTTATTTTCCATCCATATTTTCTTACTTAATCTGAAATGTACACCTATAAAGATAAGTACTGTAGTTTTGGGTCTGCATTTTTCTGGGGTCTAAAAAGGTGTACGATGCGGGAAAACGCACAAAACGGAATATAAGATTCGCTCTCTCTCTTTCCTATTAATAATTCACATTTGAGACTTTGTAAAAAGGCCTTAGGAACGGGAGAATGTATTGAGTGGGAACTTACAATAAGGATTTGATCGTGACAGAAAAATCGTAAAATTTGAAGATGAGGAGGCGTATTATAGCTAATTTAAAAGTCATGTTCCTTTGGGGTTGTATTCCTCGTTTTATTTATGGCGCTATAGAAAACTCTCATTAAATGGGGAACACATGTTATAATACATTTAGTTTTACTGGTACATATGCAATAAAGTACACCATTGGTACGCTCAAAGCGCTTGAAACAGTTTAAGAGTTTTAAGCTGATTTTGGTTTTAATTTTTAATTTTTTTTGGATTTTCAACCTGCAATTTTCCAACTTGGTGTTTCCTTTAACTCAATTTAAACGTTTCTTGTTCTGTTTACTTTATAATACGGTTCTGTGTTTATTTAATCCATTAGTTTTTTTTTCTGTTTTTATTTTGCGCTCCAATCTAACAGTTCACTTGTATCGATTTTTTATTATTATTTTTAGTTTACTTTGTTGGATATTTTCCGGTATTTGTTTTAAGGCGATTTTAAGGGGCTGTCGGTTTTATGATTCCAATATATTTTCTCAAATATTTGTTTTCAAATAAAAATCCTTTGAAGTAAAGTATTTTAAAAGTATTGCAGTAGTACTTTTTCAGTTTATGATTGTATATTATATATATATACACACATGAATTATTAAACATTTCCTTTGTGATTTTTTGGATTTAAACCCCCTCACTAATTACCTCATTTTCTTTCAGTTTCCTTTCCATTCTCCATTCCTCTGCTCCCAATATAAATATACAAACGTAAATTCGTTAACAGAGGTGTTGTCGTTGTTGAACAGAGAACAGTTGTGTAAAATGCTAACATTTTACGTTCAGATGGAGTTTTCTCTCCTCTTTTTCAGAGGAGGGACAACGAAGTTTCTCAGAAACGCGTTAGCAAATTCTAATCAACATCAACAACCTTGACACTAACGTTTAATTCACTTATGCCTGTTAACTAGTATATTATATTTTTGGATAGATTCCTATGATTAATTAAAGCTGACTTATGATGCTTTTCAAAGCAGGCTGTCTGTGTTATCTTTTGGCAACCTAAGATCAAGAAATCCGTGGTTTTTTTATTAATTATTTACAAATATCTATTAAATATATCCATGTAACAAAAGAAAAGAGTTCAGCAGAAAACTAGAGTATTAATCAAAGCTATTATATATATTGGATATAGAAAACTATTATAACAATTCTATTTGTTTCCATTTCTTTGCGATATTATCGAACGGATATAACGGAGAAGTAGATACAACCATGTCTATAAGATACGTTTACGATGATTTCCCCAGCCGAAGGTTTCAAATTGAATAGCATTAGGTACACACACATCCAATTACTTAAATGTTAATACGATAGCTGATTTTAAATTTCAAGCCCCTAGCTGATTTTTCCGAAACAAATTAAATGAAGTTACGTTTTGCAACATTTATTAGAAACTGATATTTCAAACATGTGAAATCCTATTAGAAATTCTAATTCAAATGCGACTTTTTATTTGCATGTCTATTTCGAAAGAAATTTAATTTTAACACATATATGATATTTATTTTTATCTTCGTCAAATTAAGCAGCTTTAGAACTACATTGCTGGCCACAAAAATTCTAAAACAAACAATGACTGGTCATATTGATATGGAATTTCCAAAATTGGTAGACACACAAGTGATCAATTTGTATTGCACAGCCACCTTTTTCAGTGAAGTTAAAGTTTTCGTCTTTATAACCAAAGATGTGTTTTTAATAAATATGGCTTTAACGAACTTTTCATCCCTATAACCAAAGATCTGTTTTCATTAAATATAGCTCTGATGTTTCAGCATTCTTGGTGTTGTCATTTAAATGGCAAATTCCTTCCCCATTCCTTCTATGTTTTAAAATCTTATTTTTTTGTTTAAACTGTCGCTTTCATTATGTTTTCATTGTTGAAACTAACATAATTCTTAGATACAAACATTACTCCTGATGAAGGACTGCTGCTGATGCGTCCGAAAGCTTGAGTGATCTTTTTCATTGCTATTTTACCAGTGTTTAACCTTTTGTATGTAAATTTCCTCCCTGGTACCCTGTATTTTATTTCTATAATTCTTAGATATAAGTAACCTTCTCATGCTGATGGTGATGAAATTATTAAATTGCGTTTTTCATTTAAGCAAAATTGAAAGTAACATAATTTCAAATATCATAATTATAATTATTCCGATGCATTGCTCCATAAAAATTAAAAATCTGCCATCCACTCAATTTCGTACTCTTTTTCTGTATATTACATCAATTAATATTTTTTTAATTAAAATTAAATTTCATATTTTCCAAGATCATATTCATTGGATTATGTGAAACTCTCATTTTTAATCCACGTTTTTCTGAATCTTTTCTTGACTGTTTTTAATTCTTTGGTTCTGGAAAGTTTCATATAATAATAGTCAATATAATATGGTCAAGATAGTAATGATCCTTAATATAATTCATTATATTATTATTTGTTGGAGAAGTAGATCTGTGAGCCTTCCCATGAATTTATATTTTCAGTCTACCATTACTTTTGGATTTTGTTTTCCTAAAGCTTTCGAAAATACACTAAATTTTCCCTTTCATCCATATTCTGAACCCACTCATTTTTTTAAAAATTTACTTTGATTTCTTGTTTGGTGCATTCAATTTCATTCCTATTCATAGTTACATATTTTCTTCCCCAGAGCTATTTTCGCTTAAATATTCATTTTATGGATTTGGTAATATTTATTCATGGTAAATATTTATTTATGGATTTGGTAGGATATTTCCCGATATGTAAACAAATGCATACAAGGAGAATTTCGTCAATGCCTTCTATTTTCGGTGCATTGATTAACTTGTTTATGTTACATTTGTGTTGCTTATGTTACATTTGTGTTGTTTATGTTAAATTTGTTCAATTTTCTTTTCAACGATCAAGTGAACAACTTATTTTCTTTCAACCTAGTTAAAATATTTAGTCTTTCCGTGCGTTAAAAGTATTGCCACTATTTAAAGTTAGTATCAAAATTAGTATCTAAAATTAGTATTTTAAATGGATATTATTTTACCTAACGTAATACACAGTTTTATGGTGATTTGTTCACCCGACAATTTCAAATTATGAGCACGATCGTGTATATCACTGTTTTAGCTACATGAGGCCATCGTGTATCATCAAATGCTATTTTCATGCATGAATCAAATGCTAATTTGTGCATGCGTAAGCCAAAAATATTCAGTTTTAATTTCACATTTTTCGGTACTTTTAATTGGAAGAAGGTGAATCCAGGGTAAAGGAATGTAATATTTACTTTACAATTCTGAATACTTAATTCACACCAGTTTAACATATGTAAAGAATCAGAAATATATATGTTAAATTCTCACAAACACCAGCACTTGAAGTGAAAATGTCAGTGATTCTGTCGAAATACATTATCAGGCAATGGGTTATCACATGTCGTATATTCGGGTCTCACGCAAGGGAGAATCTGAGGAGTGTGATCTTACTCCTCCCCCGAGCGAAGATTATATCATTTTTATTTATTTATTTACACATGCTACAAAAATTATAGAAACAACACTTTCAATTAATGTTTTTGCATTTGCGGGTCCTGAGAAAATGCCGAACGTAACGAGTTCCGCAGCCGAGCAATAAACAAAATAGAAGTACAAAAATGAAATTAAATGTGGAGGATATCTGGCTAAAAATAAAATTTTTTGGCAAACCGTCGCCCCCTTGAAAGAGTCCTGGATTCGCCCTTGGTCTCACACTCTTATTTAATGGACAATTTACTGGAATTTTTGAAACATATTACTCTTTTAATACGATGACGTCATTGAAGACGAGAAAAGTTTTTTTTTTTTTCTCCAGTAATCCATATTTTTACTTTATAAGCATTCAGCATTCACCTCTATACGTATCCCTATTCGTCCCCAAATACGTATATTAAATATAGATGAAGAATTACAATATCCAAATTATATGATGTAATTAATTACTTGCTACTTAACCTATTAATTAAACAATCTGAAGAAAATAATCAAATAATTTAATTTTAATATTTAAATTGATTTGTTGGTGTACCTTAGTATGCTATTATAGGGTGATGAGGACAAGATTATGCGCCCCTCAATAACGTTGGTCGTATGTATCGTAGGGAGATACCCGCCGCCTAAATGATGCCCCCTACGGAGAAAGGACTAACGGTATTTCGCCTTTAACTGGCAGTGAAAAACTGCCAGGCGCCAATATGGTTAAATAACTTCCATAAGTGGACGTAAGAAATAAAAAAACTGAACGAGATTGTTGCAATACAATATTACCTGATTATTTGTATTTTTTAAGTCGAGCGTTCACCGTGAGCTCCATATGTGAATGCAATGGAAGACTAAACACAAAAGCAGGTTTCATTAAAACTATGTAATGGAAATTAAAATATAGGTTGGAAAATTGTATAATAGTCAAATCATACAGCGAAGAAATTTACACGCCTTTAAATTAAAAAAGAGTAAGATGTAAAATATTATTATTGTTATTATTATTATTTTACACCACTAAAAACCAACGTAAATAAAATATGGAGGGAGAAGTGATGAAAGAAGGAGCACATGTACGTTCAAATGTGTCAACCAGGGACAGGGGAAAATATAAAATATAGCAATGAATACATTTTAGTTGTCTTTCATCGGCAAGTATGTCTCCACTTCTTAATTAATCTTCCATCAAGTGAGAGGAGGTCTTCTGGGGCCAAAGGGACCTTGGTATCTTGCACTAACACTGCTGACCCCAAGATAGCGTTATGGATCATCTGGTATTGGATAAACGGCGTACTGTGACCTTAAAATAATGTCATATTCACGCACACCATGCTTGACGGGATGCATATCCGATCTAGGTGACGCGAAGGAGGCGATAGCCCCCGCTTTTGCATCATCAAGTGATAGATGCGGACCAATTTGGAATTGAAATAAAATATATACTGCCTGATCTGCAATAGGGCATCAGAAGGTCATGGAAATGAAATAATCGTACTAATTTTCAACAAACCGATTTCCACATTTTCTGGGTTGGGTGTCATTTAATAATCTGAATATATTCATACTTGTAGGAATTGCCTCCACGCTTCGTAACAAAATGATGCAGCGGCAATGTCATTAACTATATTATTTTTTTATGAAGGATATTATGAGCATGAGGAATTTATAAATGATTATTCTTTTGAGTTTGCAGTAACCTATATTGCAACAGCGTCAAATGTTCTTTGTAATCCACGAAATCAGATGCTATGAGAATCAGACGTGTTGCTGGATGCTCAATAAACTGGGTCCCAAGAACCCGTTATGCTTAAAAATGTGGGTATTTTATGGAAAATTTGGGTCTCCAAAAAACAAAACACTTTTTTCCTTATTGAAATTCATTTTAGTAAGTTTTCCAGCATAACACTTAAAACTACTTCATGTTACAAATGCAAACAAATAAAAGGGAAATTAAATGGCATATCAACGTATGTTAATATATTTAATGGGTTGGGGAGGGGGTCATCACTGAAGGCTTATTGGAAGCATAGGCATATATTTATTTGGGCCCGTGGGGCACGAGCCCCCTCGAATACTAAACTTCTAACATTGAGTTCTTTTCTTCTATTCCGCGTATTTTAAGCGCTATATAGCGTCAATGGTACCCCTGGCTGTGGAACTGTCATTTGCTAAGTAAGGAAAGTGTTCAGCAGAAATCAATGCAGATTGAAGATGAGAAACATAACGCTTTATTAACATAGCGTGAACGTAGTACAGCATTAGCTCCACGAGCTAGGTCGTCAACATTCCATGCACACATACGTACAGTACAGAAGGAGAGGGATAGTCCTCTCAGACCAGCGATTTGCAAGCAAGTGAGAGACACCAGAGAACAGGTTTCTAGTTGCATGTTATAAGGTGCAGCGCCTAGGTCCAGTACATTACACTAGGTATGTAACACGTATATAGTGAATAAAATACATCATAAAACCCAACACCCCCTCACACTGTATACATAGTTACCTAAAATACAAATCAATATGCTCGACACCAATTGCCTTTAAACAATTACTATGCAAAGGAGAAGACAATGCCTTGGTTGAGACATCCGCTCCCATGCTCTCAGTGCGTACATAGTCAAGCTCGATTTGACCTTTAATTAGAGCTTCTCTCACAAAATGGTGCCGAACATCAATATGACTTGTCCTTTTAGGATAGACGGGGCTTTCTGCCAATTTTATTGCTCCAATATTAAAAGCAAACACATTTATATTTTTCAAATGGCTATTACATAACTCATTAATTAGTCCGGAAAGGTAAATGGCCTCTTTTGTACCATCGGATAACGCCATGAATTCCGCCTCGGTAGATGAGAGGGCTACATTGCACTGTTTATGGCTTTCCCAGATTATGGGACTACCGCTTAGTATGTAACCATACCTTGTATATAATTTCCGATCAGCGTCACAATTTCCCCAGTCTGAATCGGTAAATCCAAATAATGGTGCATCGGTGTACCTAAAAACTATCCCAAAGTTAATGGTTTTCTTTAGATACCTCAACACACGTTTCGCAGCTATCCAATGCGAATTGTCAGAATAATTCAAATACTAGCTCAATTGACTAAGAGCATTAGTGACATCGAGTCGAGTGGAAGTCGCCAAATATATCAATACTCCAACTAGCTCTCGATACGGGAACGTCCTTTCCTCACATTTCTCTTCGCTTTTAAATCTAACTCTCACATCCATGGAGCTTGAAACTGGTTTTGCTTCCAACATGTTAAAACGTTTCAGTAACTTTCTTAGATGACTCTATTTTCTCAAGGATATCACACCCCTTTCTTGGCAAAACTTTATTCCTAAACAGTATTTGGCTACGCCACTATATTTTACCTCCAGTTTCTCTCTGAGATGATTTTCAAATTTCCTTAATTGATGGCGATTTTGTAACATAAATAATATGCCATTGACATATAGCAGTATGACAGTTAGTTACCCTTCCTCTCTGACATAATACATATATGGGTCAGCATGAGTTCATACTGCCCCAAATGCCTCTAGGATATAATTTAATCTCCTATTCCAAGAACCCTCAACCTATTTGAGGCCATATAGCGATCTTTTCAATAGTAGTATTTTCCCTTCATTTAGGGACTCTAAAATTTTTGACACCTTTTTGTGATTATCGCTATCTGGTTTTCTACTCATTGTTATTTATTTAGGACTTCTTCAAAGTATTCGGGACATACCATGAATATCTCCTCTTAGAGATTTCCATTCAAATACACCGTCGTTACGTCGAACTGGTGAATTTTAATTTCAAGCTTCACCGCCAGAGCTCCCATTAGTCGAATGGATCCTTGTCGTGCTACTGGGGCAAAGGTTTCACAAAAATCAGTACCCAGTTTTCGGTTAAACCCCTTTGTGACGAATCTCGCCTTACGTTTGCAAAGAGATCCGTCCGGATTAAACTTGTTTGTCAATTTGAATCGACTCCCTGTGCATTTTCTAGAACGGGGCCTATCAACTAACACAAAGCTGTTATTGTTTAAAACACTATTCATTTCGCTGATTAGCGCCATATACCATTCTGAAGACTCGGGCCTTTCAGCGCACTCTGAATGGGTATCTCGGCTCCGAAGCAATCAACATTTACATGGCATGACGCAAGACTCGTGATGTTTGTCTTCTTCTCTGCTCCGTAGCGAGATAATATTTCTATCACAATAAACAGGGGTGTTTAAATCGAACTCCTCTCGTTCACCTATAGGTGCGCCTCCATGGACAATGGCGTCATTTTCCACTCCCATCTTCCCGCCCACGTCATAGTGGTCATCTCGGTTCCGCACTTCATTGGTCAACTAACGCTTGAGGAATGGGTTCACTTTCCAAAAATAACTCAACTTCTGCGTTAGATGGCGATACATCTCCCCCCTCAAAGAATTTTAGTCTACTAGAAACAGAAAAAATACGTTTTTCCGCGAAATAAATTCTAAAAGCTTTGTTCATCTCGGAGTACCCTACAAAAATCTCCTTATCAACTCTTGCAGAAAACTTGTGCTTAGGTCGATTATTTAGACAATAAATCATACATCCAAATGTTTTGAAATAAGACACGTTTGGTGTCATTTTATACCATAATTCATAAGCCGTTTTTCCATCTATGGCTTTGTAGGGATATCTGTTTCTCATATAATTAGCCGGCCGCAAGTTTAGCAGCAGGCCTGATTGGCTTAACGTACAACGCTCCATCTCGTTTAATGTTTTATTTCTGCGTTCAGCATTGTTCTGGAGGGAAGGGGGTTGTTACCCTTCTTGCAATTCCATTAATCTTTAGGAAATCATCAAACTCTCTACTCAGGATCCCCCCATTATCGTTCATGAGTACCCTAATTTTAGGACCCTTTTGATTTTTCTCACAGGGACATAATTTCTTTGAACGCATACAAAGCCTCGTTTTTATGTCTTAGGAATTTTACAAGATCTAGAGTATTCGTCCATAAAGATAATAAAGTATACTGGCTTACCGATCGATGGCCCTCTCATGGGTCCACAGAGGTCAGTATGCACAATATCTAATAATTTTGTAGATCTTTTCGATCTTTCCGGAAATGGGGCGCGCGTTAATTTATTTTTCGCACTCACTTCACAATTGAAATCATTTAATGATTTATCAATTTTTATACCCCTGATGTTTCCCTTCCCCGACGATTCTAAGAGGTCCTTTACATTTAGGTGAACCATCCTAAAATGCCATTTTTTCAAGTTGGCCGTCTTACTTGAACTATCCATGGATTCCCTCGCATGTCGAGCCTCATACACTACGCTAGCATTTTCGCCGCGCAAGTAGTACAAATTGTCTCTCCTCTTCGCTATCAGTTCGAAGCCGGCCTTCCGGTCCTTTATCGTTGCCTTGTCACGCTTGAACGTCACTGTGAATCCTCGGTCGCACATCTTTGCCATCGAAAGTAAATTTGTTCGTAATGCCGGTACGAGCAATGCATTGTGTACATCCACTTCTTGAATTTTTCGATTTACTTCGGCATTCATGATTGCTTTTCCGGATCTCTTGACACTTCGGTCGTTCCGTCGTTATCTAGGTTCGCTGTGGCGATATTGGTGTTTTGTAGCACATTAAAATGTAAGTCGTTATTGCAAAGATGCTTCGTGCATCCGCTATCCAGGCACAATAGGTTTCGGATATCCGCGTGGTTCGTGAAAAGCACACCATTTTCGTTCATTCTTTCGCTTATTAGTAGTGTTACTCTATCTTTATTATGGCTCCAATTGTTTTTCCGTCAATTGTCACACTAAAAGAATCTTTTCCCATCGATTGACACTTATAACATTTGATTCTCGAATTATCACCGCTATCTTTCGGGTATCCATTTTTCTTTTTCTGGAATTTCACAGTTTTATTTCATGCTCTCTTTCGTCGGAAATGGCTGGCGGCAAAATCACCCGACGCCTGCTCGTTATCATGGCGTCGTGCGTCACTCTCTTCGATGGTCTTGATTTTGAGCGCATCCTGCGTCTAAAGCATGTCTCGCGATTCTATCGCACACTTAACTTTCTCAATCTTCGCTGCAAAGCTGTATAGAAGCATCACAGCCAGTAGGTCTTCGTCTATGCGGATGTCCATGTCAGACAGCTTATCCACAATATCGAAGAATTCTGGCACGTCATCACGTTTATCGCCATTAGTGGGGTTCGCCATCTTGTGGTGTACCAGCGCCTTCAACAGCGAGGCTTTTCATACTGATCTTTCGACTGGTATGTCTCTTCTAATTTCTTCCAAACATCGTGAGACTTCTTACAATTCTTGACTTGCGTCAATTTCAATGAGGAAATGAATAATATAATCTCGGCCTTTGTCTTTTCGTAACTCTTTTTCTTCTTACGTTGATTTTCCATCGAATTTTCATCTTCATCCACAGGTTCGGGTTTCGATCCGTTTCAATATATTCCCACAAATCATTCTTTGAGGAGAATTGCTTTCATTTGAGTGCACCATGTTTCGCAATTTCTTTGTCCAATCTTTCGATTCGCATTGTTCCATGGGACGTCATTTTCTATAGCCTTGCGTTCAATTTCCCAGCAAAGTATATTCGATAATTTCCAGTCTTTCAATCCTCCTTCCGCGTAGTGGAAGGGT
>QLNU02015359.1:25220290-25238225 GCA_006491805.2 Dysdera silvatica | reverse complement strand
GATAGTAAGAAAAAGCCGATAAATTCTCCTTCCCAAATGGGAATTGAGATTAGATTATTTGACAAATTTCTGAGAGGAAAGAACTCTTAAAAGAACTTCTGATAAAGACAATTTATGCAAATTAGATTTTCGGTAAGTGGGCTCCCAGTGGAGAACTTAATTTTTGCCATCTTATCTTCTTAATTAGTTATGAAATATTAGTTTTTTAGTTTGTTTTAAATTTTATTTAATTTTATCTTGCTGAAAATTTTAATTTAGCTGAAAAACACTGGAAAAAGGTTATGGCAGTTATCAAGGATTTTCAACATTTCATCATTACATATCTAGTACCGATGTAGCTTGGAATAAGAAATACACTCTATAACAAAAAAAAATCGACGCACCAAGAAGGAGTTGTCCGATTGCGATAAAAATTGGTGGATGTGAAGAACATACATAGAAAAAGAAACGATTAAAATTTCAGAACAATTGAATGATTTATTGCAGAGTTTGACCGTTACAAAGGGAGGAAGTCAATAAGGCGTTGGTCCACCTCTGGCCTGGATGCAAGCTGTCACCCGGCGTGGCATAGACTGATAAAGATCCCGGATGGTGTCCTGCGGAATTTCTTGCCAAATTGTCTCCAACTGTCGGGCTAAATCGTCAACATTCCGGGATGGTTGCAATCGCCTTCCCATAGCGTCCCAAATGTGCTCTATGGGAGAGAGATCAGGAGACCTAGCTTGCCAAGGAAGTGTTGGGCAAGCTTGAAGACAATTCATAGCAACACGTGCCGTGTGCGGCCGGGCATTGTCTTGTTGAAACGTAAGTCCAGGGTGTCGCAAAAGGAACGGTAACACAACCGGTCGTAGAATGTCGTCTACGTACCGCTGTGCTGTAAGTGTGCCAGAAATGACCACCAAAGGGGTCCGGCTATCAAAGGAGATGGCACCCCAGACCATAACGCCCTGTTGTGGGCATGTGTGGCGTGCGATAGTAAGGGCAGGATCCCCACGCTGCCCTGGACGTCTCCAGACACGTCTGCGGTTGTCGTCAGGACACAGTTGGAAACGGGACTCGTCACTAAAGACTATACGTCCCCAGTCAGCGCAGTTCCAAGTTGATCGAGCCCGGCACCACTGTAATCGGACTTGACGGTGTAAAGGCGTGAGAGGTAAGTGGCGTAACGGTGGGCGCGAGCGTAAATTCCGCTCTCTCAGTCGTCTGCAGAGGGTCATGTTGGACACATGTGTGCGGGCCACACGTTGAATAGTTGATAATGACGAATCCGGTGCTGTGACAACTGTTCTGACAATCGCTCTGTCTTTGGTAGGTAGTGTGCAAGGATTTTAATTGGAATGGCTGCCGCCGAAGGCTGCGGTGTTGTATTCCCAGAAAGGTTTTTACGTCTGATGTTATGATGACCAGTGCACTGAGAAGGGGCACTGGGGGCATTGAGGGGGATTGTCGATCAGTGCAGGCGTTCAGGGACGAACAACACACATAGGTGTCGTCACTCAACGTCGACCGGGGACCACCCACGATCAGTCCGCCCCGAAGAGTGGCCGAAATAGATGGGTGGCGCGGAAGAACACCCCGGGCCAGCCGGTATTCCTACAGGAGACCACCGGACACCGTTGAGTGGGTGTGGTGCCGCGAGCGGCAGAGAACAGGCGTAAATCATTCCCCGCAACCAGGACACGCGAAACCCTAACCGTCCGGACCGATCGGTCAAGCCAAAGCCCCATTCGCCAATGGCGAAAGCCGGCACTAAGCGATCGCAGCAGACGGAGACAATGGCAAAAGCCCATCAGGGGCGGAAGAACCCGCACGACCCCAGCGACGAAGTTCGAATCACGTGGAAGGCTGGAGCCCGGTCTTAGGAGAGCAGAAGCGGAGAAGCAGAAGCCAATCCACCACAATCCAGCGGTCTGGTGAATATCCCAAACACTCTGTCATAAGCTAGCTGGAACCAACACTCGCCAGCCCCGACCACAGAGAACAGACATCCGCACGCCACCAGAGCTGAGACCGAACTCATCGCTCTGTCTTCCCGCTCTGTTGTGGCCCTAGGTCGACCGCTGCCGTCCCGACGCTGACATCTGCCGTTGTTGACCCACTCTTGCCAGCACCGTCCAATCGCCGCATCGCTTCGACCCACATGTCCAGCGATTCTTCGATTCGTCCAACCAGCCTCTTTCAATCCGATAGCATGACCTCTTTCAAACTCTGACATATGCTCGTAATGTTAAGTCTGATGTGTGTTATGTTATAATTGCATATATTGCATAATGTTAATGCTTCGTCAAAAAGTTAAGTAGAGGAGGCTTAATAAGTTGAAGGAGAAGAAGCTGTGGGAAAGAGTTTTAAAAGATTTTTCCAAGCAATACTAAAATTTGGAGTTGATTTATTGTTATTCACAAATGAGGCACCAAATTTGTGGATGAAAAACGCTTCTAAGAAGTCAAGTTCAATGACCGAAAAAGGTTGGCAAATGACCGTGGCTTCTTTAAAATTGAATTGATGGTCATTATTCCAACAATGAACTGCAATCGATGATTTTTTAAACTCAGCATTGGTGACATATCTTTGGTGTTCTTTTATACGATGTCGTAGGGCCCACTTGTTCTGGGGCACGTATGACAAATTGCATTGGCAAAACACCCAATATACACCCCAGTTGTAGAATCGGGATAGTGTGTTGAGAGGGCCGAATTTTGTTATATGGTGAAAAGATGACTCGAAAGTTGGCTCTGTCTTATTCGCTATGACAAGAAGAAAAAAAAAACCTGCGTCTCCGTAGCTTTTTTTAATAATACCAATGATTATCTCATTTTAATGTTTTTTATTAGATATCTGAACATTGAAGAAGAATTTGTAGAAAATTGCAAACGCTTCGGTAAGCTCTTCGCGATTACAAATTATCAATATCATCTAATGTACGTTTTCAAACAAATTTATTAAAAATTATTAAAAAGACTGAAGTGTGTTCTATGACTTTTAATTAAATTTCCTATCTAAGCAAAATGTGTTTTTGGTTTCAAACATCTCAGGTAATAAATTTTCGCAAAGAATTTTGTTTGCCCCCGAGTAAGTTTTCCTTTATTTTGCTCTGATCTTATCTACAAATATTTCATATTTCAGAAAAAATATCTGACACCTGCGGTTAATGAAAAAATTGTATAAAAGAGGAAGTGGTCTAGATATTCCATGTACATAAACTAACGTGATAGATATGCAAATCAACTCTGCACCAACTACTGATTACGAATACCGTCTTGCTCGAACGTAAAGAAATCATTAATGTCATACTTTTTGTTTTTCTTCTCTTTACGTACAAAATGGATCAGATGGAGAAATCCTGCTCAACAAAAGCATATTGGCAGTACATTTTGGGAAGCTTATATAATGGGCTAATATTAAGAGAATTTTTTTTGCTTTTGATTTGGACAGAAACGATAGATTGCTTTCTAATGAGATTCCCGCACATGCAATGATTCTTTTGTTGGAGACACGTTTGGTTCTCTGCGGTTATTAGTTCAGAAATTTTCTGCATTATTGCGTTACTGATAAATTTCTTGGTTAGTTTACCTAGTTTTCCAAAGGCATATTATAAATTAGTTTCCTTTGAAATTTCATGGACGGGTGATAATTTTTGTTGGGTAATAAATTATTTTCTTGGGAGACGTACATGGGAAGAACCTGTTGATACTTTTTTTTACACGGTTTCTTGTTTTCCTAATATTATTCAGTCATAAATTCTAATTTAAGATCTTTACTATTTTATAATTTATAATAAATCTCTGAATAGATAGAACATTATTTTATATATATTACATAAAATATGCACCACTTTTCACTACATGAGGGATAGAGGATTAGAAAGAGGATATAATACCAACATATATTTAATAATTCTACTAAAATTTAACAAAATATATTTTCCCACAAGCATACTCCTTATTCATCTTCTTAATTAAACGAAAGTGTTTATCATAACTTAGGAACCTACATTTAGACCGAAATGAAATAGTTCTAACTTCGAATAACTTTCGTTAATAACTAGATCTTTCCAGGAGAGAAATTAATGAGACTTAATGATATATGCAGAAGTTTAATTATAATAAAAGCTTGAGCATTATCACGGAACCAAAACTAAACAAGTTCTACTTGAAATTGAAGAAGACCAATTATATATAGTAGAACTCCTATTAACCGGAACAAAGGGTGCTAAAAATTCAATTTTGGATAAGCGGAAAATTCAATTTTCCACTTGAACTGGAAACCCATATTTATACAAAACAGGTTTAGTGGCATAATAGTAAGCAATCATACTGATCATAAGAAAATGTCATAAAACTTGTGTATGTCTGTTTCTAGAAATTATTTTTTGCTGTTTGGGGAATAAACTGATATCTTCTTTTAACTTTTTTATTCAATGAAAACTACAACACTTTTTCGTTTAGCCAATATTGTGTAATAGCATCGACTAAAGATTTAGTAATACACAGTAGGAATCACTCTGACACGTTTGTAAACTTTTCACGTGACACCTATACGTCCATCCAGATGTTGCATCATGCTTAGATATCGATGTAGGACGTGTGAAAAATAATTATCTGATAATTGAATGAATTATTTATTTAAATATTACTCTGCGTATGACATTGGCAATTACTTCTTTGAATAATTTGTTCTTACTCTATAGAAAGGAAGGGCGAAGTGAATAAGTGAATAAATTAAACATATGCCTAGAAGAAATTTCACATACTCACGACTAGCATCTACACTATCCCATCCCTTCAAAGGTGGTAGGGGATATGCGTTATCTTCGATCAGATGCCGTTGGAATTTTGAGACAGAAATGGTTTGAAAGTTCTCCGAAACGGATCCGTTTTAGATGGCTAATTCTGGAAATGTTTCGTGAATAAATTGCGTGTCACATTTAACCAATATTTTGAAGCGTTAAATTTTTGAAGTTGGTAAATTTAACCAAAGGCCTCTGCTTAACTTAAAATTAATGGGCTGTTTGGCTTAATTCTGAAATGCTGGAAAGTATGGGAGTGAAACATGTGTCACAGATTCAAACAAGACTAAGGATTCACAGCTTCTTCAACCTTCTCCTTCGATCCTGGTGGGAGGCGGATAAATAAAATATTATTGCGACCATACATAAATTATATACACGTTTATATAATACGAATTGATCTGTTTCTTAAAGCAAGAATGTAATAGAAAAAAATGTGAGCATTTTGCAGCAAATATTGGAAGAGTGCCTATTAAACAAAACAGATCAGACCACTTTTGTTACTCCAGATTAAGGTTTGATTAGGCGGAGATTTACTATATAGATTAAAAGGACTGATTTGCTAAGTGTGAGTTAAATTTCTTTGGTTTATTTCTCAAACTGATTACAAATTTCTATATTTTAGTTTAGTTCGTTTCGTTAAGAATGCAGGCAGCGATTTTGAAATTTTTTATATTATTTATTTAATTTATTATACATTTTAATATCTCACGATATTAAAATGCATAGTATCAGTTCAGATACTTTTATTTTAATATCGTGAGATACGGCAGCTTCTGCATCGCTAGGCTTTGTGGCCTGACATCTTGTACACCCTGTACATGTCAGACCTCAGAGTATGAACATGATAGGTATAACCTGACATGCGTCTGATGTATCTCATGTACATGTTGATCACTAGATCACATCTTATATCAAGCTCCAGGTATTCCCTGTATACCATGTCCGGAATCCTCTGCCACGAATCTTGTGTACCATCGTACATTCCCCGCACAGACCACGCAGAAAAGTCACGGCCGACATTTACGCTTGAGAAGAATTAAGAGAGTTTCAAGTGTAATATAATGACTGTTTAATTTTCAGAGAGAATTTATAACAATACCTATTCTGTGGTTCCACACATTTTTACAAAGAAAACGAAGTTATTGTTCAGAATGGCAATAATGGTGTGTCAGTTCTGAAAAGAAATTTAATTCATCGATTTCAAAATTAATTAATATGAAGATTTGTAACCTATAACTCAGTATAGAATATATGGAATGTAATTGACAAATTAAAAAGACTTACGTGATAATTCCGACAAGCACTTTTTTTTAGCTCATAAAATTTTTTGTTATAGGAGAAACAGAGGCATCATCCCCAATCCAGATTCGAATTAGGGGATCTCCATTGATATCGGAGCGCCTTAACCGCTACGCCATCGAGGATGGGGAACGAAGCTCCCTTTCTCAGTATATAAGGTTGTAAAATATTATTACCCTTCTCAGGGATAACACAATTACCAAATAATGGTCAACACAGAAAAAAAAATTCGCACGGAGGCTTTTCTGTGTTGATCGCTATGTGTTAATTGTGTTATCCCTGAGAAGAGTAATAATATTTTACAACCTATATTTATAGATAAAAGAAGCTTCTTTTCCCCTTCCTCGATGGCCTAGCGGTTAAGGCACTTCGAGGTCAACGGAGAGACCTTAGTTCCGAGACGATGCCTCTTTTTATCCTATAGCAAAAAGCCATAGTTTGAGCTGAAACGCGTGAATGTCGGAATTATCATGTATAATTATTCCTCACGAAAAAGACAAAAAGCTCGCCCCGGAGGCTTGTCTGTGTGGACCACTATGTGACAGTTGTGTTATTCACGAGAAGGGTAATAATATCTTACAACTTAAAAGACTTCTTCAAACCATGTTTTCCACATAATATATATTTTTTCCGAATGGAAATTTTGTCTATTTGTGTGATATAATGAAACTTCAGCAAGATTATGAAATGTTATTCGAAGTACATTATGTATGCATATTCCACCATTATCTGTGTTGCATGATGGGGGAATTTTGACCATATACGGAGGATGAGCATTTATGAAAAAAAAAACACTTTCGTATAGTAAACGAAAAGAAGAAGCAGATTAACTCGAGCCCTCGACAAACTCCTTTAGAAATAAAATCCATCAAAATCAATCAAAATCAATCAAATCGAGAAAGAGAGAGAGAGAGAGTGAGGAGGTGTTTCTGTTTTGTCCCATCCATTTAGCAACATGATGAAATTGTAATTTCTTAAATTATTTATAGAGTTAAATTTACTTAAGGAAGTGTGTGTGTCAATAATTTTCAAGTTTGCTGGAATTGAAATATCTCAACCATTTCACAATATGCATATTATAAACGAAACATGATATATATATAGAGTCCTTATATGTATTAATCCTTACTAATCCGTTGTATGAACTGTCTAAGCTGTCTAACTATCTGTTCAAATTTTCACCTTTATTCCAGCAAATCGTTATTTCTTTTATTTTTATTCGAAGTATAACGCAGTTGCAAAACTACCACATAAAGAAATAGAGAGTTCTAAAGATTCGAGAAAACGTTAAATTTCAAATCTGAGAACAATCAAAATTAATTATTATTCATGTTTCGAAACGGGAAGATTTTCAACACCGTGATGAAAAATGGTTAACTAAACTCACGAATCGAGTAAAGCAGCTTAGGTGAACCGACTATTGTATTGATGAATGTAGGTTTCGAACGAGTTTGGCCCAAAATTAATTTAACATGGAAGAGATTTTCTCTCGGTACTACCAACCATTGATTAAAATGGTCCCGAATGAACGTTCGAACGTAGCAACGAATAAATACTGCTATTGCAAATTAAATTTCAGACTTAGTACGTTATGTCTGGTACATTCAACATAGCAGAATCCTCGTTTGATTTTGATATATTATAAAGAGGCAACTACTTATTATTCTCGCCATCTATCTATTGGTGTTTCCTTTGGACTTATAATGCTATTTCCAGTTTTCTGAGTTTCTATCAAAATCAATCAGAAAGACACAACAGAATTATTTGACATTTCAGTGGTTGTACTTGCTGAAAGAGAATGGTTTTATTTTTTGGAGTTATTTAAGATTTTAGTTTTATTATTCGGCCCTGCGGTGACGCAATGTGTTAACACGTTCGCCTAGTGCGCCCTTAGCTCTGGTTTGACTCCCAAAGGTGCAAAATACGCTTACTCAGAGATTTTATAAATATCGCACTGCTCACTATAGTCCGGGGGTTTTGTTAATCATGTTTTCAGAGGCTCGGATTCCTCGGAAAACTGTAGGTCCAGAAGTTCGGATTCCTCGGAAAACAGTAGGTCCTGGCGCAGCATGACCATTATAGTCCTTGAGCCGTAAAATCACTCGCTTTCATTTTTGCAAGGTTGTGTCGCAAAAAAAAATGGCGGAATCCTCCAAATGGTGACTTGTTGATCATGGCAACAAACTTGTCTCTTACTGATAATTAGTAAAGCCAAATTATGGATATGTAGATAAAATTCAGTTTAAATTCTCGTTCCTATTTCGAAAAGCACCTTCCGGTGGTGCAGTAGTAAAGCGGTCGCCTATCGCGCTATTATCCCGTGTTTGACTCCCAATAGGGCACAAACAAACAAAACAAAACAAAAAATTACCGACTAACTGCCTACTCTAATTCAGAGAAACACTTCTACAAATTATTAAGAGGTTGAGATTTCTCGAAAAACTGTAGAACCTGACATGACATGTAGAACTCAACAGGACCTTTGTGGTTCTTGCGTTGCAAAAATCAGAAAACCCATTCCTTAGACTCCACTTTTATCAATTAGTTAAATAGCACGAATAAATAGTAGAAATTAGTTTCATATCATGTGCGTAAAGCTGCACAGTTCCACATTGCTTGAAATTATTTGGAAAACTACATGTCATTTGCACTATTTGCAGGTCATTGCCTTTTTGTAAATTTGTGTTTGTCGAAAGGAATCGATTTTTCGCTATCAAAATGAGTGTGGGAGTTTTGAAATTTTCGCTTCGCACTTTATGTAAATGACTAGACGTAGAGTGAATTTGGACGTCAGAAAAAAGTACTGTATACTAAACTAAGTAAATATTGCGGACATTTTGTAAGTTGAAAACTATTCGCGGATTACGGTTCTCCGTGTGAAGATTAATGATTCTTTTATATAAAGCATGGAATAATTCACGTGCCATTTTCAAATATCTTGTGTCTCTGTGTAGGGGGGGAGTGGTAAGTTTTCGGGGGAAAATTTTTAGGCCCTTTTCCGTTTTTTAAACGTATTATCGTTAAACACAACCAAAAAGAACAAGAAATTATCCTTCTAAGATTGTAAGGTTTTCCTTATCAAAAACGAACACACACATACATACATATATATATGTATATATATGTGTGTGTGTGTCTATGTTGTGTTCTTACACACACACACACACACACACATATATATATATATATATATGTGTGTGTGTGTGTGTGTGTGTGTAAGAAACACATCATTGCATTAAAAGGAGAGGATGGCACCGTAACAAGAAATAGGGAAGAAATACTTAGAAGAGTTGAAGAATTCTACAGAAAGCTGTATGAGGGAAACAGTGGATTAAACGAAGACTCTGAGATAGTCGAAGGAACAGCTCCTAAAATCTTAAAAGAAGAAGTAGCATTTGCAATAAAAAGTATGAAGAAAGGAAGAGCCCCTGGCGATGATGGTATTACATTAGATATCCTAAAAGAAGCTGGAGAATATGTAGAAGACATACTTGCAAAATTCTTTACCAAATGTCTTAACAGCGGTAACATACCAAACCAATGGGATTCTGCAACAGTAATTCTTTTGCATAAAAAAGGTGATAAAGAGGATTTAAAAAATTACCGACCAATTAGCTTGTTACCTGCTATTTATAAAATCTTCACAAAAGTGCTAACACATCGCCTGCAGAAAAAATTAGATGCAGCTCAACCAAGAGAACAAGCTGGATTTCGAAGTGGATTCAGTACAGTGGACCATATTCAAGTATTAAGATTTTAAACCTTTTTTGAACCCTGTCTAATTTACAAAAAACTTCTTCAAGGCAAGCTGAAAATAGTATGGGCGAGATTGTATCTCCCTGTCGTACACCTTTCCCCCGGTTAATTTCAACTTTATGTCTGTTTATAGATATATTTGCTTTATAAAATATGGACTGGAGTAAGCTAACATAAGCTGGGTTCACACCTTGGTTACCTAGTGCATTTAAAATATATGGTTTGAAAATTGAGTCAAAAGTTTTTCGTAGTGGATGAAGGCAATGCATAATGGTAAAGTGTATTCATTGTGTCTTTCTATTATTCTCTGAAGAACCTGAATGTGGTCAATCGTACTAAAGACAATTTTAAACCCTGCTTGTTCTACAGGTTTGGCATCGTTTAATGTTCTATAAAATTTTTTGTAATGATTTTTCAAATAACTTTGTACATAACAGGGAGAAAGCTAATTGGCCGATAGTTTTTAAGATCATCTTGAGCTCCTTTCTTATGCAAAGGAATAACATCGCCATTTTTCCATGCATTAGGAATTTTTTGTTCCTTAAGACATTTTGAGAAGAGATTTGCCAATATTTTGTGAAGCGTTTTACACCCAGCTTTTAACATTTCAGCAGAAATGCCATCTTTTCCTGTGGATTTCCCATTTTTCATTGATCGTATGGCATCTGTTACCTCTGATACTAAAACATCCGGCATTTCTTCTGTAACTACAATTGTTGGCAGATTTTGCTGATCGTTACTTTTATAGAGGTCTGTGTAGAATTCTTTTACCCTCTTAAGCATTTCCTGGCGTGTTCTGCATACTGAGCCGTCATTACATTTTAAGGCAAGTATTTGCTTTTTTCCATTTATTAGCCTGCGTTTTGAATTTTTGATGCCTTTATTTTCTTCAATTGTTTTTTATACCAACTTTGTATTGAATTTACGAGTTTCTTCCCGGATACGTTTCCTTATCGTCTTGCAAATTTCCATATATTCCACTTTGTTAGCAATTATTCCTGTGTTCTTCTAAAACCTTCGTTTTTCCATTAGATTTAAAGTTTCTTTAGAGATTTTGATTTCTTCAGGGTTCGTTGTTGGTGGTACTAGAGCCTCGGCTGCTACAATTATGTTGCTGATGATTTTTTAATTTTGTTCTGTTATATCGGTGTCTTCCAAATTTTGTAATAACGCAAAGCGATTTGACAGAGCGAGTTCAAATTCTTTGCTTCTTTCAAGCAATTCCTCATTGTTAACTTCACTTTTTTGGAAAGATTTATCATTTTACTGCGATCTTTACGGTAGTCTAACTTTAACTCTTACCATTCTATGGTTATTTCCCACTTCAAAACGATTAAGGACCGTACAGTCACTGGATATATTCCTGTTGTTGGATTGAACACAATCAATTTCGCTTTCGTTTTCTGATGGACGTTCCCATGTCCATTTCCTTTGGCTTTCTTTTTGTAAAACCAATTCAAAATATAGAGGTCTTGTCTCTCTGCAAAATTAACCAGCGAGTCTCCTCTCGTATCTCTATCACCGCTACTATATGGGCCTGTTACACATTCACCAATTGTGTTTTTCCAATTCTAGCATTAAAATCACCCATTAAAGTTTTATAGTGGCAATTTTCTTTATTCCCAGATCTGATATATCTTCGTAGAATTCTTCGGTTTCATCATCAGTGTGGCTACTGGTTGGTGCATAAGCCCGGATAACGTCGAGCTTATATCGTTTGTTCAGTCGTATGGTGCATTGTGAGATTCTATACGAAGTACCCTCAAGTTTTATGATGGAACCTTTTAATCTCTGATTAATGAGGAAATCTACAAAACTACATTTCCCGTTTGCAGTTCCTTTTGTATATAGAAGATGGCCGGTATCGAGTTTTACAAGATTTTCACCTTTACGTCTCGTTTTACACAGCACGATGATGTCCCACTTAATATGCTTGAGTTCTAATATTAGTTCTTGTAGGCGAGCATCCGTTTTCATTTTTCTGGTGTTGAAAGTTCCAATTTCCGAAGTGTTTTGGCAACGTGTTCGAACCCGGTGATTCTTAGAACCCTATGAATATACCCTATATTAATAATTAATAATAATACTTATAAAATTATTATTATTAAACATTGAAGTTAAATATAAAACTGAAACGCTTTGTTTCCTTCTGTACATCTACATTTTCCCCCAAAATAGACCCGGGCTGAGTTCCTCTGTATGGACAAAAGGACTCAGTGTATGGCTGTGTTTCTTTCTATTCTATACAAAAAAGCAATAACTTGAACTAAAAACATAGGTGTCAAAAATATCACCCATCTTTTTTTTTTTCCCACGAAAAGATTGCAACAAACATGATTCGGTGCTTTGTGTGTTGACTATTTTGTAATCGTGTTAACTCTGAGAATGGTAATAACATTTTTCACATGCCGACTGTGTTAGTCAGTTCCTGTGTATTGTTGTTGTTTTTTTTTGTTAGATTTGCATGAAATGCAGGAATTTTCTGGTGAAAGTGACAGTTTCTCTTCGTGTAATGAAAACTAGATCAATTTGGATCCTTTATTTTAGAAAATTGTCTCTAATATTGGGTATTGCAAAAATTTTATAAAAGCTGAAAAAAATTCCTGAAAAATTTTGGATGAATGTTGCTTAGAAATGAATGCGAAACTATTGCTTGCAAATTGTAACTACTTGAAATACATGCATACTAGAATCGCGTGCGCTATATTATATTAATCTTAAAAGTGCACAATACTATTTAAATTATTAAAGAATTCCAAACTTATGTAAATGTATGAAAATATATTACTTATAACATATACATAATGCATTACTTATAACAAACACATAATTTATTACTTATAACAGATACATAATATATTACTTATAACATATGCATAATGTATTACTTATAATAACATATACATAATATATTACTTATAACATATACATAATGTATTACTTATAACATATACAGAAAGTGCAAAATTATCATGCGTTTCAGAATCAGACATCATCTAAAATGACCCGTGGTCAAGGGGTTAATAGCAATGGAAATAGGTCAAGGGGTTAATAGCAATTTAAAAATGTTCAGCTTCACCAGAAACTCGTAGATGGCATATTTGTAATTACTGTAATACATAAATATGAAATCAAGTCATTATTTTACGAAAAGATCTGGAAAATTTTATTTCCTTGGCCTGCTTTAAAATCTCATTAAAATAAGTTCCTTGCTTTGTTTTACTTTTCACTGTATTCCGTACTAAAATAATTTCATTAATCATCAAAAAGTTCACTGTCATTCTTTTTAACAAGAGTTGCTCCAATTATTTTGACTGAAAAGTTTTTCGGTTTTTCTTTTTTTTAATTTCTTATAAAATATTTTCCAAACTTCTCTCTCTAGTTGCTATTAAATTCATTAAAATTAAGTGCTGACGGCGATGTTCTTGGCGAACCAAAAACTTTTATAAGTGATTCTTTTACATCTTAAAACTGCTCGTGGGATTCTAAGATTTATTCTTTTGCTCAAACCTACTCTTGAACCATGGTAGACATGTTATTCAGTAAACCATTCGCGGACACTTGTTTGTTCCGGAAATACAGGGATATCCATAAGGGCCCTTTACAATTTCAAAAATTTATTAGAAAGGCAAATGAAAAGACAGGTAAGTGAAAATTTTAACAAAATGAGAAGTATATATTTAAATTTTTTTTGCCATATTTAATACACCTCTATATGGGCATCATTAGCTGCACGAAGCACATCAAGGCGGTACTTGATTTCTTGCCATGTTCGCTGCAGCATAACCTCATCAACGGTGGCAATGGCTTCAGTGATCCTCGGTTTCAGATTAGTGATGTCCCGTACCTTTGTTCGATGTACGCTATCTTCAACATAACCCCATAGAAAGAAGTCAAGGGGAGTGATATCTGGTGAACGAAGTCGTCAGGGAATTGGGCCACCCTTTCCAAGCCACATGTCTGGAAATGATTCATTTAGGAACCCAAGGACATACCGTGCCTAATGTGACGGTGCACCATCTTGCTGAAAACTGGTTGTTGGTTGAAGGTCATGTAGTTTTGTTGCCACGCATTCTGTCAAAAGTTCAATGTAAACATTTGCAATAATTGATGTCTCATGGAAGGAAAACGGACCAATGATTTGACTGCACATCATCCCACACCACACATTCACCTTTGGACTATCTCGTTAAAGTTCCATAGCCACATGGGGATTTTCTGATCTCCAGTTTCTCATATTGTGTGTTCTCAGTTCCTCTGAAATATGAAAGCTTGCCTCATCACTAAAACAAACTCAGGTGAGGAATATTTCATCCTCAGAAATTCGTTCCAGCATGTTAATTGCACGCTCTTTTCGTCTTAGTTTATTATTTTGCTCGAGTGCCTGTAACAATTGCAGTAAGCGTACAGAAATTTTTTGTGCAGGATTTTGTGTACTGTTGAATGTGGTAGCTCTCACTGTCTGACAGCAGCACGGATAGATATTCTGGGAGAACGATCAAAGGCTTTTCTTACACAAATCATGTTTTCCTCAGATGTTCTTAGTCGTCCCACTCCTACCTTTATCCAATACTGTCCTTGTCTCCATAAATTTTTTGTGCCCTGAACGAACTGATGCACGTGACGGTGGATCTTTTCCATACTTAGTTCTAAAGTTTTGCTGAGTCCGCAGATCCGATTTGGTTTCAATAAACCATGATACATACGGTGCATTATCTTAAGAAGTAGCCATTTTGTAAGGAGTTAATTTAACACTACCTTATTCATCAACGAGATATATAAAATATGCAAATGCAATGTGATAAAAACTTTGATAACCACTGAGTTAAGATTTGATAAAGACGTTTGCAAAATTTATCTAACTTTGTACAATTTTTATCATGTTTTTAATTATCAAAGGGCCATAAATTCCCTTTAAAATAACCTAATAGGCAACATATGTTGTTTACTTTTCAAGCAGATAGGCATCGAAACTTTTATGGAGAGTTTTTCATTTATGCTGAAAAGTTGATAACGTTGAAGGATAGAATTTTTCATTTAACACACTTGCTCCTCATAAACCTCTAAAAGTGGGTTTATAAAATTGAGAGAAAGAACTCAAGCGAGAGCTTTTTTAAATCAAGACAAAAGATGTTAAAAATTAGTTCATAAAAGAATGAATAGAAATAAATGACCTTTATATTTATTACAGGATACAGCATTTTCCATTTTTGAAAATTTAATTAATAATATTTTAATTTCGAGGTATATAAATACATAACTTAAGTTACCAAATTTTTGTCTGTTCACGTTGAGCACCGTTAACTTGGATTTGATACATAACAGTACCATTCACATTATATATTTTCAAATTCGTTACATAGAATTTTTTTAAACGTAAGTTGGAAACGTTGGTGAGATGTGATTTATAATATTATTTCCGAGATTTTAATCCGGCTGTTTAAAGCCAGTGTACAAATCTACAGGAGACAATACTGGCCAGTATCATCGGCGATGCAGCTAATTTTATATCATGTAATTAGTTCTATGCTGATCCATCCGCGGAGACCTGGAAATTGATTGCATTTGTCCATAAATTTGACACAATATCTGTTACCGGACAACCGGACATTCATCAGGGCTTGTGGGAATTGACAACATTAATGATATTCACAGAGCTTGAAGTTAAAGATTGTTTTACTAATATCACGTTCGAGTCCCCAATTAAAGAAATTAAGTATTGAGGAAATGTAGAAATTCCATTGAGTTAAAATAATATTTATTAATACTTTAATTGTTTAGGTTCATTTATTAATTCGCCAAAAGATAATTAAATTCAAATACAATATTAGGGAAATTTAGTACACCGTTTGTGAGGGAGCCTTCGTGGTACGTGTACACATGTCGATGTTAAATTGAAGACATATTATTATTTTAGAATTCGAAACGCAGTTAGATGCCGTTGCCAAATAAAAAAAGTGAAATTATAATTATACAATATATGTTGCCAGATACGGAAAGTGAAATTACGTACCTATGGAAAAAATTCTATAAAAGGAAACATTTTGCCAATTTTAGAAACTGAAAAATTTAATTTTGCGCTACTTGCTAAATGGCAACGGTCAAGAAAGCCTGTAAAGTGAATATATAGCCTTTCTATTGTGGTTACCTACAATATGATGATCAAATATTTTATGTGTTTCTAAGTAAACATTATTATATTCATATTGTGTTAAACAAGTCTTATAATCCCTAAGAATTAATGTTTTTTCCTTTCAGGAAAATTTGATCACCTTTCAAAATATGACGTTAAATAGCAGATTATGAATTGGTTGTTCGTTTGTGTTTTATAGTGCAAGAACAGCGAAGATCATCTTGTATCAGGACATATATAATTCCGACGAAACCGAACTACTTTTTCCTAGAAAGTTAAATCCCTGGAATGTCCATCTGTGGAGTAATTTGGCAAGTTCTAGGTAATTATTGATGTGTCCGAAGTTTTTACATAGTAATGAACCATGTTCTCCTCGCGTTATGGTGAAGCTTCGTTGGATATTTCAGATCGGCTACAGATATTAAACGCATGCACGTTTTAAAAATTTGAATGCATATTGCTGGTTTTAGATGAGTTTTATGCTACAGGACATGATTTTGCACATTCTCGCAGTTTTGAGATAATCTCGTTCTCAGTTTTCCGTTGTTCAGTCGAACTCGCACAAGTATACATTATATACATATCGGTGCAAACCGCACAAGTGCATAAAATAGCATACTTAAAAAAGTTTCATATCTTTTTAATGTTCTCTAAATAATCTTTGTAATGTTATTTGTCAATGATATTTGTAATGTTATTTGTTAATGATATTTGTAATGTTATTTGTTAATGATATTTGTAATGTTATTTGTTGATGATATTTGTAATGTTATTTGTTAATGATATTTGTAACGTTATTTGTTGATGATATTTGTAATGTTATTTGTTGATGATATTTGTAATGTTATTTGTTAATGATATTTGTAACGTTATTTGTTAATGATGTTTGTTAATGATATTTGTAATGTTATTTGTTAATGATATTTGTAATGTTATTTGTTAATGATATTTGTTAATGTTAATTGTGCACCTGTTAATGATATGTCGAAGATCGGTCGTTTTGGGAATCCAGACTCCAGATGTATATCACGTTGCCAAATGATTTTGCAAATCATGAGAAGAAAATTTATATTTTTGCTAATTGTTAAAACGTCAATTACAAAAGTTTCCTTGCCAGGCTATTTCAGTAGCAACAGCCTACGAAGTCTGAAAAGCGAAGAGTTCACTACAAAGTATACAAATGTAGGCTCGCTATACACACACACAAAACTCTGTTGGCATTTGCTGGTGCCATTCGTAAGTTTGCGTTATTATATTTGAATTTCTAACCTTTATTTTTAATTAATTAATCAAATTTAATTTATTAATATACCGGGTGTTTCACGAAGAGTGTCTGAAAGGAATATAAAATAAAATGAAATATAAGAAATAATCAGCAAATAGAAGATAATATAGCAATAATAGTTTCACTTCCAGAAAGTAATGCTTTCGTAAAAATATTAATTTTAATTTTTTATACGCCCCCAATCCAAAAAATGTCAATTAGTAAAATTTGCGCCTCATTGAATCATCGAATTAGGGTGAAAGAATTTTACTTAGTAGTTTTTCATGAAAAATTCAATATTTCATAAAAAATTAAAAAGCTATAAACAAACAGAATTGCGGAAACATACATTTTTTCAGGCATCCTATGAAGTAGAAGCCATGATTGAAATTTATGAAAACATTGAAAGTCGAAAACTAAAATCCATAAGAAACTGATTTAAAACCACAATTTTTCTCACATAAACGTGCAAAATTATTAGAAAATGATATTTGATGCTTATCTAAGCAAATGCTTTTTTATCTCCAAATTGTTTTTTACGTATTTTTGTTCACCATCTTGAAGTTTTGTACCATTTTTCAATCGTGGATTCTGTTTTACAGGTTTTCTAAAAAAAAATGTTTTTTCCGTAGTTCTGTTAATTGTTTACAGCTCCTACATTTTCTGTAAAATGATTTTTTATAAATAAAACATA
>QLNU02015359.1:25161240-25204710 GCA_006491805.2 Dysdera silvatica | reverse complement strand
AAAAATCCAAACAAACAAACAAACTAATTTAATGAATTTAAGTATTTACTTTTATTTTTTCCCCATCCACTGTGGCCTCTACATAATATTTAATGAAATTTATTTTATAGGACTTGTATTAGTACCATAATATTAAAAAAAGAAATTAAAAAATAGTAATTTGAAAAAAAGTAATTGAGGTACGTTGTAAAAAAAGTGAAAAACTAAGCTTATGACGCGAAATTTAGAAATTAAAGTAATAAATGCCAGATATTCCGAAAGAATATAAAAACATGTCTTCACAGTAATTAGAAAACGAGATTGTTGGCTTGATTAAAAAAAAAAAAAAGCCGGAGGAAATAGTTTTCAAAATTTTTGTTTAGTGTTACAAATGTCCTGAGAACAAAGTAATTTTGTAATTTCGTTTTATGAATTTGTCAAAGCTTATTAAACCAACAATTTTTCATATTATCTGATGATAATGGCAACAATAGTATGAAAATAGGCAAATAGAATTATCCCTTCCATCCTCGAATACGTAAAACTTCATGAAACTCGATATAATATCAAAGAAAATTTTAAAAATATTTAACAGCGTGTGTTACTAGGAAAATTTATTGAAAACAGTAACAGGAAAACAGTCCTGTGCATATGCAAGATTACTTATCCATTAGGAGGAAATGTGTCATTGTGTCACAGAGAGAGAGAGAGAGAGAGAGAGAATGGTACCGTAATGAGGAATAAAAAACAAACAATGAAAGGTAAGTAGATATTTACGTAAGTAGTTATATATGTAGGTTTATGGGTGGAAGAACAAATGGAATATAACAAGAATAATAAAAGAAATAATATCTTTATTTATTTGCTTCAAACGAAATAGACAATGATACAAACAATTCATTTTTTCTACATTATTCAGTATAAATTAAGTAAGACATTATAATATACAACATTTTTAAAGCTAACATTACGTATTTGAAGCGGGCCTTGAATAAATGTATACTAGCAGTAGCGTATCTAGGGAGCAAGGGGGCGGTCGGCCCCTGGCGTCGCAATCCAGGGGGGCGGCAATAAGCCTTTAAAAAGCAATAACAGGCACAAGTATGGCAATGACAGTCACTCGCCCCGGGCGGCAAAATATCTAACTACGCCACTAACTCGTTCAAGACCATAACATCATTTATGTCCGAAATTTACAACAAGTGACGTATAGACTATCAATCCATCTCATCCAATAACCAGCTTTTTATTTTTTTTTAAAAATAAACTTATATTTTTTAATTTTTTAGTTTAATAGGGAACTCATTCCACATTTTAGGTCCCTTACATTTCATGATATTCCGTTTTATCTTGGTTTTTATTTTAGGAAAGTATAAATCATGTGCTTTTCTAAACATTTTCTGATCTAAATTTTTTTTTGAAGCCTTATTATTTCCGTGTATTTATCTTCCTTTTTGCTTTCGTACATTTTAAATATCACAAAATATCTATGGATATTGGAGACAAGCAAAATATTATATTTTTTCAATATCGATATCAATTCTTTCCTAAACCTAAGATGCAAATAATTTAATATCAGTATTTCAAATTGACTCTCAGAATTTTTTTCTAAGATAAAAATGCAACACGTAAAGTATATGGGTACTTTTTATTCTCTCTCTCAAATATTTCCCAGCCTACTAAGAAATATTTTCTCGCGCTTTTGAACCAAAGACGTAGATTTTCAGTTTCCGCTATTTATAAGGACATTTTGCTTGGAAAATAGGGTGCATTTTTTTGCAAAGCTAGTAGTGGACCTGGATTTTAAAAACTCCATTTCCCTTATCCTAGCACTCCACTTACTTCTTCCGGATACGGGAAGCGGAATTTTGAGTATGCTCGCCATCCGTATATCTCAAGAACTTCGTCGAATAGAAAATGACGACATGCTTCGTAAACGACATTTTAAATTCGGAAAACACACAGCTATTTCGACTAGCCTTTCCTCAATATTCAGAGAAAGCAGTTTCCGACATCAAAATATTCGATTTCGCTGACGTTTTGGAAAAACAATGGCTTGTTTTTCCTGTGGGGATGTTGATGTCAGAAACCATTACTGGAACCTCTCTATGTCACGCGTGTATGAAGCAGCAACGTATAAAACGTATAAATCAGACAGAATTATTTATTATTTTCAATCAGGTTATCAATTTCTAGTGCGGTTATAACATTGTACTTTTATAAATCATAAAAAATATTGGATATAACTGAGGAGTATTTTAAAATAAAATTGGGTTTAAACGTCATTTCTGGTATAACTATTGCCAAAGCCACCGCTAATCCAAACTTTCTAAAACCTAGAAAACACAGTAAAAGAGAAAAGGGTACAAATACCGAATTTAGTTTCTTTTTACACAAATAGCATCAGTTTTAGTTCATGTATTGATTGCTTTTTAAGAGTAATGCGCAAATTTTAGAATAAGAATGGAGCCTACCAGAATGAATAAATCTGGAAGCAGGGTCGAATTTGGGTGATTCGAAAATTTGCTTCGATCTCATTGATTTTTTGCTTAAATAATGAAAAATTAAAAAATTCGTCTGCAATTCAAAGTACTTTTGTTAATTAAAACTTTTCTTTCCCTGGGCGAAAGCAAATAATTCCCAGTCGCGGATTTTTATCTGTTATTTTAGTGGCGACTTTTAGGGTAGAAACTTTTAAGTGGCGACTTTTAGAGTAGCAACTTTTATGTGGCGACTTTTAGAGCATCAACTTATATGTGGCGACTTTAGAGTAGAAACTACAATTACCGTGGAAATATAGAACAACGTAAAACACGACGCTGATATTCCTTTAAGGACTTTCTACACATCCACGAGAACTTGGAAATTTGCGAAAATCTAACGGACACCGAAATCTTGGTAGACATTAGTTGCAATAGATCAGATATCGTAATTTCAGGTGAAGAAATAGAACAAAATGATGTAGAATAGAATTCCTAAAACAGCCGATTCCCACAGGCCAAAAGAAATATGTCAGCTTCAGGGAGTAAGTTAAGGATCAAATCAACTAAACGTTTCTGTATTTTTCACGTTCTCAACAAGTAAATGATTACAACTGCTCAAAAAGTTAATTCTAAAAGTATAATACAATTTTTTAGTTTTTTTAAAAACTGAATGTGTAAACACGTACATAAGTACACACATATATCGTTTTTTTAAATATTATTTATTGACTGTGTTCGTAGTTCGGAATATTTTTATTTAAATTAGTTGGTATCCGGTTACTAAAGTTAAAACAGCAATGGAAGCAACCAAGTCCAAAGCCAATGTTATACCCAAGAACATACCTCAAAGGGATGTTGACTAAGAGGGAAATTAGTTCCTTCGCATAATGCTTTCCATTTTCAAAGAACTACCGATAATTCCTTGACATCACTGGGGACTGGGATCCTAATCACCACATGATCGAAAATATAGACCAATAATGAATGCAGAGTCTCCATTCACATCGGAGGAAAAATTTCTTGACTTTTCTAGCAAAATATTCTGACCAATCACAAGTAACTTTCAACTGCACTTTGGTTGCTGAGAAAATGGATTCACGTTCATGGAAGATTTATCTATTCACAAGAGAAGTTCAGAAGGT
Source organism: Dysdera silvatica (assembly GCA_006491805.2). NCBI lineage: Eukaryota > Metazoa > Arthropoda > Arachnida > Araneae > Dysderidae > Dysdera > Dysdera silvatica. The sequence continues at coordinate 25,201,106 of QLNU02015359.1, read as the reverse complement.
TTTCCTTGACTTTCCTAGGTTTAACCAAGAAATCCAGTTTTTTCTGACCTTTAGAGAAGATTTCAAATTTCCTGACGATTCCAAGTTTTCCATATGATTGAGAATCCTGTGAGCGTGGGGAAAAATGAATTTTATTATATACACACTCTGTTGCAATAAAATATATGCAGCCAGAAAGAATTGAGCCACAATTACGAAACTCGGCATACAAATGTGGTTTGGCAAGTTATGTAAATGATCAAACGTACATCACCAATGAGCATCGTGGAAGTATGCAACGCATATATGAACTGCGACGCGAGTAGAATTTAAAAGGGCCGGTGCGCTCAGTGATGGGCATTTACAACTGGATTAGCAGCTCAGATACACGATATTGACACGAAAGATGCTTTACAGACGTTCCCTACGGCATTACAAACATTTGTCCGACTTTGAGAGGGGGCGGATTATAAGCCTCAGAGAGACCAGTTGGTCGAACAATCAGATCGGCTGTCATATTGGGCGAAGCGATATGGTGGTTGCCCGGTGTTGTAACCAGTGGCTCTGAGAAGGTACAGTCAGCCGTCGCAGTTGCTCTGGACGTCTCCAGGTCACCAATGGCCAGAGGTTCGTGCAATCAGGAGAGCAGCCATGTCAGCACCAACACTGACGCTATCAATAATTCGACTCCATTTGCCAACTCGTAGGGGTCCATTGATATCAAGGGAATCATTTGGCGATGATTGGCTGACGCTGGGCTCAGGTCTCGACGACCATTATGGCGCTTACCTCTGACACCCCACCATAAGCATAGGCGTAACTACGAAATTTTTCTGGGGGGTGCCATAGGTCCCATAAAAGCTTACCGGTTCTCATCGATATTTCCAAAAAAGTATTGATAATTCTTATTTCCAGGAAAACGTATAGATATTCAATTATATCACTCTATCGTAATATCGATAAACCTGCTACTTTTAAATAACCAAATTTCAAAGAAACAAATTTTAATTATTTTTTATTGAACTGTACGATGGAACACGTAACTTTTCCCTTTTCGAAGTAGAGTTATGATTTATTCATTAACCTACTAGCGTATGGCAGAAATCAATATTTATCTCAATTCATTAAATATTCAGAAATCAAAGAACGATCACAGGCACCGTAGGCATACTGTTCGTTCACGAAAAGAAGTTGGATGGAACAGTTAGAAATAACGGGAGGTGACGTCACAAACGGGCTAGTTCATTACAACAGAGGAGGACTACAATTTCAGAACTGTTTTTTGGTGAACGTTTGTCGGCGCCAAAATCAAGTTCTGAAATTGGAGTCCTCCTCTACTGTAATAGAATAGGCCGTTTGTAACGTCACCTCCCGTTATTTCTAACTATTCCATCGGACTTCTTTCAATGAACGAAGAGTAACTATGGCATTTTTTGTGTTGTGAGAGGGGGGGGAGCATGACCTTTTTTTATGAGAATAAATTATAAAGGCCTATTGAGTTTTAGTCTCCTATATAATTTTAATTCCAAGCATGGGTGTATGCGGAGGGAGGTGGGGGGAAGCTGCTCCCTAAATCAAGCAAATAAAAATACTGAACTAAAAGTGGCATTAAAATTTAAATTGTAGTAAAATGGTGTTCTGCCCATAATACAAATCCTGGCTACGTCTATTATTCACGGCTTTAAAACATTTCGTTAAAACAATTTGGTGTTGATTAACACTTCAAACGTCATGCCGGTCCCGACGGACCGGCGCTAGACTTTACGTTTACGTGTCTCCGGCCCTTACGGACCGGCCGCAGACTTTTCGTTCATGTTATTCCCGCGCGTGTGTTGGTCCTTGCGTACTTGTGAGGCTGAACATTTAATTTAGGCGACATCTGTTTTTGTTTGGTCAGTGCTTTAAGGAAAAGAATATAATACTTAAAACATTAATGTAATTTGTTAAAACAAGGGAAACAAAGGTAAGATTTGTTTGTACTTTGATTACAGAAAGTTGTAACTTTTCGCGTTAAATTTTTCGCCATCTTTGAACCTAACATTTGTGAATTTGTATTATAACATTCGGTGCCGCATCTCCTAACTTTATGCGCAATGCCTTGCTTTTTTTCCAAGTGATGCCGAGGTTTTGTATGTGTGTCGATTTGTTCGCCCTTTTTCTGCGGAAGTGCCCCAATCAATTTTTGCCATATATTGTGATACACATCTTTTGGCCTGTTTATTCTTGATATATATATAGACCGAATTCACAACAGCAGTGTTCAGTAAAAGTTCGAAACATAATTTTCTATGCAACTTTATTGACTTCCTCAATGGGTTATTGTATGCAGCCGTTTGATCTGACAGGTCAATAGACTTTTTTCCCCGCATTATAGTCTATAGCCATTTTTGGCTTACTTACAACTTTTGTCTTTGTTCGAACGGTTTCCATTTCTATCGAATGTGTGGTAGAAAGTAACAGAACGTCACGTTTTCTTTCCATTTCAAAATTGTGATACCTTCTTTAAAATGTGATCAATTTGTGATTCCATTTCAAAATTGTGATCCCTTCTTTAAAATGTGATCAATTTGTGATTCCATTTCAAAATTGTGATCCCTTCTTTAAATTGTGATCAATTAGTGATTCCATTTCAAAATTGTGATCCCTTCTTTAAATTGTGATCAATTTGTGATTCTATTTCAAAATTGTGATCCCTTCTTTAAATTGGGATCAATTTATGATTCCATTTCAAAATTGTGATCCTTTCTTTAAATTGTGATCAATTTGTGATTCCATTTCAAAATTGTGATCAATTTGTGATTCCATTTCAAAATTGTGATCAATTTGTGATTCCATTTTAAAATTGTGATCAATTTGTGATTCCATTTTAAAATTGTGATCAATTTGTGATTCCATTTCAAAATTGTGATCTTCTCTTATGCGGCAGATTCTCCCCGTTTCAGTTTTTTGGATACCACTTCTTTCGGATGAGAGGAAAACGTACGAAGACAAGCCACGGTCTTCAAAGCGGGCTGCGTTACCCGACCCATCTGTTTATACTCTGGCTTTCCAATCGGCAAGCTGCCCGGGGTGGCACGCTTGACGGCTGACTGTGGCGTGAACGAAACGGCAAGTAAAACAGGCTGGGCGTTTAATGTGTTAAGGCACTACTGGGTAAAGCAGTGTTATAATAGTTAATATAAATATTGTAATTATGCGGACTGTAATCAATATTCCAGCCGGTATTTTAAACTTAGCTATTGAAAAATACGGAACAAATACATCTGCGATCATCATTCGTGTAATACATGAACAATTTTTTTCTGTGCGTATGGTTGGGCAGGTAAACACAGTATCGTCTTTTCATCTCGCAATTAATGAACGATTATCAAGTCATCACAAACGTGAAGACTACTGATGTGACGTAGGAGAAAAAACGGTGGGAGAGGGGAGCATTAGCATGCGCAGAGAGTTCATAAGTTGGGTTAAAAAGCTACTACTCCATATACCCATATGTATACAGGGTGGTCCTAAACTCTACCGACAAAATAAGAGGAGTTGTTGTGAACAACTAATAAGGAATATTTGCCCATATCCCTGTGTCCGCAAGGGGGCCGGTTTGGCTGTAGAGCGTAACTACTGTTTATGTCCATGTCGTTGCTACGTAGCCAATTACATGAATTAAATACAATTTTTGATACATAATTTAAGTAATTGAGCTAATAATACAGCAGAGAGAGAGAAAAGCCTAAAACTGCCTTTTTTAACACACTAGAAAGAGTTGGGAACTGCCAAGTACATGCAACAGGTGAAGAACATCAAAATAAACATTTTTTGTTCAGTGAATTTTTTTCCAAAAATTAGCCATTCGGGCACTACAGTGAATTTAATGTTTGCATCCACCCCATTTAAGGTTTCCATAAATGGCTACAATGCGCCATTTCACAAAGTTTTAAAATTATTTAATGTCAACGGACGTCGGGCTCACTCAGGCAACTTTCTAAAACCAGTTAAATTCATCAGAATTGTATGTGTAGAATCCATGGTCATAACTAAAGAGATGTCCGTTATTTCTCAAACATACAGAGACGAAGTTCTTGGGCTTTTCTTTCACTGTTTCCAGGTACTGTTGGTCCTGGATGCATATTCGTAGGTAAAAACGCGCTCCCAAACAGTGTGGCCCTGGTCGACGACTTCGTTCGAAGCAAAGCTATCCAGCGTATGCAGTGGTCTTCTAACTCTCCTGATCTTAATCCTATAGAGTATATTGTGGGATATGCTCAGGAGATGACTTGTAGCCCTTCAGTACACCAAGCTCCGTTCCAAAATTGAAAACAGTTTTTCGTGACGTTTGGAGCTCTTTGAACACACAAATCATCAACACCCTCGTCCAAAGTATGGGAAGTCATTATGCAGCATCTGTGGCTACCAGAGGCAACCACACATTTTATTAAACTTCAACATCAACTTTTTTAGTAATTATGTGTTTCACTAAAGTTGAAACTAGTAATATGCCTATTTATCTTTCAAATTTTTTATTTGGATAATAAAAGTCAATATTGTCTATGTTTTTCGTTCTTTTATTCTTCTGTAACCTTACTACACCTGAATACCACGTTTCTTCCCACTCCGATTTATAATTCCTTAAGGGGGATAAGTACTTTTTAAATGGTCAAAATATCGATTTTTCAATTATACTTTTTTTAAAAAGCATAAACAATTTCGGACAGTTTAAAAAAACCGCATCAAAATATTTCAATTAGTCACTTCATAAGAAACAAAAATATAACACCATATATTTACTTCTGAAAAGCATGTTTTCTTTACTTTTTCGTTATTTTTCTCAAAATGTACTTTATCAATTTGCATGCAGGACTAATTTCAAATCGTTTGTGCTTTTTCCATGAAATTTGGTATTTAGTTTTGCATAGTAATTGTCTTTCAATTCCCTATTAATATTTTGATAATATGTGAAATTACCACCAAGTATTGTTTTGAATAAATTATTACGAAATTTTTATATAAACTATGGAAGGTGTGTTTTAACATATTTTCATTACATATATATATAACAACTATTTTAGGGGGATTTCTAAGGTTCATAACTAGGAAATATTTTTCATGTCAATTCTAATTTCAATACAACTAGTTTTATCTTGCGCGTAGCAGCATAATGCATTTATATTTTGCTTGAATTTCATATTTTTAATTAAAGTAATTAAAACAATTATTATATTCAACGTTTTTTGATAATTGCATTAAACAGATAATAAATTTCTTATGGCTCACAAAAAATTCTATATAATTATATAATGACGTCATTTATATATTAATGCTTAAAATTAGTGAAAATTTTCTTCGATTTTTGAGCCCGAAGGTACTTACCCCATTTAAACATTTACATAAAAACAATTATATTAAAGTATTATTACCCTCCGCAGGGATAACACAATTGCCAAATATGGTCAATACAAGAAAGCCTTCGCGGCGAGATTTTTTTGTGAGTTTTCGTGGGGGAATTTTATTATATAATAATTGTTTTTGCCACTCTCGTATTAATTAGCTCAAACTAGAGCTTATTTGTTTTGGAGAAAAAGAGACGCTTTCCCCATCCTGGATTCGAACCAGGGTCCCTCCGTTTAGCCCGGAGTGTCTTGGACCGCTAGACGAATGAGGACAGGAAACAACGCTCTCTTTCTCCGTATGTAAAGGTGTTAAGGTATTATTACCCTCCGCAGGGATAACACAATTGCCAAATATGGTCAACACAAGAAAGCCTCCGGGGCGAGAATTTTGTGAGTTTTCGTGGGGGAAATTTATTATACTATAATTTTTGCCACCCACGTTTTAATTACAGCTCAAACTAGAGCTTATGTAATTTTGGAGAAAAAGAGACGCTTTCCCCATCCTGGATTCGAACCAGGGTCCCTCCGTTTAGCCCGGAGTGTCTTGGACCGCTAGACGAATGAGGACAGGAACAATGAGGAGGAAACGATTATGCTTAACTTTTGGACACCAGTGTATATTTTTTAAAGAGAAGGTTTGTTCTATCCATACCTACTGAGGACAAATCAAAATTTTGGATCTGGACTGGTGTTGATTTTTGTTCTTTTCCGTAACCGACGGTATGCTTTATTCCAAACTGTTAATTATATACGTTGTACGTATCTTATTTTTGTTTAATATTATTTTTATATATTTACGGCGCAAAATCCTACATTTTTACGTATGAGTAAATATATAATGTAGTTTCGCATATTTTAGAAATTCAGATATGTTATTTGCATATATAAAATTATAAATATTATATTTTGGATCGTCACTTATTTTCTTCCTGTTTCTCAGATTTCCGCCTTCCTCTTCGCGAAGGGTGCTAGGCCTATTGGTATTTCTGCCGATAAAATACTTACATAAAAGTTTTATTATGACCAATTTATTTATATAACATTCCGTCGGTTGAAAGTAGAGATCTGTCTTGTAAACTTTTCTCTTTTTTAAATATTTTGAATATTGCATCAACGTAAGTTAGAAGACTCTCTTAAAAGCTATAAAAGGTAAGGTAAAACGTAATATCGGTAATTATATTTTAACTAGTTTTTGAATTCTGATTCGCAGAATTACATAGTAAAATGATAGGCGTAGAGTTAGTTATATGGGCTCGTGGGGCCCAAGCCCCTCCCCCCAATAATTTGAAATAAATTGCGATTTTACATATACTGTAATGTAAAAATGTACGAAATATGTGCTTGTCCCTCCCAATAATTTTTAATATACGTATATACACTCTTTTGCACACAAAAAAAACCAAGAAAACAAGAAAAAAAAAACACCCTTAAAAATAATCTGATTATCTCGAAATTTCGCACACAAATTAATTTAAACCAAGTATGCAAATGATTAAATTTTCAAAGCCAATGAGTGTTAACTTCAATCATAGCGTGCATTTCTACTGCGCAACTATCATCGTATAAAAGAGGTAAAAATTGCAGACGGTTTATTTTTTTTCGTTGTCGGCGTTGCAGTTCCTCTGGAGACGCAACCAATAATGCCGTTACGGCATTGTTGAAGACCTTAAAGCCAATTGAACCTTAAAACCACGACTTCGAACATGGTCATGTATTCGGGATGCTTGAAGCTGGCTGGTCCTACTGAGCAATAGGCTGCCACCTGCACCGTACGGACACTGCTGTTCAAGGGTGTTGGCAGCAATGGTTGCTGCGAGAAATTCATTGGTGGAATTAAAATTTCTGGAAGGCCAAGGTGCAGGAATGCGAGGCAAAATCGGTTGGTTGTGCGAGAGGTTCGAGCTGACACAACAGCATCATTGTCCGCCATCCAGCGTGCTACAGTCTCTTCCATACCACCCGTGGCACCTTCTACCATCTTACAACACTTGGCTGAGGTGGGGTTACCCTCACAATGGTCTTTAAGACGTCTGTTTTTAACCCCACACCATCGACAGAGTCGTCTGGAGTGGTGTCGTAGCCGGTCATCGTGGCTGCCAGCAGATTAGTATCGCATAGTGTTCAGAGATGAATCCCGCTTCAGTCTTGGAGCAGATGACCATCGGATCCGTGTGTGGAGGTTATGTGTTTAAATATTCTATGAAAGAATGGATATATTTCAGGTCTTTAGCCAAGCCAGGGCCAGCAGGGGCAATTTTGCAAGTGCAAAATTTCAGTTACATAAAGATACCAAAACTATCAAACTTGGCCAGGGTGTGAGGCAGGGAAATACCATTTCTCAAAACTTTTTACTTCAGCTTTACAGATGATTTTTCATCAAATAAATTGGAATAACAGGGGAATAAAAATAAATGGTGAATATTTAAATCATTTGCGGTTTGCTGATGACATTGTTATTTTTTCAACGAACCCATCAGAACTCCAAGACATGGTACAGGAGCTCTCAACTAGAAGTAAAGAAGTTGGACTCAAGATGAACCTACAAAAAACTAAGATCATGTTCAATAATTTCGTAGAGGAAACAAAAATACAAGTTGACAACATTGAGCTAGAAATTGCTGATTCATATATTTACCTTGGCCAGCTGATTTCAATGGATGGCAACATTATGAAAGAACTCAACAGACGTATTAAACTTGGCTGGAGTGCATTTGGAAGAAACAGTTTTATCCTGAAGGGGAAATTGCCTTTATGTCTAAAAAGAAAAGTCTTCAACCAGTGTGTATTGCCAGTCCTCTCTTATGGATCAGAGACATGGAGTCTAACAGTTGGAGCAATACGAAAGTTACAGACAACGCAAAGGAGCATGGAGAGGTGCATGCTTGGAATAACTAGGAGAGATCGAAAAAGAAACACTTGGGTGAGAGAGCAAACTAGAGTAGAGGACATCATTGTTAAAGTAAAAGGGCTGAAATGGCGATGGGCTGGGCATATTGCAAGAAGAACTGATCAACGATGGACAACAGAAATTCTGAACTGGATTCCAAGAGACCACCGAAGACCTAGAAAACGTCCTCAAACTAGATGGGTGGATGAAATAAGAAAAGAGGTTGGGGTGACGTGGAAACGAATGGCCCAGGATAGACTTGTGTGGAAAGCATTTGGAGAGACCTTCATCCAGCAGTGGATAGATAATGGTTGAATATGATGATATATATATATATATAGAACAATCCCCGGGTGCCCCATATGCCCTTTACTTTGCCCAAATTGCCCTTTCATCCTTGCTACAGGCCTGATATATTTATTTCAATAATATGTAAAATCTATTAGTGTGGTGAATCATATGTGCAACCTCACCTTGCTTGGCGCAGCATGAAATACGTTGCCCTTGCGCCATTAAAAGCCAGCCAACTAACCAACCAAATACAGTAAAACCTCCCTAAGACGACCACCGTCGGTTCAATTAAAAAGCTGTCGGTCAGGGAGGTAGTCTCTGAATGGAAGTAAATTTATCATTGCGTCTATGTACAGTGAGGCAATTCGTTTCCAGAAAAAATTGTCATTTAAGGAGATGGTCACTGAATAGAGGTGGTCGTTAAGAAAGGTTTTGCTGTATACGAAGTTAATTTCGATTCGCTTCGAAGTTGCCACTATCGGCTACTATGCACATTGTAGAGCATGTAAGAATATCTTCACGAACACTATGTAGCATATCGTGTGTCGCTATCTCACAAGCACACACGACGCGCTGTCGTAAATCTGGAAGACCAGCAGATTGTGTTGAATACATCCGTTCTTTTAAGTATCCCCAGAGCAAGAAGTCCGGGGGTTCTAAATCTGGCGACCATGGAGGCCACCTCACCATTACGCCATAATCAATTATCTGACGCCTAAATGTGTCAGCCAGCAACGTTTATGAATTAAACAAAAATCGTACTTTTAGCAATTGCACCTTTTAAATAATTATTTGTCTATTGAAAAACTGAATGAATTTTCTCTTTGAATTAGAAAAATAAACGTTTAGATAAATTTGAAAAAACTCATTAATCACGTCGCGGTTTTAAATATGATATTTTGTAAAGATAAAGTTTAGCATTATAGTCACGAGGTGCAACCACTACTACCCAATTGGTTATATGATAACCACTATTCGCGTGTTAGGTTCTATCGTGACAAAAGCCACCTTGTTCGTTTCCCGCGCTGTTAAATAATAAACACTTTAACAAGTTTTAGTACAGTCATGTCACGTGAACGTAAAATGCGGTTTTCAATGCGAATCTATTCATTTGTCCATTGAGTGCACGTTTTTTTATTCACGATACAAAATTCACAGTGTAGTAATCAAATGATTATAGCTAATAAACTTTTGGCATTGGTCGAAATATACGAAATACAAAAAAAAAGGTTGTAAAAACGTATATAATCTGCAAAAATATCCGTAACGTTTCGAGTACTAATATTCCCTTCATCAAGAAAAATGGCAAGATAGTGTATATGTCCAGTATTTATACTCCAAAGCTATCCCGTATTTGGGTCCCACCCACCCACTGCCCGTCTGCATCTGGATTTTCCCCATATCCTAGCAAATAATTATGATGTTTAAGAATGACTCTGAATAGTTTCTACGGACTGCTATAAGCAAGAAGACAGAATTTAATGCTGAAAATGGAAAACACAGTCGAAACCGCGTATATGCAAAAATTATCGAGTGTCAAATTTTCCTTTATCTTTTTATTGTTATCTAACCCGCTTAACTGTAATTTTATACATGCAAAAACCGCATATATGCAAGTATTTTTGAAGCCAAACGAATGTTTTATTAATAAAAGGTTCATTTAGCAACGTTTTTTAGCACAATATAACTAAAAAATTATAAAATCGACGATAGTTTCGGACGATTAATGGTCGTCCTTCTTCTAGGATAGTAAAAATGTCGAATAACAACAAGTACGTGTTGCCGATTTCAGGCTGGTTAAGTTGCCACAAAAATTAACAAATATAGAAACGATTTATTATAGAATTTAAACCGGATATATGTAGACAAACTTTATGAACAAGTTTTCATCCACAGTACATGTGTAGTTGGCAACTCTATTTTTAAGGATTGGCTTTCCCCATTAAAAATAGCTGTCAACCCTTGTCGAAGTGTCACGTACCAGCTTATTTATGACTTCGTTTACGCCTACCCCCCCCCCGCTTTAGAATAATGATAATAATATAGATTTTATTTATCACAGGAGACATACAATGCACACAATCTGTAAAGACAAGCTTATGCATTACATTAGACAAATTCCATGTACAATAAATCGCATATACCGACGTACATAATATGCCTGTATTAGGAATCACTATCAAATTTTGTATCTGTTATTGGCCCAGTGAATTACGGGTCTCGTGTTTTATTGGTCGACAAAATTTCTAGTCTATTTCAAAGTTTTTTTTTCCTTTCGTCTTTTGCACTTTTCAGTTTATATTCATTGTGAACATGGTAGATGAAAAGAAACTGGCATGTCTGCTTAAATATTGATCAAAAGTTGGCGATTTTAAATTTTTTGACATCAAATAATAAGACAAAGATATAAATAACAAAAGAATATGGTTGTAATTTGTCCACTGTTTTCCACAAATACAGTATATGAGTTTATATAAGTACTATATTACATTCGAAACCGCATATATGCAAATGGACGCAGCAACAAAATCCTTTGCATATAAGCGAGTTTCGCATATAAGCGGGTTTTACATAAAAGAGGTATTCTCTGAACTATAGCGTGCAAATAATTTGCTCATTAAATTTTTATTGAATTTTATTATTAAATTAGATATTCTTATTTCTAATTTTATAAATCATACACATTATTTATTTCAATATTTATAATGCACAGTATTATTACTTCATTAATAAAAAGGACAAGAAATAACGTTGTAGTTATATAAACACATGTACTTGCGGAAAATAGTGGACAAATGATAACCATACTCTTTTGTTATTTATATCTTTGTCTTAACTGTTTGATTTCAAAGAATTTAAAATCACCAATTTCTGATCAATATTTAAGCAGATATGTCAGTTTCTTTTCATCTGCCATGTTCACAATAAATATAAACCGAAAAGTGCAAAAGAAGAAAGCAAAAAACTTGCAAATAGACTAAGTATTTTGTAGACCAATAAAATACGAGATCCGTAATTCACTGCGCCAATTACAAATACAAAATTTGATAGTAATTCTGAACACAGGCATATTATGTATGTCGGTATGTGCGATTTATTGTACATCGAATTTGTCGAATGTAATGATTAAACCTGTCTCTACAGATAATGTGTGTTGTATGTTTCCTGTGATAAATAAAATGTATGTATTTATTATTTTTATTGGAAAGCGGGGTGGAGGCGTAAACAAAGCCATAAATAAGCTGGTAAATGACACATGGACATGGTTTAACAGCTATTTCGATGGTGAAAGCCAATCCTTAAAAATAGGGTCGACAATTATACATTTACACATTTACTGGGAAATGAAAACTTGTTCACAAAGCTATTTGCCTATATCCGGCTTGTGCAGAAAGTTTCAATAAAACATTCATTTGGCTTCAAAATATTTGCACATATGCGGTTTTATATGTATGCACCCACCGCTGTAACATAACAGTAAAAAGGTAGAGGAAAATTTGAGACTCGATAATTTTTGCATACATGTGAGTTACATACACGCGGTTTCGACTGTATTTTTATAAATGAAGTATAATAAGTATGCATTATAAATATTGAAGTAAATAATGTGTATGCTTTATAAAAATATAAATAAGAATATCTAATTAATAATAAAATTCAATAAAAATTTAATGAGTAAATTATTTGCAAGCTATAGTTCAGAGCAAACCGCTTTTATGTAAAACAATCCCTTATATGCAAAGATTTCCTTGTCGCGTCCATTTGAATATATGCGGTTCCGAATGTATGCGTCTTTGTTTTATTGCAAACATAAAAGCAATTAAAACCATAATACTAAATAATTAATTAACTGCAAATTGAACTTAAGACATGTCCGAAAACAATGATCTGTTTTTCCATTAAATTACATTTATGTCTTCCAGGGTAGTGCTTCTCAACCGCCAGATTATGCTTCGTTACTGGGCAGGAGTAAGGGATTCTCTTGGAATTTACCTTCTTAGTTTACAGATCATTTTTCATGAAAAAATATTCTATATTAAAAATATACCAAGCAGAATAATATTTGCGAATGTGTTGAAAAACTCAGAATCAGAAGGCCTAAATTACATCTGTGCAGCAAATGTCAGCAATCAAGCTGTGAATTTTTAAATACAGAAGTATTTTTGAGTGATCGGGGACTTTTGGACATCGAAATCTTTCAGTTTTCGAGAAAGAGAGTGTGAGAGAGAGAGAGAGAGAGAGAGAGAAATACATTTATGCTAGAAATGGAGTTTAGACGGATGAAAGCCGAAGGGTATTTGAGAAAGCGTATACTATTGATTATGGACCACCGGTTATGATCGGTCATAAAAAGTGCCTTCAGGGCGATTTCCGAAATGTGGGGTGCATCTTTTGTGTTTAAAACTGAACGAAATAACATCTGTGTTACAGATATTAGTGACCAATCAGCACGGAAGTGGAGGAAAAAGGATGTACTAATAAAGATTTTAATCTAATGAACTCGTTATCAGGTATATAACCATATTTATAAGTTTTCCAAATTTATGCAAGATTCCGTAGCTAAAATGTTTCGAATTAATCCTTCCTAATTGCATACAAGATATGAATGCCATGTTGTAATGGGAAGTTAAGATTTTTGGATAAAATGGAAAAACGACTAATTAGCAATGAACATATCATTAATGAACAAGAATAAATAATAAATTAATAATAAGAGATTTAGTTAAATATAAATGAAAAGGTTCAAATAACCTCGTCCCGAAACTATTAAATAGACAAATGTAATAAAAACTAACAATACGAAATTGATATAGCTATATTTAAATACTCTATTCGATAGATCAACGGCAGAAATCAAAAATTTAATATATGGCTTCTAAAAGAACAGAAAAAGGAAAAAAAAGCATGATTTCTAAAAAATATATGACCTCTATTGTAAAATTCCTACAGTATCTTTCTTCATATAGAAACAAGCATGTTTCATTTATCAGAATTTATGGAAAATTCATTTGAATTCTTTCCCCATGCTGACGTATGTCCGTGCGTGCGTACCCTACCTACGTACGTACACACACACATACATGCATACATGCATACATACATACACACACGTTTTTTTTTAATCTATATCAAGTTAAGAAAATTTTCAAGATACGTTCTATTATTATTTGTTTTTGTGAGTATCGCGTGTTAGAATTATTTTGATATTATGGATCTTTTTCAGTTCCGTCTATATTTAAACACTCAATTAATCTTAGCATTTAATATAAAATGTACATTACTTTTTAACTCGAGCAATCTGAACTACATTTTTCTCGTTCAAACAAATTGTATTTAGTACATTAAGCGAGTATAATATACAGACGTTTTGAAATGGAGAGAAGGAATTGAGTCGATAATAATTTCATGTGACAGATTTTAAAATTCAAAAAACGTTCCATCAAAGAAATATCGCCATATAAAAAGACATATTTGTTGAATATGCCTCTATTATTGAATGAACATTCATTTTCTATTCCCGATCTCTCTCCCTTAAAAAGGGAATATTTCTGAAGCTCCTTTTAAGGCTCAGGCGTAAAATTTTCAGTTCACGGAAGTTCTTTCTTATCGCTTTCAAAACTATTTGCGGAGCATCGTGAACATTTAAAGCGAGAGAAAGTATCGGATAAGAATGTTCTTTACATCAAAATGTTACAAAAGCCATATAAAAAAATATTAGTTGAATTCGATAAACATTTCTGTAGAAAATTGGGAACAACCGTCGCACGTTACCAATTCGACATTTTCCGAAATATGTAACAAAAATAACTGATCTCTTTCCTAAATACTAATGTTTTATATCGTCATACGCTTCTATCACTCACTTCTCCAAAGGTTTTAAGGATATTATAGTAATATTATAATTAAGGATATTTTCTAGCGAAACAATACAGAGTTTCACCAGGAGTTTCCATAACAAACAGTTATTTCGACACTGGCGTTAGTAATTTTCAGAACGTGATGTTTCGGGAGCCAACTGCTCCCTTTGTCAAGTGAAGGCAGAATGAAGAGTTCGTGAAAGTCCTAAGCTTATATACCCGCATGTTGGGAATCCCCATCTGACGCCATTTGGTGCGGAGCATTTCCAGCTGGGGAAACCCCAATCGGGGAAACCCTCGCCGGGAAAGCCCCCGCACCCGACGATGTCAGATGAACACCCCCAACTCGAGGTTTTGCAAAAATCCTGTAAGGTTCTGGTAGAGGTTTTGCGATGTTTATTGCACGACTCCTCAAACCGTAGGTTTCCCATGATTCCATATAAATTTACTACCCAGATTCATCTCATTCTGTAACACTTTCTTCGATGCCAATCCAGTTCGGGGCCTTCCCTGAAGACATGTTCAGCCAACTGGTTTGAATTGTCTCCCCTAGCTACCGCACGCATATGCTCCTTCCCTCGTAGACGTATCGATCTTCCCGTCTGTCCAACATACACCTTGTCACAGTCTCCACACGGTATTTGGTAAATAGCACCAGATTTTTCCTCCTCAGGGACGCGATCCTTAACTTTAAGTAATAGATCACGCAGGGTGTAGACAGGTTTGTAGTAGGTCTTAACGGTTTCCAACGTGTGAATAGAGGTAGCTAGAGCAAACGATTCAAGCCAGTTGGCTGAACATGTCTTCAGGGAGGGTCACGAACCAGATTGGCATTCGATGAAAGTATTACAGCAGAATGTGACGAATCTGGGGAGTAGACTTTTTCTGGAATCATGGGAAACCTACGGTTTGAGGAGTCGTGCAATAAACATCGCAAAACCTCTACCAGAACTTTACAGGATTTTTGCTAAACCTCGAGTTGGGGCTGATCATCTGACGTCGTTGGGTGAGGAGATTTCCCCGGCAATGGTTCCCCCAGTTGCGGTTTTCCCAGCCGGAGCTGCTCCGCACCAGATGACGTCAGATGGGGATTCCCAACATGCGGGTATATAAGCTTAGGACTTTCACGAACTCTTCATTCTGCCTTCACTTGACAAAGGGAGCAGTTGGCTCCCGAAACGTCGTGTTTTTAAACCTTACGCCAGTGTCGAAATGACTGCTATAACTGAAATAACTATTTGTTAAGAATACACTATATTGTAATTAAATATTATATTCAATAATACACGTTATTACTTGATATCATTATGTACAAGGATTTTATAATAGTTATTTCGGTAAACTAGTACATAACTAATTATATATTTTTGTAATAATCTTTTAAGGTCAATTAACTAATACTGTTGATATTATTAATGCTAGTATAAAATAGCAATCTATCAGTAAAAGGTAATTGAACGAAATACATACGAAAGAGACAGTGGGTAAATTACGTAATGATAATAATAAAGCAATATCAGCTACTCCAATAATGGTTGTGGGATCTATAACATCAGACTACCTTATCGAGCAGGGAAATGTTAAAATTTTATGAATTTTTTAAATCTAATGAGGTCAAAAAAGTCCACATAACTCACTAGATATTATTACGGTGATAGAAAAAAATAAGTAGCAGTAGTTTAGTTGATTGTCATTGCAGTGTTTGGTGAGAGACGGATGAAAAAGACACTAATTTCAAAGAATCGCAAATCGAGGTGAAGAGGCTCTAGCTAGAGCAGACTTCAGCTTTTCCTGTTGTGGCTGGAGCGCTGGGCGCAGTTCTCCAAAATCTGGAACACTATCTCAGCACATGAATCTAAACGGCAAATACAGAATAGTGTAATACTGCCAAAATGCCAAAAGTACCATATTTTTATCTGTGCATATAACTCGGCCCGCAGTACAGATTTATTCCCATCAACGGAAGTGTGGTGAATAAATCGGAATAAGACGTAATAAAAGAACACGAATAAATAAGTTTCCGTTAGTAGCAATATTTTTTTACGTCATTGAAATAGTCACACAGCCCTGCGGTGGCGCAGTGTGGTAACGCGTTCTCCTAGTGCGCCGCTAATCCGGGTTCGACTCCCAGCAGTGCAAAGAACGCTTACTCAGAGATCTCATAAAGATCGCACTGCTCACTGTAGTCCGGGGTTTGGTTCCCTAGGCCTTAAGAGGTTCGGATTCCTCGGAAAACAGTAGGTCCCGGCGCAGCATGACCACTGTAGTCTTTGAGCCGTAAAACCAAAAAGAAAGCGAAAGCGTTAGGTGGGACCTGAACCCAAAACCTTCTACTTGCCGGGCAGGAGGCTCTACCTACTCAGTAGTACTGCTCAGTAGGTAGAGAATCCGCCCGGCAAGTGGAAGGTCGTGGGTTCAGGTCCCACCGAAGGCAGAAATATTTATTTTCTTTCGAACGTTTCACCATCTAATCACGCCATACCATCGGCGTTGGTATCACTACGCCAATAAACGTTGATTGATATTGTTGTTTGATTTAATCTGCGTAGTGTTCGATTTATATATATATATATATATAAAAAAAAACTGTTTAGCGGACACTCACCGGATAGAAAAAAAATTTGCAAAAGAAGGGTGTTGCTATTATTATTATTTTTTTTTTGAAGGAATATATTTCCAGAAATTTGTATTTGACTGTAAAAACTGTGCGACTGTATTTAAGGGTTGTCGGTTAAGAGAACCATTACTGTATTTATACGAGAATCATTTAACAAATTGCAAGCTTGACAAACCGTTATATTTTAACTCTTGTAAAATGATCGAGGTGGAGGGGTTAGTGATTAGTTATTGGTGAGCCCAATCCCTAAACCGCCTACGGGCACAAATTCTGCTCCAGACCCTGTCCATGCAACAGCTTTCTTTTCAAAAAGCTATTTCCGTGAATATTATTATTGTTCCTTAGCAACAAGAAAAGAAAGTAAAAAAAAATAAAATATATAAAAATAAGTAAAAAAATAGTATTATTTGTAATTAAAATATGATTAATAGCAAAAATAATTAATAATTATTCAACATTTGAAGTAAAGGTTTATATAGTCTATCGTATATCTTTAAAAAAAGATTATTGTCGCAAACCTTTTTGTATTACGAGTTTGCGATTTTGTTTACGATTTTTGCGATTTTGTATTAGAGTAATATCAAAATTGTTTACCCTTAGCTTAACTCAGTTCACATGTTAACAGCTTAACTTTAGTTGTACGAATTTGTTTCCATTTAACCTGAGCTAGCTTAAGCTTATTTAAACATGATTAGCCCTGAGATGCTACTATTTACACGGCTTGTTTGTTGAATACCTTTGCCAAGAGGAGATTACAAAAGTCGTCTTTTTCGCAAACCCCTTTTCCTTGGCTGAAATCTCCCTCGTTCGCAAGTAAGTGGAATTCTTAAGTAGGATGCCAAGAGCTTAGGGAAAACATTTCAGGAAAATGTACTTTCCAAAATACCCAACAAACAGAGATGATCAAAAGTGATATAACAAACAACTTTAGGGGATGTGTACAGCAGAGTGTAAAAAATATTTTAATTTTGTGAAATCCAATTTACGAAAAACAAGAAAGATTTTAACAGTCGCCTATGAACTACGAAACTGAATGTAGAAAACTTTCCCCTGAAGTTACGCACATGTAAATTACTGGTAGATAGTTTCTTTTATCCTAAATACAATATTTATTAATATTTAACTAAGTTCATATTACCAGAAGCTCTTTAATCCGGCAAGTTCGGGACTGCGGCCGTGCCGGATTATCGAACGTCAATATAGTCTTATCGGAAATTCCAAAGAAAAATTAATTCAGTACAATGATATTTAAAACAAGTTGTAATAAGCTGTTGTATGACAGGAAGAAATACGCATGGGCGTCACTGCTTAAAATATTCTCTGATACCACCTTGCCTCCGTGATTTGGATCTTTTCTTCAAAAAATCTTTGCAGATTGTACACAAATTTACAAGTTCTGCAGAGTTATAGATTTCGTTGTATTCAATAAATTTTATAAATGTATTTAATGATTCAGAAGCCTGTTTCCACGAGACTTTAGCTTCATCTGCCATGTCTCCTTCTTCATCCGACTTGGCGGACAAGGTCAATATCTACCCGAATCTACCCGAAATAAAAAAAAACACGAGCAGATCGATGGGTGCCGGATTATAGAACGTGACGAACGTGAAGAATACTGGATTAAAGAGCTTCTACTGTATGTTTTAATATGTATAATATTACCTTAGTTATATGTAATTTTAAAGACTCACCATTTCAGATGCTTTTGATGTGTAAGGAATCATTCTTTCACGAAAAACTGCTTTCCTTTTGCTAGGGCCCTGCGGTGGCGCAGTGTGGTAACGCGTTCTCCTATTGCGCGGCTAATCCGGGTTCGACTCCCAGCAGTGCAAAAAGAACGCTTACTCAGAGATCTCATAAAAGATCGCACTGCTCACTGTAGTCCGGGGTTTGGTTCCCCAGGCCTTAAGAGGTTCGGATTCCTCGGAAAACTGTAGGTCCCGGCGCAGCATGACCACTGTAGTCTTTGAGCCGTAAAACCAAAAAGAAACCGAAACCGAATCCTTTTGCTAGTTCTTCAGATGTTACGACCGCAAATACCCGAAAACTTTAGAGATGTTAAAATTTTGTCTTTTCTTGGTGATTTGCTTCTTCTTTTCAATTACACTTTCATATCGAGGTGGAATTGCAGAACAAGCAACGCACTTCTTCATCCTATCCTCTTGAAATCGTAGGAAATTGCACTAGATCGCACTGTGATGTGACATGCGTCTGTATAGTGCTGTGAAAACTGGTGTGAGACGCCATTTTATTTTTACTTCACACTCATAGTGACCGTCTGGATGCCTTCATTTTTATAGATTACGTTTTTTTTTATGAATTGAGTGGGCCATGAAAAAGTATTTAATTGCGTGGGAGTATGAGTGTCCGATGAGGAAGAAACTGATGTTTTCGTATGCGAGACGTTGTGTAAAAAACGTTTTTCAGTGGCGTTGTAGGAAACGTGGCAGGGATTTTTTGGTTTGGGGAGGAGAAGGAAAAACGGATTGGGGGAGGCGGAGCAGGATGCCCGAAAATAATGGGAGGGGGAGGAAGAAAATTAAAGAAAATTAGGGAGAAGGAGAAGGAGGAGAAGAATCACGAAAATTACGAGAGGTGTGGAGAAGGAGGATTACCGGAAACACCGGAAACAATATGACGGCTAGTGGCCTTGCCGATGCCAGAAATATCCAATCCCACGGAATAAGTATAGGTGCTAATTTTTTATTTTTTTAGAATAGGGAGGAGGAAGGGGGAGAAGGAGGAAGAAGATAGACGAGAACGACGTAAACAATATGGCAGCACACTGTGCCAATTACCAGTTCTGGCAGTGCCAATTGCCAGTTTTGGAAACACGGACTAGAATAGAGTGGGTTGCGTGTTGTGCAGTAGCGACCATATCGAATTATACTTTTCAGTAAATTTAAAATTAGATATTAAATAAAGAGTTTAGGAATCTTTTTTTCATTATAATAGCGATATCTCAAGCGAATACCTAATTAAGTCTTATCTCTTTGACGTTTTTAGAAAATCTGATTATTGAGTGACAATTTGTAAAGTTTTTATTGTTGATGTAATTAATATATTCATTACTGGAAACTGATGAAAAAATTGTAATTATGTTCTGTTGTTCCTGAAAATTTGAACACAATTCCTTCACATAAAAATTACATTAAAATCACATTAAAATCATCATTAAAATCATCATTAAAATCACATTAAAACTTCCTTCACATAAAAATTTTTCTGCTCTGGTTGTCGGCATTTCAAAATGGAGAAAAGGATTGTGAAGCAAGTTGTTACGAAAGATTGCGTACAGGTACTCGGCATCGAGTAACTACCTCATCATCCCATCAGTTCCATTCATTCTTAATTCATACTTCTTATATATATGTACGCTGTACGCAATTTTATTACGAAAAAGGACTCTGGCCTCCATGAAACACTTTAATAGGGTGAAACCCCTCTTAACGGACACCTCTAAGATACAGCTACACCGCTTTTACGGTCAGATAAAATTCCTCGGCAGAGACTGACTTACAATAAAGGTATTTCAAACCTCTTCTTAGCGGCCATCCTCCGATACGGACGCGGACACTGATTTTATCATTCATTCCATTAGACCAGAACCCCTGTACGGCCAAAATATGAAAAAAAAATTAACTTCGACCTTCACGGCGTTTCTCCCAAGTTAAAACTCAGGATAAACAAAATAAGATCTAAGGACAATTTTTTCCTTCCATTAACAAAGAATGGTAATTGACTCGTATGCGCTCATTCAAATGACTGAAGTTCAGCAATGATTTTGATAATAAATAAATCATATAGTGATAAATTGCACGAAACTAATAAACAATTAATTATCAAAACAAAGCTACCGTAGTTCAAATTTATTGTTATCCTCTACTCGACTAGCGCCCAGGTCCTGTAAGAGTAACGACGGAGAAACTGTGAATTTAATGTCGCAATTAAAAATATATTTCGTGGGAGAAAGTCTGGTGATCAAACTCACTCATCAGCTATTGATAATTTTTTTCCAAGACAAATAAATTTTAATATTTAACGTTTTGTTGTAAATTTACTTATTATATTCAACAAAATGCTTACGTTTTTATTTTATACATAATACTACGTTGCCTTTAAATACATAAGTTTCAAAATGAAGTATTTAAGAAATTGAAATGCAGTATTTCAGCTAATTCAGAAATGCCCCCTTTTTCACGACCACCCGTCTTTTACGGCTAAATTTTTCTTTCAGGTGAGTGACTGCTAACGAGTTGTGTCACTGCATTAATCAAAAAATGATGCACTTTGGCAAAATTTTATGAAGAACGGGAGTCAAATTCTTGGGCTTTACCATTCACAAAGACATACATACTTTATAACAGCGTTTTTCGACAGGAGTTTCGCGGGAGATAGTAATGAATTCACTGGTCGTTGTGTGCTAGTTCAGTAGTGCTGCCGAACTGCAGCACCCTTTGTTGTAATAACAAGACCCCAAGATTGGTACTGAATTTTTAATTACTTTTTTTTTATGAATTAAAACATCCATTTGAGGTTTCTTAAACAAGCAGTTTAAATCCCTCCCTTTCCCGTGTTATCAATATATTTTTATAATATGCGGTGATATAAAATTAATTTTTTTAAAACACAGCCATCAGAGAAAAATAGTATAATGTGTTTACCTCATGAACTTTATATAACAAAGGAAATATTGATAATTATATATGATAGTTTTTATGTGGAGGTTTTCTTAAATATGAACATTATTTCAAGGATAAAAAAAATTTTAAAACGCTGCTTTATGCTAGTTAAGATCCAATACGATACCAAATTACATCTCTATAACATATTCATTCCACGTCACTGCTAGATGGGGAATTCCTGACATATCACACATTAGATTCCTGACCTGGCTTCCACAATTACCCACATGAGATTTTTGCATTTGCATATTTTGCGTCCGAATACCATGCTTTGAGATATCTGGAATGAACAGTCTAACGTAACTTCCTGAAACATAGGAATTTGCGTGGATTCAAACACGTCATATTTAGACACAACCAACCTTTCTAATATGGAAACATCCAGCCTAGATTAGATTGTGCATAATTTTAATGGGAAGAGTGGCCGCCAAAAGATAGCACAATAATCCCAGACTGGTTTTAACGTCAAGAGATCTTGACAGCCAATAGGCAAAGGGAGATTTTCAATCCGTACAGGGACGCACTGCTCGCACTAATGTCATCATTTAACATCAACCAAAAATCATCCACAATCAATCCACCCCGGAGAGCAGATGAAATAGATAGATGGTACGGAAGAACACCCCGAGTCGGCAGATACTGATACGGGCTCTCGCCGGACACCATTGAATTAGTGCAGAGCGTTGCAAAGCGGCAGGGAACGGGCACGAGCCGGCCCTGCAATCAGAGCTCACGGAACCCCATCCATTCCATTGAAGCATCTAACTTGTGGTTCCCAACTCAATTTAAGCCGCGGACCACTTTTCCACTTCAATTGTACCCGCGGACCACTTTGAAAAATTCTCATGAGCTGATTGCAAGACCTTAATTAAAAAGGGAACCGGGTCTTTTTTGGGGGAAATGTGTTTGTAAAATCTTTCTTTAGTAAAAAAGAAATAATAATAAACAGAAAAATAATAAAATCTAATGATAATGCAGTCAAACCTCGTTAAGATGAACACGCTTAAGACGAATTACTTTTAATACGAACCGTTTTCTGAAGTTCCGTCAGATTGTAAAATACTACAAATATGCAATCAATTTCATTTTTATATTTAATTTTAATATTTAATAATAATTTTTATAAGCGTTTTTATTAATTATTATTTCTTTTTAAATAATGACCCGTCTCGCGGACCATTTGGGACTCTTTGGCGGACCACCAGTTGGGAACCACTGATCTAACCGGTGCCCTGTCCCCCCACCTTCAGGTAAACGAAAGCTTCGTCAAGGCTATCGACACCGCGCACGGGCAGAGACTGTGGCCAAACAGCCCGGAACGGAACAAAGGAAGCCCGCACGGCTCCGGAGATAAAGACCGCGAGAAAAAGCGCAGCTCGATTCCAGAATGAAGGGCATAAACATCACTCCACCGTAATCCAGCGGCCTGGCCAATATCCCATACACTCCAACAAAGTCAAGCCCTACCACAAGCGACATAGTCATGCGAGCAGGAACAAAGGCCCACCTACAAAAAGACGTCGGCACGGCACCAGAGCTGAAACCGAACCTCATACACTCAGTCTAGTAAGCTTAAATACGGCGGAGATGACCATTGGACAAAGGGCGTAATAAAAGATTTATATAAAAACTTCTATATTCGTTTGTGTCACACGACGGAAAGACGGCAAAATTATATTACGTCAGCATTTACATCTTTGCAAGAAATCCTAAACCTTTTCCACCCAGGGAGGGAAACTTGAGATTGGATTTGTGTAAAAAAAATGGCAAGTATTCGATACTCGCTGAAATCGAACTCGACACATTAAAATAAATCATCATGATGTTACCATGAAGAGTCTCATTGCATTAGTTTCTATTTCAGCATTACCATGGATATGGTCATGGATTTTGGCAGCACTGGCTATGTTCGATTTCTAGTGAGTTTGTTTAAGTTGATTTGAAGTATTGTGGTTTGTTAGGTCACATTAAGTGGCAATTTCTCTTCTCCATGACTATATGACATAGGCATGATTCCTGAATTACTCTTAAATGACACTTGCATGACTTTTAAATGACACTTGCATGTCTTCTAAATGACACTTGCATGACTTCTAAATGACACTTGCATGACTTCTAAATGACATTTGCGTGACTTCTAAATGACGCATGATTTCTAAATGATACTTGCATGACATCTAAATGACACTTCCATGACTTCTAAATGACACTTGCGTGACTTCTAAATGACACTTGCATGACTTCTAAATGATACTTACATGACTTCTAAATGACACTTGCATGACTTCTAAATGGCTCCTGTATGAACACAAGATTCCTAAGTTGGGAATTGATGAAACTTTCCAACAAAGTTCGCCGGAACTCTATATATCTATATGTAGCCAACAGCTTAGCCCCCACCCCAAGGTGCTTACGTAATACTTGAAATCTCCGTACTTGCTTGTCTATTCTCTTTCAACAAAATGTCTGATGTTTTAGTTGGTGATCCTACTACCGGCGTGATAAACTAAAAGCAGACAAAACAGTTTTTAAGTGATGATTTTTCTGTCCGTATTACTGTCTGTCCATCTCGTAAATTTATAAATCACCGTCTGAAAGATTACGTCTGACAAGTAATAAATAAAATATGGTGGCATAGATTTAATTTTTCTGCTTTTTATTGTAAGTAAAATTGTTGTAATCAAAAATTACGACAATTGGCGACAAGAATTGTTGTCAATTTCTGAAAATTATAACAAGAAATTGTGTACATCATAGGCGTCAAATGCACAAAGATAGTTTTAAGAAATAAAAGCTTTTAAAATAGCAGGAACATCGCAAAAGCTCGGCTTAATTTGTATCAATATTTGGACAGCAAAACAAACATCCAAAATTTGGCGGGAATATGCTGACGCACGGGAAGTGTTGGTAGTATAAATTCGACGCAACATTCCAAAAAGTTGATGACTCATTGCTTATGTTTGCTTAGAATGAGAAAACCATTAACTCGTTCTTTAGGCCAAGGAATATAGAAAGATAAAGAATTTGATGTTTCAGAGAGCTTTCATTAATATTTTGTGGTTATTGGTCGTAAATTTCTGTCTGAGTATTATATGTTTTCTTGTAGACATTCACGCACTCACCATAAATACATAATATGGTTCGAACGAAACTGTATCTTTATTAAAACATGCATGGATTTCTACCTTGAAATAATTTAGAATAATTGAGAAGGCAACAAATTAATACAGTTGAATAAAGTTAAATCATTTACAGCTGTTTCAATAGGCCTGGGCTATTTTCCTCAAAATGGCCAACGATATATGTTTGCATATTATTTTCCTATATTTGTAGTATGTTTTCAATAAAGTGCAAAAGATTCGGCTTTCTTGAGGATGGTCACGTGATTACAAAGATGTTACGATTTCTGCTTAAAGTTTTACTTGAGATACAATAGAACTCTTTTCTTCTATAAACCATTTTTCCCCCGAGACAGATCGGGGTATCCCCCGCGTCATGGCGATGTCAAGAATCACAAGTAAGCAAATATAAAACTGAAATATCGCGATAGGAGATGGAAAGAATAATCAGGAAAAATCGGATGGCTACGTTTCGTTTACCGTAGGTATTGTCTCTACACTCTCCTCAACCTCCCTTCTCGCCTAATCTCACTCCTTTGTAAAAGGGGTTTTGCCAAAAATGTTTCTGACGATTATCACACGGATTTAAAATCGTCAACGTTCTTATGATGAATGGTTATCGAAATTTGATGTGCAGCAAGACATTACGAAGATTTTTATCTAAATATAAATACACATGAATATAAATAAACTACACATAAACATCATTAGTCGAGGTATGTTGTCCAAACGTTTTTTCCCTGTAAATTATTTTTTTAATAGATATATGAACATAATTTATTTGTAACGTGAGTCACATTTATTTACGTATAAAGAAGGGTTCATTGATTAGAATATGCTTCTCCAAATGCAATATATTACACAATGCATATCATAAGCGCAGGAATTATATGGACTCGTAGGCCTGAAGACCACCCTCCCTAAGAAGTGGAAATAAAATCAAATTTTTCATATATTGTAATTCATAAATGTACACACGCAATATGTGCTTGGCCAACCACTCCCCACACCCCCCACCAATAACTTTAAAAACTCTATCTTGATGATATACGTATATATGTGTATACTCGTGTATAAGGGAAAGTGGAGCAGCTTGATGAGCTGGGCTTGATGATGAATTTCATTTATTTTAATATTTATCACTATATGGCAGCCCTGGTACCCCGTAGTCGAAGAAAAAGAAGATTGTCTTTAAGTCTGAACAAATGGTGGCCTGCTTACCACTCGTCGTTTTGATGTGAGTGAAGATTATAGTTTTTACATGCTTCAAAGTTTTCTGTTAACCTTCTGGAAAGTTGAAGATAAGCTATAGATTTATGCGATAATTGTAAAATGATTTTAAGTGTAATATTAGCTGAGTAGTATTGAAACTTGCACATTTTTTATCATTTTGGTCAATAAGAAAAAGTTACTAATGTGAAATACTAAGAGGCACAGTTAGGAGTAACTTGGCGAATTCGTCATCTTGTCCCATGATATGAATATTGGGGCAATGTCCCAGTTTTCGATACTCAGAGTAAATCATTATTACATTTTTATTAATAACTTATTTATTATTAGGGTGCAATGAGATATTATTATATTAATTTATATTCTTATTTTCCTTATTACATTATTTCATGTTAGCCTATTCTAAGGCAGCATCAGTGGGAATAGTGGCTATAAACGGATATCAAGCATCAGAAATCGCACCATTCAATAGACACATTTTCAGTGATGCTGATTTTGTAATCGCAATTACTACAGACAGGACCGAAGAATACGCTGAAGAATGCACTCAAGAAGCGTGTGATCCAATCTCAGAGCAGATTGGTGCGGACGAAGAAAGATTGCAAGAAACTGCCTCTAGTACAATTGTTCAACAACCTATGGCATCTCCCTTCCTGGCAGTGCCCCTGCCCTGATTGCTCAAAGGAGTAAAACCGAAACAAAATGCACAGAAAATCGACGACAATTTTAAAAGCAACTCCTCAGAAAGAGATTTTCACTGTTAAAAAGGCCAAACAGCGCGAATAAGAAAATAATGCTTACAAAGAGAAAGCTAAATTTCGTAAAACTGTTAAAAGGAAAACTGTAAAAACTATGCACAAAAGCTCATCTGCTGCAAATTCATTTAACCGTTCTGGATAGAATGAGAGCTACACTGATCCTCCAGAAGACTGATTCAGTGTAAAGTGTGCCAAAAATGGTGGCATGAACTCTGCACAAACTATGAGCAGTTGGGCGATAACATTTGCGTTCACTGCTAAAACGCTTTAGGGAATATGAGTTACGAATTGTGTTCACCAACTTGCCCCCCATATGGTTCGTCATCATGCCCCTGGTATGGGGCAAGACAATGAATTATTTTTTTTTTTACTTTTTTTTTTGTATTAGAAGTTGTAGTTTTATTTTAATGTAAGTTGTCCGTCAGATCTGTCATAAACCTAAGTATATCATAAAAGCAGTAGCGTTAAAATGGAAGTCAATCTCAATGCGCTGCCTAAATAAAAGTGGAAGCAGGGAAAATCGTAGCAATTTAAGGACATTTGGCGGGCATTAATCGCCAACACACTAAAGGAAAGTAAAATTTAAATGAATTAATGACTAGATGAAAAACGACATGATTTGGCGAAGCATCGTACGCAGTTAAAAATTACCAAACTCCTGATTGATGAGAAAGTATTTTATTAACGATTGAAAATTTGAACAAGATATATAAATATATATACATACAGGAGAGTGTGAGTTTAATAGAAGAACGAAAGAAGACATTCCTGCCAAAACTGCTCCTTAAAATCGCGCTTTTGCCAACTGCCCCACTTTCCTATGTTTAAAATACCATATTGAAGTTTCTTTATGGAACGCCGGCTCGTTATGGAAATAATGTTTGTCCAGGGTGTCGATAGGTCTATACTGACCCGCTTACGTTAGGTATCCTGTGTTGAATCGTTCAATGATGGAATCACTGAACAAATATACTTGTTTATCATAGTAGCTCATCAATTAAAATGTATGTTCGGTGATTCATGTGGGTCCTAGTTTGAATAGAAAACTTAAAGCAGAGTAACAAAAGCTCAGTATTTACCTTATGTATCAGTATCAGTATTATTATGTATCAGTATCAGTATTTACCTTATGTGGACACACTGCCATAAGTCAGTCATGAGCTTTTACTTTTTACTTTTCATTATAAACTGTAATTTTTATCTTTGCTTTGTTTCCCGTTTTAATTTGATTAAATTATCTAACGTTAAACTAAAACACCTTTTATTGAGCTGCAATCTATAAAAATTTCCACATTTTTTGCATAATAATTTCCCGTCATGGTTTTATGCCAAAAATGTTGGCCAATTTTGCCAATTTTTATCCGAACTTTCTCTCCAAATTCGACAATCACGAAAAATGACGTCTCCAACATTAAACTTTTTACGCCGTTTTTGTTCTTCACCATGTTATATAGAACCCGGAGTAACTTTTTATGTGGATATAAACATTTTCTGATATCTTAACCGAGTGTATTTATCCCCTTTCTTATCTTTTAGTATCTCTCTCTTTTTTAGTTTTTCTCATACGACCAGTTGTTTTCATTATTTGTGGACTCCGCGCAACGGGATTCGGAGTCCACAGGGATTTGCCTCTTTCACTAATTTCTATTGGTCGATGTGGTAACCACGGATACCAGAATAAACAGCATGCTCTGTAACGTACGCCAGATCCTTTTTATGAAAAAATGACGTGACGCCAGGTCAGTGGAATTATGGGAAATGATGTGGACACATATTAACACTTGTTGCTTGGATTATAGAAGGCTTTGATCTGCTATTTTCGGTTTAGGTCACGCGATCCAGTTAGAGGTGTTTCCTTTAGAGTGGGAAAAAGGGAAAATGTTTCCCTAAGAAGGGACAAAGCTCTGTAAATAAAGGAAAAGGGAAAACTTCCATCGGCTCTTTCTCCTTTTCCCGAAAAAACTTCTGCAAAGATGGATCGCTTCTTATATACGATCGAGAACGTGTAATATTTTTCAATATACTCCCACGAAGAGCGATAGAACATCGTGTACTATCTCCGACTTTAAAAAATCTGGACGCTGCACATAAATAACGAAAATAGATGATTCGTTTTTATGAACAGATATACGAGCCCTTTGGAAATAATAAATAATGGATACACACATACGTTACTCTCTTGGTAAAAGAAGTTGGGGGTATTTCAAGGGCATTATCAGATATGTAACTGTGGAAATAATTTGTAAATTTCGAAATATGGAGAAATTAAACTAAAATAAAATTTAGAGACATTTTATATACTGAATTTAAATATGTGGGATATGTGTACGCTCTTTAAATAAAAATGCAATCGCCGTGGACAATTTACATTTTATAATTTAAAGATACTAAGATAAAAAGTTTGTAAAATAGTGCTTTCCAACCTGGGGGTCACGAACTGGTCTCTGAGGGCGCTGCAACTAATTTTATTTACGATTATTTTTATAAGTAATTTTATACCAAATGCTTCTCACGCTTCTATATTTCAACATGGATACAGTGGAATATTCTACTAATGGCTACTAACTTTACATTTGTTATATATATGTTAATATATTTAATTAATGTAACATAATTTTATATTTAATATGCTTCTTTTACTCTTTAAAACGCTTTTATTATGCAAATGTGGAGGCGACAGACAGGCAGAGATGGTCACAGATTTTTGGTTACTATAAAAGTGGGTCGCGGATTACTTGGTTACTATAAAAATGGGTCGCGGCTTGAAAAAGGTTGAGAATCACTGTTGTAGAAGATGTAAAGCCGCAAAATTTTAAATATTTCAATTAACTAAATAATTGATAGTTATATGTGTACAATATTCATTCGCTTTTTCATGTTTTTCTATTTTTAAAGAATCCTTATATTTAATAAAATGAATTCATGCTGTTTAAGAAGTAAATTTAGCTTAATCGTTGATGGGGCCTCAGTTGACGGGCGAGCATTTCTCATATGCTAGACATAAACCAAAATGAAAATATTTGTTTATTTTATTTCCTCAAAATCACATTAAATGATGAAACTTCACCTGGACGCAAAACTTTACACATATATGAAAGTTACTGTTATATATATCCCATCAAGTTATTGTTTAAATATCAAAATAAGTTTTAAATATCGAAATGAGTTACATAATATCAAAATAAGTTTTTTTTTTAAATATCGAAATGAGTTATTAAATATCAAAATAATAAGTTATTGTTTAAATATTATAGAGTAATTTGTTCTTTATACATCATTGTTTTTCTTTATATATTATAGTTTTTCTTTATATATCATAGTTTTTCTTTATATATAATAGTTTTTTCTTCATATATCACAGTAAGTTATTATTTATATATCGCAGTAGGTTTGTCTTTATGTAACACAGCAAATTATGTTTTACATATTACTACAACGATTTAAACTTTATACATCAGTTATTCTTTTGACTGTGCTTCCCAATATATTTTAGGGTAACTCAATCTTTTAATTAAATAGATATTTTGAAAGAACTTAACTTTGAAACTCAATATATATTTTAAGAACTCAACTTTTAAACTCAATATATATTTTAAGAACTCAACTTTTTAACTCAATATATGATTCAAGAATTCAACTTTTTAAGTTAATATACATTTTCTGGTAATTCAAGAAAACTATTAATCGTTTATCATTCAACTTCACGCTTTGTCTTAATTGCAGTTTAAATCTCATTATTTAGTGATATTTATCCTTTATTTACCCTGTGCATACAGCTCTGACTTGATGATGGCAATTTTCACACCATCATCATATTAAAAAAAAGAAAGACAGAAAACCTGCACTTATCATTTTCAGGTAAATTATTGACTTTGTTATTTTAACTTATAAGTATTTAGTTTAATTTTCTCTTCTATTAAAATTTTTTGAAGAATTTCAAAAGGAACTTTTCGAAACGTGTAGAAATCGGAAAGTGACCAAAGGGTAAAATTATTCATAAGCCGCCTCTTGCATTCATTTTGGATTTATATTTCATTACACCCAATCTATTTTCTGTTTTAATATGCATAGTAGATAATACGTATATTTAAATTATATATTTCATTTACATGTTTTGATATTCAATAGCAATATTTTGATAGATCTTCTGCTCAATATGAAATCGTTTTTTAATGAGTGGATAATTTATGCTTTTATAAAATACAAGAGATGTAAAACGCTTTTCAGTAAGTCAATTCATAGCGATTTGGACTAATAATGAGCTTAATATTAACAATAATAAAATTTGTTTCTTATACATGGTTTACACAAATATTGTACAAAAGTTTAGGAAACTTACTCAAAAATGCACAAAAAGTCCATCATAATATACCTAATACCACACATAAATAACATTCTATCTTTTTTCTCATGAACTGTACATTATTGCTATACACATCTTATCATTAGTTTAATTTAGCAAGATTAATGTACTGTTGCATATTTAAACCAGTGTGACTGGTCCTCAGAAAAAGAGGTTCAACTAACCAAGAACCATTTATTAAGCCTCTACTTTATCTATTAATCCACTAGTCTCCGCAAAAGTAGTGTTCTAAATTTTTTCTTACATAAACCACTATTATTAATGTTCTTATGATTATCTCGTAAATTGCTCCAACGGAATGTTTAGCTTAGAGTTTGCCATAAAATTCTCGTTATCTATTCTGCATCTAAAACAAATTCTTTTATGTACAAAAAGCATCGAATACCTTCAACATCACTGTATGAAAAAGACATTGAGAAAGCGACGGAACAAAGGAAGAAAGAATGTGTTGCGTTATTCATGGGAAAGAGCACAAGATGGTACTTATTCTGTACGTCAATATGAATGTCAAGTACTATTGCCTATTTACAATGCAAATGCATTGTATGCACAATGTCGTCATGATATCCACGTAAAGAAATGTTGTATAGGCTAAGGATTTTCGACACCAAGCATAATGGATATTTGGGATTTTTCCGAATTTTGGAAGTGTATTATGGTCAAATTACACGGAAATGAGAAAAGTGTCACTTTCAAAAAAGACTTTGATTTAAAAATACATTAAAGTTAATTCAATGAACAAAGAATGCAGAGGTGTTACGGGGTGAGGGAATTAATTGAAGTGACTGATTTGTGAAGAACTGTATCCTCTATGAATAAAGAAGTGAAACCGTTCTGGGTAGTTTTTCAAATATTTCATATAGTGTTGTTAGTCGCATTATTAATTTTTCATTTGAAGTTTTTGGTTCTATGCATTGGAATTATTTCTTGTTCTGTGATGATTTCATATTCGTTCATTATTTTGTTGTCAACAACATTTTGTCTGTAGCTTAAACGACTTTACCTTATGAGCAAGAAAATTAACGATTTCTAACACCCAATTTATGTATGTTTGTGCATGTCATTTTTTAAAGTTTACTTGCTATGTTAAAATCAATATTATGCTTCATATTAAAAAGAAATTATGTGAAAAATTAAATCATCTCATCGGGATAGCAATTTTAATTGAGTTATTTCCTTAAATTCCAATTATTTAATTTCATAAACGGGTTACAAAATTTATGCGTAAAAAGCAAACAAATTGGAAATCTTATTTGATATTAAAATTATGCAACATAAATGAGCCTTGCGAAGTTGTTGTTCATCAAAGGATTCTTTCGAATATGACGTCAGTGTTTTAAAAAATATTTGTTGATGTAGGTTACATGATTTCTTATGTTTATCGTAAGTCACGTATCACTCCCGCTCCATACGAAATCATGTCACCCACATCCACAAAAAATGGCGGCGTTGTATACATACGTAATAAGTTCCTTAAAAATTTTGTTCAACAGCTATAGATCTCTCTTTCTCAAGAACTCATCTCCTTAAAATCAGTCATTATTGATAGAGCTTACACCCCCAATATCACCGATTTAGTTGTTTCTAAATTTACTGAACCTACATTTCCAACTACGCTATCAACACATCGTAAAATCAAATTCTCCGCTACTGCTCTCCTGCCATATTTTCCAAAAAACTAGTATCGCCGTAGCTAAAATAATACGTAACGCCAACTTTAAGGTAAGATTTTCCCCATTTAATAAAATTTAATCTTCCAAATTCAAAGATAATCTCTCCGTATTACAGCGTTGAGGAGTTTACCAAATTTTTTGCCAATGTAACCTTTCCCATGTCAGCCAGACGAAGCGTGTTTTACGTCTCAGATTAAAAGAGCATCAAAGATACGACGGAAAGCCCGAATTCAACAAATCCCCCATTGTAGTTCATTGCTGGGACAATGAACATAAATTCAGTTTACAAGACGCTACCATCATTCATCGGCCCAAATCTCCCACAGCATTATATTTTTTAGAATCATTTTTTACTTACAAATACTCCGGTGACAGTGTAAATAATCACAGGACTAATCTATACTTTAATCAAGCTTAGAGGAATCTACTTTCAGCTCTCCAACCTTCACCTACCATCCCACCTGTTTTAATGTCGCGTTTCCCCGCCGATAGATGGGGCGACAGTCAACGTTAATAGCCATTTTATTGCGGAAAACGGGATTTAACTGGCAACACAACTCATCGGTGAATCGGCAATACTTCGTTGTTTGTGTCGTGCCAGACAAGCGTCGGTCAAAGTCCATCCGAAACGCGTTGAAATTTAATTAATAGCATTTTTACTACGTTTATGAACGTTGCTTTTCTATTTTTTATTTATTCTGCATGGTGCTACGTCATCAGATTAATTAAACTACATTGCAATGTATATTTGTGTTTTTATGCATAACATAAAATATAAGTCATATACAAGTGTTGATTCATAAAGTTAGCGTATATGATCGAATAGAGTACGATGTATTTCAATAAAAATTAACGATATGCTCAGTTGAGAACTTGGAATTAAATGGAACTTAATATAATATAATAATATAATAATTCAAATTAATTTTGCTTATGCTTTCTTGATACTAAATAATATAATAAAATGAGACATTATGAAAAAATGTACATGAATGGCAGATTAATTATTCAATTCTGTCTACTGTTTCCTCATCGGCATCACTAAAAACAATTATGGTAATGAAAACGACACACGTTTGATATGTTGTATGGATTGAAAAGAATGTGTCTATTTTAGTTTGTTTGTTTCAGTGTAAAATAAATGTTTACATATACATATTACATATAATGTTACAATAAAATTTCCAAATAAAACTAAAAGAAAATTGAATTACTGACTGGGAAACTAAATATAGTGAGAAAAAAAAAATAAAAAAAACCCCAGTAACTAACATAGTTATACAATGAATTAGTAACTAATTAATGACTAATTAATAACTGATGAATCAATAACTAATTAATACTTATTAGGAATAACTATTTCTTTAGGTGAATTAGTAGAATAATATTTCTTTCATTTTATCAATAAATTTCACTCAGAAATTGAGAATGACCATTCCCATTTCATTCATTTAATGAATGAATGACTTAAAATAATGGTTCAGAAGAATGGTTCAAAAACTATTCAAAAGAATGAAATAAT
This sequence comes from Dysdera silvatica, assembly GCA_006491805.2. Lineage (NCBI taxonomy): Eukaryota > Metazoa > Arthropoda > Arachnida > Araneae > Dysderidae > Dysdera > Dysdera silvatica. Next base: position 25,166,740 of record QLNU02015359.1, on the reverse strand, counting down.
TTTAAAGAATAATTGTTTTTAAATGGATAATGATGATGGTTCATTCCATCGCTAGTGCGTAATTGTCAGGTGTTTGATAAATTTCTCTCATGCTGAAAAATGGAATTTTGAGATGGGAATTTTGGAGTTCGTTACTAAAGCAGGGAATATTTAAGATTATTAAACTGAAAAATTATTGGAATTTATAATTGAAAACGAGGGTTACCCACCGTTTCGCGATTCTCCTGACAGATGTTATATAACATTTTTATTAATATTTTTCAATATGTAGCACTAGACAAATAAAAGATCGATTTTTTAAACCCCCTCATACACTTCACCACATGCGTTAATTTTCTCGTTTGTAATTATAGTTAGGCTGCAGTAACACAAAGTATGTGAGAAAATCAATGCGAGTGCTCGAGTAATATTATTTTAATGTTATAACATACTATAAAATTATTACATATATTCGAAATGATACCTTTATTTTAAGCAAGTAAAAAAATCTACAATTGAAATAATCCTTAGGATATGAGACATTTTGTTAAAACATAATTTGAATACTTGATTTCTTTTGCCATATAAATATTACTGTTTCATTCATTTCTCTGAGTTCATAGCATTCAAAAGAAGTGTAATATTTAAAATATGAAATATTCGTTTTACGAAAATAAATATGTGTTCGGGAAATGTTAGTGCTTTGCATTACTTATTTTAGAGATCTAATTTTAAAGTAATGCAGAAAAAAATAGTCATGTAATATCAAAGCTTCACGCAAATGTGCTGATGGCCGTGACGTCATTTTATGACCGAGAGAGAAATTGGGTTAATCGGAATTTATTACGAAAATCTGAAATGACATTAACCTTTCAGAAGACCCGCTGTAAAGGTCACGCAGTGGAGGGCGATATATTTTAAAAATATTCTCTGAAGGCCTCTTAAATTTGTTTTAACACATTTTAAAAGTGCGGGAGCTCCATATTTTGATAAAATTAAGCTTTTGCCAAGTATTTTACTGGTCTCTACACAATATTAAATTACCTTTTCTGAAAGGAAAAATGATATAACGTGTGGACGCATGGCGTAGTAGTATATGGAGACATAACATTTTGGTTAATTGGTTTGATATGAAAATATGACTTTAGTGCAAAAATGCTTTAATTTTTTACAGAAATAAAATACAGGGTACCAGGGAGGAAATTTACATACAAAAGGTTAAACACTGGTAAAATAGCAATGAAAAAGATCACCCAAGCTTTCGGACTCGTCAGCAACAGTCCTTCATCAGGAGTAATGACGATGTTATGTTTCTGTCCCTTTTTTTATACTTGAAATTTCTGGAAAAAACAATGGGAGGCCTCCCATTGGTTCTCATTGGGTTTTTCCATTCTGCGGGACTACTCTGATGAAGGGTTTTCCAGAAATTTCAAGTATAAAAAGAGACAGAAACATAACATCGTCATTACTCCTGATGAAGGACTGCTGCTGATGCGTCCGAAAGCTTGAGTGATCTTTTTCATTGCTATTTTACCAGTGTTTAACCTTTTGTATGTGAATTATTTTTTATATTTATTTTTTTATCATTAAAATCTTTTCTTTATGATTACCAGGGAAAAGGTTTTAAGGATAAAGATGATAGTCCAATATTGAAAATAATAGTTGACTACATAAAAAATATTTAAAAATGCTATTTTAATATTACTTAAGAATTTTATAATATGAATGGCAAAACATACGCGTTCTTGAAAAAACAATGAAACATATTCATGTTAATTTGTTTTATTCGGTAAAAAATATGAAATTTTACTGGGAGCGTATAAAGTATCTTTGAGATACAAAAGGACAATACAAATGGGATCGAGAACGCTTCCGCATGGCAATCATTTCGCCAGGAAAAGCAAGGATAAGAAAGAGCATATGAAGGTTTAGAGATAGCTAGGGTCTTCCCCCTCCCTAACGTCAATAGCTAAGTGTAGTCATTACATATCTGCTACTGTATCTGTTACGTATCTGTTTGTGTATCTGTTAAATGATGCATGTTTCCATAGTTAAAATTTGCTGTGGAATTTATTTGATCCATCACTAATATTGAAAAAAATAGACATATTGATGAACTAGATCCAAGGAGTTGTTATCAATGAGCAACGAACTGAACTTATGAAAACATTATTTTGCATTACTATACTCTTACATATTAAATACATTATTCTAACGTCAAGTAATTTACGGATATGCCTATTTATATTGGTATATCCTATATAGGTACATGGGTATATTCCTATACCTATATATACTATCCTATACTGATTCCTATACCTATATATATTATCCTATACCGATTCCTATACCTATATATACTATCCTATACCGATTCTTATACCTCTATATACCTATACTATACCGATATACTATATCACACCGATTCCTATTATTATACCTATCCTATAGGATAATATAGATATATAGGCATATCCCAATAATAGGATATACCCATTTTTACATCGCAAGTAGCGGCCAATATATACGATCATAAGATATTCGATTTTCGATATAAAATCTATAAAAGAAGCACTCCAACCTCCTAAAATAAGAACAATGGAAAACACGCTTTGGGGATTCCAAAGAAAATTAGTATGATGTTCTTATATACGCCAGAATAAACTTCACCCTAACAACAATTTAAAACCAAGATATTGAAAAGTTACAAAGGAAATTGAAAGCTTTTATTGAAAACGAAGAATGGGCAAAACATCGCTTCACAAGAGTTAAAATTCTTCCATCAAAGAAATGGAACCAAGAGTATCCTTTTGAATAAATCAGAATAAAAGTCTTGCCTCGCGACTGTGGTATAAGATGTTTAAAATTTAAATTTTTTCTGCTTTTTCCTAGAAACAATTCCGAAGGTTTTAAGAAATACAGTCAAACGTTATCAATGCTTCAACAAAAAACGGAATGAGGAACATAGTTGGGTGTTGACAAAGGAAAGATCGCGATAGCTGATAGAGAAAGCAACAAGAAGACACAAATAGTTTTAAGTTAGTCATCTTGAATATATTCAGACGCTGGAATACATTAAAACACCAGAGAACACTAGTGAAATTTTAAAAGCGTCTAGTGTTTATTTGACTTTTTCGAATTTTTCTATAACCCGAAGGAACTTCGTATTCAACAGAATAGCTTGAAATTTATTTTATCGTAATACAACTTTCTTTTTCAATTATACTTGCGGCATTTGAATAATTGTGAGGTTTTTATGTAAAAGCTACCAAAAAAAGAAAAAAAGGGTGCATTTTTCAAATTCGCATAAATGCCGTGCGTATGAACTCGACCAAATATTTGTAATAGTTACACCAACATCTGAGCAAGTGGTTCGGAGATTATTTGTTTGTTTGGATTTTTTATGGCGCAAGAGCATCTAGGCTATACTGCGCCAAACATAGTAAAATCAAAGACTGTTGTACCAGCTCGGAGTTGCGTAATTTTTATTTAAATTGAATTAGTTATATTTTCTTTAATTTTGTCTTTAATTTATAAATAAACGTTAAGTTCCAATCAATAATCTTGCAATATGATCGCCTCCAATTTGATCGCTTTGAATTTCCGACATTCGACCTTGCGCCACAAGCGATGCTTAATTAATTTGATAAAGTTCCACTGTGCTATATACTATGGAGCTATATACTATTATACTGAAAATGCACATCGGATGTAGCACTGTGTATACAACAGGTGTAGGCAGAGGGTTCATAAGGGGGCTATAGACTCAAGGCGAGTTATAGGGCTACAACTCCATATATTCATGTCTCTCTCTCTCTCTCTCTCTCTATATATATATATATATATAAATTCCATCGCAGTGATGCTTTCAGACTCCATCAATACCTCCTGCCTACGTCAGTGATGTATACATATTTGTTGTGCAATACAAATTTTTATAGGCGCTGCGGTGGTGCAGTGGCAACGCGTTCGTGTAGGGTGGGGTTATCGCTACTCACCAGCCAAGTACTTGGCTGGTTCGCCCTGATGGGAGATAGGACTCGCGCTTTCGAATGGACAAACATTCGTGACCTCCGGAAGTCCAAGGTATGCGCCCTTTGAGAGGACCCAGTCCGCCCCTACCTGTTACATAAAAAGAACGCTTATCGCCTAACTACTTACAATTGTCCAGGGGTTGGTTCCGTAGGCCTTAAGAGGTGCGGATTCCACGGAAAACTCTTGGTCCCGGCTCAGCATGCTGCCCTTGTGCCCAGGAACAAAAAAGAAGAAAGAAACAAAAACTTCTTCTATGAGTGACTCGACAGAACAAACGAAGTATGTAATTTTGACTGCTATTTTTGTGCTCAATTGCAAGTCAGATTAATAATTCAATTTCAATGCTTGGTTCAAACGTTTAAATACTATTTGTGAAAGATTATATATATGGAATACTGTATGTGAAAGATTATATTCGGACTACCATATGTGAAAGATTATATGTGGAATACTATATGTGAAAGATTATATGTGGAATACTATATGTGAAAGATTATATGTGGAATACTATATGTGAAAGATTATACGTGGAATACTATATGTGAAAGATTATATGTGGAATACTATATGTGAAAGATATGTGTGATAAACGGAAGTTGGTTAATGTTTGTTTGGATTTTTATGGCGCAAGAGCATCTGGGCTATACTGCGCCAAACATGGTAAAATCAAAGACAGTCATTTCGTGTTTAGAAAGGACCGATTGTTTTTACATCATTAGTAATCAATTGTTTTGACCACGATTGCAGCATTGACCGATGTTTTTTTACACATTAGTAAAATTTATTCTGTGTATGAAGGTATCTTTCTATATGTTATTAGGGCGAAAAAAATCATTAATTTTTCAGTCCAATGTCTACTTTTAGACACCAATGTTGTTGACCATGTCTACTCATTCAATCCGGGAAGTGCGGAAGTCCGGCTCGCTCAAGGCGATTTAATTGTATTGCACTGTATAGTTATGTTAAGCAAAATCCATATTGTGCTCGTTAAATCCGGAAAACCGTTGCACGTGAGCTTGTTTTAAGTGGATCGGATTATATTTACTTCATATATGCTTAGTAAGTATGTGGAAAATAAAAATCGATCATTGCGTTCTTGGAGAAACGGGCGTAATAAACACGATAGTGTTAATATATTATTTGCAAATAATTCAATGTTAATTTCGATGATAGTAAAGAATAAAACACTTAAATCTTTAATCACATTAGAAAGTTTTTAAAAGAAGTTAAAAACGTTATTTTATGTTTCAAATTTATCCAATTTGGGGACATTTGGTGAGAAATTTGGCATGAAACACAACGGAAACACCTTTCGAAAAATCATGACGAATTTTTAGGAGTTAAGCTCATCAGAAGCGTTTCAACATTAATGGGTTTTGAAATTACTTATTCTAATTGCTTTCTAATAAGTTGGCGATGTATTATTTTATAATTATAGATGTGTCATTTTATAGTCATAGATGTGTCATTTTATAATTATAGGTGT
>QLNU02015359.1:25145006-25161140 GCA_006491805.2 Dysdera silvatica | reverse complement strand
TTGTTGTCTGAATTGAATTTCACCAAATAATTTAATTAAAATTTGATTTCATTAATCAATTTTTCCTCGAAATTCCGTTGGAAAAAGGTGAGCTTGAATAGGTTCAACGCTCTTGTCGCAAAAGCTTAAATAGACAGAAAATTCGACAGCGTTTATGAAACGGGTCAAACTACCACCAATTTCGAAATTAATATGTGATAAACATGTATAAATATGTATTAAATTAACTAATTAATACAATTTAAAAAGGAAAGTTAATTGGAAATACCTTCTAATACTAATTAAAACAGAATTAATAGTAAATAGTTTATACAATTAATATTGTATGCTAATATATTAAATGGAAAATATAATATTTTGCTATACATTTTAAAAAGACATTTGATAATAAAACTAAAAATAATATAAATAATACAACCAAAATACTACAATAATAAACTAAAAATAATATAAATACAAATTAAAAATAATATAAAATAATAAACTAAAATAATATAAATAATAACCAACAATAATATAAATAATAAATTAAAAAATAATATAAATAATAAACTAAAATAATATAAATAATAAACTAAAAATGATATAAATAATAAACTAAAAATAATATAAATAATAAACTAAAAATGATATAAATAATAAACTAAAAATAATATAAATAATAAACTAAAAATGATATAAATAATAAACTAAAAATAATATAAAAAAACCTTTTAATTCTATTGAAAGCAAACTATTATTTGCACTTTTACTATTAATACTAATGAATTATATACAGATTGGTAAAGCAAAGCAATTATACTGAAAATGGCAAACATTATTTAAATGTTACAGAAAAGAAGAGAATTTCTATCTTAGTACTATACAATGGATTTTGATTTACCAAAAATTAGCAAGTTTTTATTAATGTAATTGAAGCAAACTAATAAAACTTTTCCTGTCTAAATATTAACAACAACGTTAAAATTTTCAGAAGACACGTTTGGAAAAAAAAAAAATAATATTTAAATGAAAAACCCATTATTAGGATTATTCAATATATGATAATTAAGCTAATTACAGAGCTTCTGGCCCACAAAGTCTACCAAAATTCAACATATATTATAAAATTATTTTTAATACATTAATCATAATTAAATACATTGTAAGAAATCACTGCATAAATATGAAAATTCCAACTGTTTCTTAAAACCACAACCATCGATGTTCCAAATATACACAACAATTAAATGTTTTAACATATTTTAACACAGTTTTTTTAGCAATACGGACATGATTCTTCATCAGGGAACCGTATCACATCCGCATTGTGGAATTACAGGCTTGTTTATTCTGAGATGCCCAAAACAGCAACGTGTTTCCCCCCCTTTCTTTCAACGTTGCCACTTGCCCTGCACATCACCAAAGAACCGTGATGACGAGATGGTAAGGAAAGAGCCTGACTCTTGACCCAAGTTCCGTGAAATTCCGGTTTCTCCTGTTTTTTGGTAAGGGGGGTCGCCGTTTCACTCATTCCTGAAGTTCCGAGCCGCCACTAGTGGCCATATGAATTCTACAGCCTTAATTATAGCAAATATCTATATGACGTCAAATTCTCATAGCCAGTACACCAAGTTTTAATCATGTGATTTTAATGGCTAATATATTTATACTTTTACACTAATTTACACAACCTGTGAGGCTTTAGTCCAATTTTTCTCTAAGAGCAAAATCTCTATATACCAAAGGGTAAACATTGGTAAAATAGCAAACCAAAAAAATCACCCAAGTTTTCGGACGCATCAGCAGCAGTCCTTCATCAGGAGTAATGACTCCTGATGAAAGACTGCTGCTGATGCGACCTAAATCTTATTCATTTGCTATTTTATAGTGTTTAACCCTTTGTATGTGAATTTCTTCCCTGCTACCTTGTAATTTATTTCTACAACAAAACCTCTGTTAAATAATCTTTTTTTTTAATCACCAAATCTGAGTCAATTTCAATTCTTCTTATTTCTTATACTTCTTAGAAACACCTTTAGTGAATGGCTAAAGGTCAATTATATTGTCTCCGTAAAAGGGTTCTAAAATAATGGAGTGAATCATAAAAACGGTGTCCATGGGCGTATGAGGTGACTTGCCATTCAAATATATGATCGGCCCCCTTCTGCTATGCATTTACTTTCAAAAGTTTTACAGTCGCATTTTAAAATAAGGTACTTTTTAGCTCATTACTAATTGTCAAGCAGTATCAATTATTTTTGTTGCATTTTGGTATCTTGTACATTCACTAAAATGTTTGACAGCTTTGAGAAGAAAGTAATAATTTTTCTCAGCCCACGCCCCTTCTAGAAGTATTCATATGGGAGCCCATGTCTGTATGTAAGGTTGAGCGCTAAACATACATGTGTTCGACATACCTTATTGTAAATGAATTTCTGCCAGGAAAAATTTTAAACCGGGTGACAAAGAACGTGTTATACCAGGGCATATAGGTTTCTGGGGATTTTGCAGAAAATTAAAACCCCGTTCTACGAATCAGTAAGGAAATGGTAAGCATCCCCTGACATTTGAATGCAATTCCAGATTTTCTGCGTGGTAATTAGACGCGTTATTACGATATATGCTACGGTAAGGGGAATATGCCCTTTACTAACAGGCTTTGCGATTATTTAGTGGTAAAGCCTAGTGTGAGACAGTCCCGTGTTCGACTCTCAACTGGGCCAAAAAAAGACCATTTTCCAAATAACTGTTCACTATATTCCGTAGGTTGGTTTCCTAGGTTTTAGGAGATTCGGGTTAATAGGAAAAATCTAGGTCTTGGATTAGACCACCCTTGCCGGAAATATACGCGTATTTTGAAACTGATTGATATTTGATTTATTACTGCTAGGGATTTGTTCACTTTTGTGTTATGGGAAAAATAGAATAGAATAAATCCGAAGCCGAAATCATTTTTTACTTTGAAAACAGGATGCCAACAAGTTGTATCGTGAAAGCTACAAAACACCATCATTTACATTCTGAAACAGACATGAACCCAATCCTTTCGCTCCTGAAAACGAAAAATTCCGGAATTTCAATATCTCATAGTGGCCATCAGTATGTCTTTCGAAAGCAATATGAAAAACTATCCGGACTGCTCCATTTCATTGCATGTTATCGATCTGAGAAAATACAGATAAAACTTCGAAAACTTTCTCCCTTCACAAGACAAGGATTGATCTCTGACTATTTTAAGAGTGATAAAAGAAATTTATAATAGTTTGAGAGAAGTTGCAATAAATAATGCATGCGCTGTCGAAGAAATCCTTGAATTCATTTTAATTTACATTTTGAAAAGTATTCCAATAAGAACTTCCAATAAAAGTTTTAATGCTGTTTTAAAATTCTACCTTTTTTCAAGACTACACTTCCATAACAAAAAACATAATATTCAAGAAAAATTAATAAAATTCCTTCGAATATTTTTGGGATCAGAATAATGTCAGATGGCGATACTGTATATATTGAAATACTGGATAACTACAGAAAGAATATATATAGACCTATAAAATTAAAAAATAGGAAGATCTTCCCACATGAGAGTAGAGAGAATTTATTAAATGAAATATTCGTAAATATTCTGTGAAAAATACAATTTATATTTGTTTACACTTAGAGTAGTAAAAATATTATTCATCAAATTAGTATTAATAAGAATAATTTTTATTACATTTATAAGTAAAGGGTTTCTTTGTTACTTTACTGTGTAAGTAAGTGCGCTAAGACCTACGTTTTTCCTAGGAACCTCAACATCCCAACACTTGGAGAACCTAGGGTTTGCCCTAAGGAACCAACCTATGAACTACGGTGAACAGTTAGTTGGCAAATATCCTTTTTTTTTTCTGTAAAAATTGCGAGTCGAACATGAAATAGCTGTCCGCAAGGTGGAAGCGTTACAACTGAACCATTGCAGAGCCTATCAGTAAAGAGCACATTTGCTTTACTGTATCAAACGAGTATACCATAGTAACGCGTCTACTTACCACTCAGAAAATCGGGACTTGTATTCAAATGGCAGTGAATGCTTACCATTTCCTTACTAGTCGAGAGTTTAATTCTCTGGGAGAAAGATATTTGGAATCTTCAGAAAACTATAGGCCCTGGTACAACAGGTTCTTAACTTTTCTTTTGTGGTCAGACACCATTCGACACGAATATTATAATTAATTCAATGCATGTAGATTAGTAAATAAATATTTTTTCTGTAAATTTCGGTTATTTGATTTGAAATTTAATTTCATTTATGAGTAAATATGAACACTCCAAGGAATAAAGGAAAAACAGCGAAGTCCATTCTACGCACACTTCCATGAATGTCAATACGAACAGATGAATGTCAATACGAACTGATGAATGTCAATACGAACTGATGAATGTCAATACGAACAGATGAATGTCAATATCACTGAAATTCAAGTTATACAAAACTTTTAAAGAAAACTAAATGAATGGGCTTTAACAAACACTAAAATAATCGGAAAGTATCTTAAAATTCGTGTAAATTCAATTTGTGCAAAAATACTCATTTATAAATGATTTTTGATTTAGAAATTAGCCCCAGCCTATCGATTTTCAAATGTATGACTACACAGTTTCGCCATTATTCTTACCATTGGACCAACGAGGGAAATCCCCAACGTGCCTGACGGGGATTGGAACCAAAATAGGCGCGTTCGAAACGTCTCAAAAAGGTATTAGACCCATGTCCAAGCTTTTTCCGGATGTCCCTATATTTCGGAGATATGGTTCACCAAAATCCGGAAACAGCCATATTACAGACCATGATATCGCATGAGCCCTTGGATGGATTTTAATTATCTGCGGCTTTTTTAAACAGATTATAGAAAATCACTTGATATGTGTTTCAGCAATTTTCCAGTAAAACTAAAAATTTTGAAATATTATAACCTTCAAATCTTTCGACAAAACGGAAAAATAATCAACCCCTGTTTGGTGGTTTTTCAGCAAAGCCCCGAATTGAAAATAATTAAGCTTTAATAGTTTGAAAATGCGATATTTTACTTATTATGTGTTTATTGTCTAGGCATTCAATAACTCTGAGCTCGGTTATTTGAAACCATACACGCCGCATAAAGGAGAGTTTGGTATTTGCATATCTTGTGACGCCCGTGTTTTTTTTTTAATTCAGAGATACACTCGCCCATTGCGATCGATAATTGAAGCGAGTGTTCGTACTAAACATTATTCTGACTTGCAATCCAAGTCTTTGGTTTTCACTTACATTAATCACCGAACATGAAGTGGGGTCCTCAATATCACATTTTGCTTAAACTATTTCCTCATCCTCAATAAAATTGAGAGAGGAAATTAAAATTTCAAGTTTTTTAAAAAGCGCGAAGCCAAATATTTTCTTCTTAGACAATTTCATTTGCATCACTTTTAAAAATTGTTCACGAGGATTTTACAATGTGTTTAAAATAGTGAAGAACAGTGAAGGGATTAATATCGATATTCATAATTTCAAATTACTGAAAATGACAAAAATTTTAAATGCATGTCCTTTCAAAGCCCTATTAACTATCAAATAATAAAATCATCAAATCAATAAAAAATCATAATTGGTTTAAATTTAATTTGATTTTTGAAATTGATAAGCATATGATTACTTTCTTACTTGAAAACCAATATCCATTATATTTAGGAAGGTGACCCGGTATAATACTCGCAATACGATTGACAGAACGAAATCTAACAAAAAAATCAGTTTTTTTCTATACATAATATAATAATTGCTCAAATACGTCTCAACTCGTTTTGCTATATTTTCAAACAATTTTTCTCTTTAAACTTGTTTTGAATTCATATATCAGAGGTGGGGGGGGGGGGGACAAAATATTATAACATGCTTTATAACTATTTTAAACTTTTAAATTCATTTCTTATTTACAGGCAGCAAAACTGCTCTGTACGTTAATACATATCTAGCAAGCGAACCTATCTGGATTTCGAATTAACTGCTTTATTTTCTTGCTGCTTTATTTAGGAGCTTGTATTTTCAATTCGGGCTTTTGCTGAAAAAACACAAAACAGAGGGTGATTATTTTTTGTTTTGCCGAAAGATTTGAAGGTTAATATTTCAAAATTTTGAGTTACATTGGAAAATTGCTGGAACACGTATCAAGTAATTTTCGATAACCTGTTTTAAAATCCGCAGATCATTAAAATCCATCCATGGAATCATGAGATATCAAGGTCTGTAAGAAGGATATTTTCTGACTTTGGGGGGGCCATGTCTCCGAAATATAGGGCCATTCTGAAAAAAGCTTGAACACTGGTTGAGACCACTTTTTGAGACCTTTCGAACGCGCCTACTTTGTTCCAATCCTCGTCGAGCACGTTGGGGGAGGGTCCCTCGTAAGTCCAAATTTTAAAAAAGGGCACTTTAATATCACAAAATGAAACCAGATATATTATATTAGAACCTCGATCAATCGAAATAAGCAAGTGAAAGAAAATCGTCAAAGGTCGATATTTAAATTTAGCGGGTTTCAATTAACATTAACTCGCAACTCTCTAATCCGCAACTCTCTAATTCTCAATTAACTCGGTAGGTTTTCAATGTTAACAATAGCCATCATTATTGCATTTACAGAAGACCTTTACCTTACTCTTTTATTACGTACGTACGTACAGGCATGCAGGCAGGCAGGCAGACAGACAGACAGGCTGAAAGCAATAGCGGGTTCAATATCTATTGAAACCCGCTAATGAAGACCGCTAATAAAGGTGTAACCGCTAATAAAGGTGACAGGCTCCATTCTGGATAAGCAAAATGTTAGACAGTCTGGAAAATAAATTTCTGTGTAAAGGTAGAAAAAAAACCACATTCATCTAAAAACCGCCTAATTACTTATTGTTAAACTATTACAACAATAGTAAAACAATTACAGTGCATGTCTGCGCAATAATTGGGTATTAATTTTTGCTGCTATAAAAATAGTTCAATATCTTTGGGCTGACTCCTTGGCGAAGCTGGCCACCCATCTAAATATAGAACTTCACGTGAGTGTCCCTGCGTCCCATTGCAGAGGCTTTTTTGAGAAAAATGCTATCTCTAATTGGAATGCAGAATATCTCCAATCACCCAAGGCTCGGTGGACCAAAAAGTTTTTTCCGACTATTTTCCACCGGGTAAAATTAAAAGCATTCACAACAAACTTCAAATTCACTGAAATTTTGACTGGACATGAAAATTTTGGAAGCTACTTGAAGCGTTTCAAACTCCCTTTAGGTGAATTTTGCAGTTGTGGTGACGGCGAAGATAATGTTGAGCACATTATTTTAAATTGTGCTGTGTACTTTCCGCAGAAAGACGCTCTACAGGCCCCCTTGCAGAAATTATTTATTTCTTGGCCACCGTCGTTTTTTTTTATTTAGTGACGTCGAAAGAGACTTGTTCTGCATTTCGGTCTTTTGTATATAAATTGGAGTCTTAACTTTTTTTGTATTTGTTTTTAGCTACTCTTTTTAAAATTATATTTAATTCTTAGTGTTCAATATGTGTGTTAGTGTTTTAACTTACTTCTGTAAGCCTCGTAGTACACGATGTGAAACATGAGGAGATAAATCGTAGTCAATTTAAAAAAAAATCTTTGTTTGAATTTTTTTTTCCGCAATATTTTTTTTGCTTTGATGTTCTTTCATCGTTTAATTAAAAATGCGTCCGCTGATGAAGACCTCTCGCTTTTTTAACAAAACCTGAAGTAATCTGTGGTAAAAATTAAAATTTTAGCAAGGCAATCCGCCTAAAAGTAAATGCCTTTACATTTCTGAATAGAAAAAAATGGAGAACTTCATAACCCTAAAACATTGAAGAAATGGAAATAAATAGAAGAAATCGAACCCATGTGTAAAAGAAATTCACAGACATAGACTGTCAATTCTATTTCATCTGTTAAAAGCTGACGAGGGCCGAGCTTCGCTCTTAACCCAAATTCTGTGAAGTTTTTAAGATCAAAGGTAGTTTTCGTGCCCTCCAGAACAGATCTGTTCCATATGGTTTGTTCTAGTAATTTATGTGTCGCATTTGACCAATAGTCTTTCAGCCCTAAATGTTCCTAATTTGTATTTTCCTCATCCGCCCTTGCGTAACTTAAAAGTAATGGCGGACCAGCTGCAGTGCGGAGGTAGTGTTTTCGCACAGCGTGCGTTTATTCCTGAGTTCGACTCCCAACTGCGCCAAAAGAAAAAAGAACGCTTGCAGGCTAACTGCGTACCGTAGCCCGGGGTTAGAGATCTCTAGGCCTTAAGAGGTTTGGGCCTCCTGGAAAATTATAGGTCCCGGCGAAGCATGGTTCTTGTTGTTTTCGCCCTGTAAAACTCAAACAATGATTAATGGGCTGGTGAACGGGCTAGCGTTATTCTAAGTGCTGAAACGCAAGATGTAATTACGGCAAAGTTTTAAATAAGACTTAGAGTTTCCATCTTTATCAAGCTTTTCTGAAGGTCCTGGGGATGATGAGTTGGACAATGAATTTAATGGTAAGGGTGGCCGCCTAAAGACAGCACTTTAATTCCAGACAGGTTTTAACGTCAAGAGATCTTGAAAGCAAATGGGCGAAGGGGAGTTTGTTGATCCGTACTGGAGTACAACTGGACGCACCGCTCCCACTGGTGTCATCATTTACCTCTACCAAAATCCAATCCACGATCGATCCGCTCCGGAGAGAGGATGAAATAGATGGATGGCACGGAAGAACACCCCTGCTCGGCCGCTGCTCCTACAGAAGCCCACCGGACACCATTAAACGGGTGCATAACGGAGCGCCATCCATCCTGTCCAAGCGTCTGGCTGGTGTCCCATCCTCGGGCGATGAAAGCTTCTCCAAGGCTATTGACGTCGTGCACAGACGGAGACTGTGGCCGAACAGCCCGGAATGTAACAAAGGGTGACAGCATGACCCTGGAAACAAAGACCAATCCGCAAGGAAAGGCGGAGACCGGTCCCAGAAAGATGGCACAAACATCAATCCACCTCAATCCGGCGGCCTAGCCAATGTCCCATACACTCTGACATAGTCAAACTCCACAATCGACATAGTCGTACGAGCAGGAACCAAAGCCCGCTAAATTCGGACCTGGAGGGGTATGAGAGCGCCGGGTAATTACGGTTATTCAGGAGAAAGAGAGAGAGAGAGAGAGAGACGGTTAAACGCGATCTTCATTAGTTTCTCTTCGAAAATTAGAGTACGATGAAAGACAAATATGAACTTTTTATGAACATGTTGAGTTGAGTGTCAACTGAAGAAAAAAGTGCAACAACAAGCCACTCCAGATAATTGTGGTTCTGCTGTATATGGAATTATGTCTCGCTAAAACTATCCTAGCTTCTTTTCTCTCTACCTGTATAATAATTTAAGACCCTTGATAAAATATTTAAGTGTGTTTTAAAAATACAGATCGATATTTTATAAATTTGTGTGTCATTAGGGGGCATAAAAAAATTAAACTGGATTCTAATAATTGCCAACTTTCAATAACACACAGAAATAAATGGAATGGTGTTTCTAGATAATCCCGAGACTGAAACCCTTATGAAAAATGGAGATTGATTAAGAGGCGCGTGGAGGAGAACTGTAAGGGGCGAAATTAAGGAAAGGTAAAATTGGCGGGTAAGAGCAACAAATTGAAAGAAAATGTAGACAACTCGAAATCATTTGTGAAGGCCCTATGTCCCACTAGTGATCAAAGGAGGAGAAATAATTTAATTATAAACGTATAAATGGCGAAACCTTAGCAACTTAGTCTGTGGTTAATGTACTATAATTATTTTACTAAAAGGTTCAATCAGGAATAAAATTGTAAGCTTTTGCGAGTTAATAAAGAGCTGTCAAAGTTCTAAACATTCAGGAAATAAGAAACTGCTGAAAAAAATCAATCATCAAGAAGTAAAAAAGAAGGTATATAAGAAAAATCGCGAGTTAATTAAAAAATAATTATTTAAAACAAGGTAAACAAGACGTAAAAGGTTTAAAGCGTTTAAAAAATCGTGTAGATGGATTTTTTTGATGTTTTTAAAAATTATATGCTCCATGAAAGAAGTCTGGTTTGATGCAGCTAATCTGCCTTAAGACTTAATTAAATTTCGTCAAAACTTTTTTGATCATCGTTTAACAAATATTTTGCTTATGTATCAAAGTATTTTTTTTTTAGTTTTTATTTAGTAACTTGGTGAAACTCTGTTATATTTTTTTTTTTTGATAAAGGATAAAATTGTTCATATATCGCACTTAAAGACCATTCATGTGTAGTTTCACCGCGTATATTTGAATTCACAAAGGCGTTTCTTACGTGCGGTATTCGTATTTATTTACTATTTTGATTTGTCTCTCTAAGTTTTCCCCAGGAGGATTTTAAAAACGGATAGAAAAATATACGAAGATGTATTGAAATATTAAGAAATTGAAAATTTGTATTCTTTATCTAGCAAACAGGATAGTAAATTAGATTTCACCTGTAGTGGTGTAATCATATAGAGAAAATTTACCATATTGGTTGTATTATACCGTCAGTTTCAAGAATATAACATTTACAGACCTAATGCCAAGTTGTCATTCTGTGTATATTATCTTCCCATCCAGTTGCTTTGGAGGATCGTTTATATTTCACAGTAATTGGAGTACTACAAGGCCTAGAACTTAGCCCGTTCGCTGTACTACTATTCCTCAAAGGAGATGTTTACTCACAAAATGACACTATCATCTCGTAAGCGTCTAGTATGGCAGCAAAAATAGAACTATTTGGTGTTCCGCGGTTATATACTTTTTATTTCTTTTGTGATATTGTTGCCCCACTATTTATTGTATTTTATGTAATTTTAATAATTTTTATGTAACCATGAAAATTTGTATGGAATTTACTGTCATTTAATTTCTTGTCTTTCCTTTGAATACGCTCGCCTGCGGAATTTGTTGATTTTGGGGACAGTAGGTTCGTTAAGTCTTTTATTAAGCGTTTTCACGCTTTTTTTCCTCCACAGGACATGTGTATGTATGCCCTGTTGAAAAATAAATTTAATAATGATATAAAAGCGTAATATTTTTAAAAGATTGGTTGTTCAGAGATTTAATAACTGATGTTTCATTAGTCTTTTTTCTATAATGGATGGTGTTAACGTTTCCATAGGTAGTCTTACTCTCTGCAGAGTTCTGAAATTTTCAAGTTCCAACCACTAACCCCTTCATTATTCAAAGCCCTAAATAGATTTTTAAAAACTTTTATTTATTGCATAAAATTTGCTAAATGAATTTTATAAAACTGAGATAAGGGCAAAACGATTTAAAGCATTGGAACGAAAGGCAAAGAGTCTTAATTATGATGACCAGTCTAAAAACCTCTTTACATCTTTTTTGTATTAGGCTAGTCAACAACAGAATCTGCAGCATAGTGGGGAAATGTGATGGTGAGGATAGCGTAGCGGACTGGTAAATAGCCTGCCTTTAAATTCACTACTTTACCTCAAATAATAAGGCTAGTACTATCACAATAGTTAACATTAGGACATTAGCTCTCTTCGTCATTACAAACTAACCAAAGTTGCCTAAGTTCCAAAACATTCCCACAATTAGTGACCAATTGGTTTCAAAACAGGAAATTGCCAAGAGATGCACCGGTACCTGCATTTTTACCATTGTGAAATTAACCCAAAAGTTGTTAAGAAGTTTTTAAAATAAAGAAAGCGACTTCAGCTTCGTTTGTAAATTTGATAATTCAACCGATAACGAGCAAGTCATTAATAATATTTTAACGTCCTTCTCCTCCAGATACAAATTAAAAAAAATTCAAAGCTGAGTGTGAAGCTTTGGGAAACAGATCATTAGTTTACTAATGACATAATTAAAACCTCGTTTAGATATCCTGTTGCAACGTGTTAACGATGTAGTTCATCAAGATACAATTTAAAGGGCAGCAATTCATTTTAATTTTGATTTTTTATTAATAATATCGCTTCATAAATATTATTAAATAATATTAATAAATAAATAAATAAACCAGGATTATTAAAATATGGGTTGAATCACTTTTAAAATAATTTTATAGCGTATGCTATATTTATGTGTTTGAAATACTATTCAAATTGTACATGGTTACCATTCATATATGTAGTTAGTTGGTTGCATAAAGATAAGAAACGATTAATTGTCATTTGAAAAATTCTCAGAGGGAAGGATGAAAGGTGGGAGTAATTGATATTTCTGTTCTTTGAATAAAGATAATTTGTCTACATTTTAACGAGTATTTGCAACTAATACCAAACGTTGTTTAATTAAAATTATTTAAATATTGTGCAAGACGGTCCACTGGAAATCTAAGTGCTTACAAGCAAAATTATATTTAGTTTTGTGTCTCAAACTTATATTTAGTTTTGTGTCTCTAAATTATTAATACGGCAGCACTCAAATTCGGTGAGTAAAATTTTTTTAATATATCACTTCTTTAATATTAAATTAAAGATTGGTTTCGTCAAATTTCAAGTTTACCGAAACGGATAGTTTACCGAATACTGAAGCTTGCTTTTGAGAAATTGATTAGCTTAGTTTCTCCCTTTCAAAAACAGGTGAGATTTTTTCGTTTGGCTGGATGCTTGAACAGAAAATTTTTTAATTAATTATTTGTCAGAACTCACATTCCTTCAGAGATTTTTCCATAAATTATGTTCCAATTAAAGAAAATATAAACGTCGTGCTTGTCTTTTCTCTCAACCGCAATCCATCAAGTTTTTTATTAAACGTACAGTTATTGAATTTTTCTATAAAATTTTAACGAAACAATAATTTGTGTTTTTTTACACACTAATGCCACAACAAATGGCTTGATATAATCACTCACTCTTTCTTTTTGTCTCTTTATATCTCTCTTTTATGTTTCTTCCATATTTTTGTGTTTTCTTTCTGTATTTCTCTCTTACACTGGTATTATCTCTCCGGTCAAATCGCTTTTATATCGTTTTTTTTCTCGATCTCATGTCAAGCCACTACCATGGTCTTGGTTCACTTCATTCGAACGTGTACAATTCTGCATCTTGCCAAAAATGATTGATTGATTGATAGATAGATGGAGAGGGAGAGAGGGATGGAAGGTAGGTACAGACAGACAGACAGGTGGACGGAGATATGCGTTAAATGTATAAAAGTACGTACATTTTAAAATATAAATCGAAATATGATAACGTTGAACATTTTAGAATCAAAATATTTATAGTTATTATTTATTTAATATTTTAACAGTCATTTAATTAGTTCTTGCTAATTATTTTTAAAAGACCGATACAATATTTTAAGTCGACGTGTTTATTTTTATCATTTCTTTCCCGCTCTCTCATTCTTTTGATAAAGAACTTCTGTTGCACTTTCTACTCTTCGTTAGCGTCCTTTTAATTGAATTTAATTTTACAGACAAACATTTTGGTGTTATTGGAAGACTGGAATGATTGTTAAAATAATTTTTTGCAAGTAAAAGCAATTTCATTATTAATATTTTAAAAGCCTGCACATATTTTATTCCTATTGTAATAACACCTTAGCTTTGTGAAAGATTAAAGCATCAAATTAAACTAATTTAAAATGTCTTGCACATTGCAGTAATGAAAAATACCCATTTAATCAGTAATGAGGTTGACTGGATTAATGATTTTATTTATTGCAATTAGCCAACAATAACTCTGTGTTAAAATCGTATGTAACACTTTTGTCTTTAATGCAAATGATTAGGGCTTGAGTACTTACCAGTTTCCCCACAGGTACGTAGCCAGAGGTTTGACTCATTAGACTAAATAGATTTATATTACTCAAAAAACTGTATACTTGGAGGTAGTATGAGTTTATATGACAGTGCACTAGTAGACACAAACAAATAAATCAAAATCTATTATAAAAGCCCCAATGAGCAACTATACTCAGAAACAATATAGTTGCTTAAATAAATAAATGAAAAATTCTTATAATAATTCTTATGATATTCTTAAAATTACTTAACACTTTGAAATATGAAGGTGAAATTGCAATATGTTTGTACCTGTTTAAGTTATCTCTCCTTGAGAAAGAGCTGGATGCACATTTCCATAAATTTTACGGTATCACCTTTTGGACATGGTCATCAAATGTCCCTGAAGATCAAGATCTTGAAAGTTTACGGAAAACCAAGTTTTATAATGAATCGGCAACTGCACCAAAGCTGGCTGCAAGCTTCCAGATAAGGGCGAAGAACACTCTTGAGGACAATGAAAGGGGAATTTCACGGGCAACAATATGCTTTTAGAATCTGCTGAGTGGAACCTGTGAGGTAAAGAGAAAAATTACTCACAACGAAATCGCCTAAACAATCTTAGAAAAAATTTTAGCTCCGGTAAATCCGACAGCTTACGTTGCATCTTGACTTTTTTTTTTACTTTTTCAGATTGATGGAAGAGCGTTGTTCGCAGCAAATATCATTACATTTAGCGTGGTTTTTGAATGAAAAGTTTCTGGATGAACAAAGCGGATATTTGGAAGGAGTGAAAACCAAATGAACTGGACATTTTTCATTCCATCAACTTTAAATGGTTCCATCCATCCGGTGATTAGAATTCTACATAAAAAAATGAGGCTTAAAGTACGCGTGTAGAAAATATTAATGAAACAATCTTGGACCAGGAATAAAGCTAAGCATTCGTCGAAGAGAAGAAGAAGAAGAAGAAGAAGAAGAAGAACTCGCTTTCGCTTTCTTTTTGGTTTTACGGCTCAAAGACTACAGTGGTCATGCTGCGCCGGGACCTACTGTTTTCCGAGGAATCCGAACCTCTTAAGGCCTGGGGAACCAAACCCCGGACTACAGTGAGCAGTGCGATCTTTATGAGATCTCTGAGTAAGCGTTCTTTTTGCACTGCTGGGAGTCGAACCCGGATTAGCGGCGCACTAGGAGAACGCGTTACCACACTGCGCCACCGCAGGGCAAGAAGAAGAAGAAGAAGAATTATAATATGCAAATGGTGCAATTTACGGATTAAATATATATACTCCCTTAAATTTAATTTATATACAGTAGAACCTCATATAACAATTTCCATATAACGAAATTTTCTATATAGCGAAGTTTTGATAAATCCCCATGGTCATTACATATGAAAGTGTTTCTATATAACGAAATTTTTAACGACTAAAACAGAAAATCGAGTGGTCACGTCAACGACATCGGGTTCCCTCATACCATGAGAACACAATATGGTTTTAAGGTAAGTGGCAAACAAAACGAACCTTGCTTTTATGATGAATCAACATCACCATTTGCTGTGCATCAGGACATTAGAATTTCATTTTTCAAAAGCATGTATGTGTAGGATTGAAGCATTGAATATGTTTTCATTTTAAGGTGCGAATTGTGCAACTCTTTTTATACGCATGGATAATTCGTACTTAAAAACACTCGTTTTTAAATGGTTGAATGTTATTTATGAGAAACAGTCGTTTACTGAAAAACGGGATTTTAATTGCGGTATCATATTGCCCTGCCCTGGTTCATGAATACATCGTTTTCACCTAGCGAATTTCCTATATAACGAATTTTTTTTTATGGAACCGTCCATTTCATTATATAGAGGTTCTACTGTATTTTAATATTCCTTAAAATTTACGATTACCATTAATGATGATAATATTTCTGTTATACTTGATGGAGTCGAATTAATTATTTGGAAGAATGGAAAAACAGACTAAACTACAATTTAAATATATGAAATCTCTCTAGTAGGTATGATTGCTGCTTTCAAATTCACAAAGGTCGTGTCCACAACTAGCTGTTACTTCAGATCACCGGTGATCTGAATCACCGGTGATAGGAATTACTTGAAGTAACAGTTACAAATCACCGGTGACCGAGAAATAACTGACATGGACTAAGAAATAACTGACATGACTAGGAACATATTCCTCCGTTTCCATCACACAGGAAACGCGCTGAGATAACGGGCTATCACAACATCCGGCATAGTTGTCTAGCTGACACAAGGGCTTAGGCACTAATTACCCATTTAATATCTGATATTACAAGAGGTTATATTATTATTATTATTATATTGTTATAGTTAACCAAATATTGTTTTAGTTGACTAATTAT
>QLNU02015359.1:25129642-25144906 GCA_006491805.2 Dysdera silvatica | reverse complement strand
AAATATTATTTTAATTAACCAAATATTGTTTTAATTAACTAATTGTTTTAATCAGTTTATTTAATTATTGTTTTAATTGATTTATTTTTATTTAATTTACTTAAAGTTTAAATTCAGTTAATATGTGATTATATAGGTATTCCTACTTCAATAGCAACTAGCAAAATCAATCACTGTCTAGACGATAATTAAAAAAAAAAAATTAACTTGCCGCGGAATCATAACCCTTTGTCATGGTGGAGATCCCATTCTCTGATCTACCCAAATCTATCAGAGTTAGCGAAAAGGAAATTCAACTTTATGGCAACATGAGTGCCTTGCGAAAGAATTTTCTTAAAGGCTGGTAACATTTTAACCGATGGGAGAAATCGGTTGGAGCCTCTTCACGCCGAAAGATTATTGTTCCTAAATGCCAATTCATATTTAATGGAATAGATTTTTTATCCATGTATATTAATTAGTACAAGTATTAATATTTTTACATTACTGAGCTTTACACATGAAAAATTCTGAATACATACATGTGTATAACTACATCAGCTGAGAATACACATTTTGTATCATTATCCTGTTTAATTAGTTCCACATTGTAACCTTTCAGTATGTTTTACCAATTAATTTACAGCAGTGTCAATATTTTTTGCTGTATTTCATTACTTAGAATTAGTTTTTTAAACTTTCTTTGATTTTTAAAATCGTGTATTTTTTAAAATATCTAAAATTCAATATTTTAAAGCCTTACTTTTTCTCATTATTTTTGTACTTCATATGTGTGTATTTTTTTCCAAAGGATTTATTATTTTTATGGAGTTCGCAAGACGTTCTGTACGGATTGAGCGTTGAAATGTGTTATCGTTAAGTTCCTCAATTCTAAAAACCTATGAAGTAACGCATACGTTCCAGTCACCAGTGACTGAAATCACCGGTGATTGGAACCTGTTACGTGATTGGAACAGGAACGTTGGAACAGGTTATTCAAAAATAACAGTTTGGTCCATCACTATAAATTAGTCGTTTAAAGATAGAATATCTAAGATCACTAAATTACAAACGTTTCAGAAATATCATTTACTGTCATGTATCTCAACATGTCATTTTACACAGCGCTGTTTGAATGACCATTTATCATAATGCAAATTATTATACCGCCATCCGTCATAATGCCATTTGTGATAAAGCTATTTGTCAAAATGTCATTTTTCATAATTCCATTTGTGATTATAATATTTGTCAAAATGACATTTTTTCATAAATCCATTTGTGATCCCGATGTTTGTCAAAATGACATATTTTTTCATAATTCCATTTGTGATTATAATGTTTGTCAAAATGACATGTTTCATAATTCCATTTGCGATTATAATGTTTGTAATAAATATAATTATGATAACGATGTTTGCCATAATGGCGTTTGTCATAACGATATTTGTCCTGACGATATTTTTGAGATAATGACATTTCATAGGCATTATGCTGTCTGAAATCGAATAGTTTTCTTTAAAATTAGGTTTTCCGAATTTCCTAAGATGTGCGTTAGAATATATCTAAAATATTCATTTTTCCATTCGTACCAGTTAATAAACTTAGAGGATAACACTCTTTTTTTTATTTTAAAAGCATGTTAATTTTGAAAAAAAAATTGTAGAATATTTCGTTATGCTATAAAAATCTCATTCATGTAAACGACAAGATTTTCAAACCTGAAATATATCTCTTTTGTTTTAATATGTTTAACAGATCTCAAGTAAATGAGATGTTATCAAAGAATGATGACTATCAAAGAAAAGGGTGATTTCTCGGCACTTGGTGGGAACTGAACCCAGAACCCATTGAAAATCAATCAAGTGCTACCATTCAAGCCACAGGCGTCAATCAAACTTCCCTCTGGGCGCGAATATAAGGCTTCTCTCTGGACAAGTAAATGAGTTTCTCAACAAGAAGCTTCTTCATATTTCAAGAAGAAACGAGCTCTAAATTTCTGATCATATTTTCGCCGTTTATTGAAAGTTTTAAACTTTTTTGAACAACATGAAAAGCTACCGTTAGAGCAAACGGTTCTGGTATTAAAGACTTTTCTCCAAACCCAATTTACTTTTTCGCTTCGATAATCACACTTGGGATCAAATATCAATCCGTCCTAAGCTGGAAGTGCAGTTCTAAACTTTCGAATTTCCAAAGTTAAATTTGTTCTCTAAAAAAGTAACTCACATTCCTGTGACATATTAAAAAGTGAAACTCGAGAACCTATATTTGAAAAAAAAATGCATGCAAACAACTTTCGAGCGAAATTTTGGAAAATTTCTATTTTTAGGCAGACGTTTTCGAATATAAAATTTAGCACATCCCCTGTTCATCACATTTTGAAATGTATTATATTTTATGCAGAAACATCCTTTTACAATCTTTATTGCTTTTATTATGTACATATCTAGATAATCTTGATGAATGGTGATGAACAGGGTTGGATTGGGTCCTCTCAAAGGGCGCGTACCTTATATTATTGGAAGGCGCTTGTCCTTGCCCATTCGGAGGCACAAGTCCTATCACTGATAAGAGTGCAGCGGCCCGAGGGCCGGCTGGACGGCGGCCCAGTTCGCTCCTGTTGAAGATCCTCTAATATTGGGCCGTTCCCAAGAACCTGAGATACGAAGGGCATTTCTTTAGTATGCGTGTAGTTCCCCATGTTAAACAACATTTTATAATTGGTAGATCGTTAACTTATTGATCTCTATTGTATTGAGCTGGTGTTCAAGGCTTTCCACAACTACACCTAATACTCCAATCACGACAGAAAGAACATTTGATATTTTCCTCTATAATTGCTATAATTACTATAAAATTAATAATTATTCTAATATAATAATATATTATTATAATAATATCTAGAAGTTATTGTAGTCATACTGTCAAGTTATTTGCCTTCTATTCTCATATCTCCACATTCTGCTACATCTATGGTCTCCGATGTTCAACATTTCCACTGTCATGAAATGAGGCATATTATAAGCTAGATGCTTATCTTTTTAGATTCAAACACGTCATAGTATTTAGATTTGGTCGTTTCTAATACTTGTTTTGGCTCTGTGGTACCATGAATTTTTAATAACCGATTTGAAAATCACTTTTTCCGTAATTCATTGTTGTTGCTTTACTATGTCGTGTAAAATATTCTGTTTGTCGAAGCTTTTTTTTAGACAGAGATCAGGTTTTACACCGTTTCATATACCTTCTTATAGAAATTATATTACCGTTAGTAGATGATTTTTCGATGCTAAGAGTGTTTATTTGTAATTCATTCTCCTATGTAGCCATTGTTAAATTTTCAGTCTCTTTCTTTAGTGGACTCTCTTTTAGCCACTGCCATGCATATTCCTCATTGACCTTTCCTCCGATGTTCTATTGGTAACGACCACAAAGACTTCATTTCATAGTTTAGACTTTGTCTTTCCAAAGCTCCATTCATCAATTCTTTCTTTAGTTTCTTGAATTTTACTATTTTTGCCTTATTTACTTTAATCGGAATTCCTTTTGAATTTGCATTGGCAAAATCTCTGCACGATGTCCTTTTTTCTTATTCTAATGATCATTTTATTTGGAGAAATCCTCGGCAACCTAGATATCTTAATAATTACCTGTCGATGTGACGATAATATCTATCACTCTCGGTGTCGTTGTCGACGTCACTAAAAAAGATGTCATTTTCGACGTCACTCTAATAAATGTCACTGCCCATGTCATGTAGATCATGATTTCTGGTCATTAACTAGGGCCCAAATGTTGCTAATATTTGCATTTTTTTGCATTCTTTGGCTTTTTTTTATGTTTTTAGGGCAATATAATGAAATATTTATTTTGTCTTTTTTTTTAAAAGTTTTTAACTTTTCATTTTTTTTAATTCCTCTGGTAACCCATTCCAAAGTCCTGCACCTTTATAATCTATATTATTCCTTCCTATTTTGGTTCTTATTTTTTGGAGTAATAGGTCATTGTATTTACGACTAATCGCCAGATAATCCCGTTTTTCGGCCAATGCCAACACTTAAGATGAAACTTTCTGAAGAAGGTTCGCAAGGACGGACCGAAAAGTCAAGTTTTTAAGAATTGAATCTTTTGTAGCGTAAACTAGTAAATTATTTTGCACTGATCGGGGTATACAAAATACAGATGAAGAAGGTAAAAGCATGTACATATATCTGCCAAAATATTCTATGGATATTTTTGCAGATGGTAAATGTCTTTTACCTTCTTCATTTGTATTTCGTATATTCCGACCAGTGTCAAATTTTACTAGTTATGGTAAGCCCTGGTCAATCTTTGTACGTTGTTGTCTTTTGTAACGTTACGCAGGTTACAGACCGAAAATTAGTTAAAAGTTACCGCTCCGTAGTTTTGAACGTTAAACCCCTGAACACAGTAATGTGTGGTATCTTTCCCTTTGATATTTGTACCAAAGGGAAGGGAAGGGACCGTTTGTTAATTAAATTGTTTCTTGATTAATTAAAATGTTGCGAAGGAAGCAAATTAAAATCTATTCATGGAGTGTAAGATTGAATCCTGATAATTAACTTCCTGCCAACCCCTTCCATTTATTTAAGAGGATCCCCCTTTGGTAATCTTATACAACAAGCTCCACCTAATTAGGTGGATTGCTAATTAATTACCTGATAATTGACTACTCGACTTATAATAATAAAATAAATTAAAACCGAAAGGGATTAACGTTAAATTTCCCCGCTTTATCGAATAATCTACACAGGCAGTCCTCAAATAATCGAATTAAAACTGGTCAACTTTAACGCATAAATTAGTACTCAAACAGGAAGCAGAATGCACGGGAGACATACTTACGAACGTTCTCCGACCGACAGTAATTTGCTTTATGAAATGAAAAAGGCTTAGATATTCAGCGAGAGTCAAAAAACATTCAAATTTAAATTTATTTTTCCAACTTAAGTGATGCAATAAGAGTACGCTAGTCTACAAATTTTCTTTCATCAAAGATGCATAGGAATGCAGAAGATTTTTCTTTATTTACACATAATCATAGGAGTACGCAGAAAGTTCCTAAAGTGGGGTTATAGGCTCAATGGGGAATTACAAAGCTACAACTCCATGTATTTCTATATTAAATATGCAAAATTTCTCCCCAATGGGGTTTTAAAGCACCCATCACCCCCCGTATACGCCAGTGCACGTAGTAGACTATTATTCTTTCGAATGCTATTATATGTTTATTATGTTTGCCACCAAGATGAGTGAACTAAGACATTTAGATACATATGTAGCCGTGTATGTTTTCTCGGATAACTGAATATTCAGCTTAATCGAATGATATTTGTTTGAAATATCAGTATTCGTTTAAGCGGGACCGATTGTATGTGGAAAAGAGATCATGTATTGCTGTGTTCAGTGACTTAACGAACAAAGTCTTATAATGGTAATTTAATGATCGGCGGTTCGAATTCAACCGGAGTGCATAATTACACCTTCCTGGAAAGTAAAATATACAAACAATGACAATACGAAAGTGCATTTAAAAGAATACAGTACTTAAATTGACTAATTTTCCATCACGGAAACACAAATTATATTTTTAAATGCACTTTTCGAAATCCTCAAATTCAACTTCAGTACAATAAACAAGCTTCAGCATTTTGTAAAATGCAAAGAATTTCTTTTGGCTGTTGGAAAACATTGTCAGTTTCAATCCAGTGACACTACAACTAAAGAACTCTCCCGATCACCTTACTTTATATTTTTTTTAGTAAATTGTTCCCGCAAAGTCGAGGAGTCTCAAAAACCACCATCGAAAGAGACTATCAATAATTTTAAGAATTGGGTCGCTTGACACAGAAGTGATCTGAGTATTATCTATGGGTTCGGGGACTTTTTCGAAGTTGGACTCAAGAAAGTGTTCTGAATGCTTAATGCGCTCGGAAGCAACTGAATTTCCTTCGAGTTTCTGCTGAAGATAAATATATCGAAATAAATCTTTATATTCTTAGATGGGTGTTTCCGGATTTTCACTTGTCTCCCCGCAATGCATTCAAATTTAATTTTTTTTGATTTTAAATGGTAATTTTTATAAATTTCTGTCGATAGCGTTTAAAGTATGTAGAATATATTTAATAATTTTCGACAAATACGTTTAAGTTCAAGTTCAAGCTTTTTTTATAGCATATATGTTATGTCAAATATGTTGTGTACAAAATATGCAGCGTGTAAATGACGAATTAAGTAAAAAGTGATTACAACTTTTGTATATAAAAGTCTGCTTGAAAAATTTGCAACTGAAGTATATCTGCATAAAAGGTACATGTAAACTTCACGCGCTTGCAAAGCTTTCGAGTACAAATTCTTAATAAAAATCTTATATACAAGGATTTTTCATGTAAAATGTGTATTTGTAAACATTTTGTATGTACATCATATTTGAAAAGTGTGCATGTAAAATATATTGTACAGTGTATACACACAAACATGCCGCCATAGGAGAAAGATATATGCGCCCCCTGTAAAAAATGTCGACACCGCAATACAACTTGCATTGCAACAATCGGAAAGTGAAAAAATACGGCTCATGTAACCACATCACTATAGTTCTGGTTAAAACGAAGTATGATAATCACAGCTTATCTCATAACATAAATATGATAAGAGGAAAATTTCCTTAGATTTTGCTGTTGAAGGATGAAATTGTAATTACCAATGCCTTGTAATAATGCAAAAAGAGATAAAAAAGGAAAAGCGCCCTCAAATCCGTAGGGAGAAAGCGGTACTGAATGCGCCACTGAAAGGTGTAGCGGTAATGCAAAAATGTTATGCAAAGTTACTTAAATTAGAAAATTAAATTAAAAGAGAAAAAATGTTCATGTTAGAAATCAATAATTTGAGGGCATGAAAAGAAAATGGATAAGATAGACTAAAATACGAAGTTTACGTATTGGTAAAGGCATTCAATTGAAACTAATTAATTTAGTTTCATTTGTTTAATACTAAGTTTATCTCAATCACCTTACAGTATTAACTAACTTAAAATAATATATGCGTCGTGTTGCCGCCCTTATTAACTAACTTAAACTAATATATGCGTCGTGTTGCCGCCCTAGGCAGCCGCCTAGTTGGCCCACATGGTCGCGCCGGGCCTGAGTGTGTGTGTAAAGTATACTTGCAAAGTACAGTTAAACCCTTTCTTAGCAGATACCCCTTAGATACGACCACTCTGGTTATACTGTCAGATAAAATTTCTACAACAAAATTCCCCTCACAACAATATTCTAAAACTAGGCGTTTAGGCAGGGTCTGATCACTGCAAAGGTGTCCAAAGCCCGGGCTTTAGGCCCCGCAAATTTAAGGGCACCCCAAAAAAAGTCAAAATGCTATTTCACTTTCATATATCAATTTTTAACTTTAACCAAATCTTTCCCTAAAAAATTTTTAAAAAAATGCATCTCAGTATTATTGGTCATTTGTTATTATAGCGTTGCCTTCCAATAAGGGACACCCACGTGATAAGATATTTTGTCAATTAAATAGAGGTGTCCTTTATTCAGAGGTACATGTATTGATGTATACATGTACTATGAACCAGAATAAACGTCCCTTATTCGGAGGCATTCCTTACAAGATGTAACACCGTCGTTACCTATCCAACTTATGATGGGACCAATTTTGCAATATCCCTTCGAAATGGGCTTAGCTTGCTACTGAAGGCATTCCAAAATTTTCGTGAGGACAAGGGCCCCAAATATATATCTGGCCTAGGGCCCCGCCAAGACATGATCGGGCCCTGAGTTTAGGGCCTAGTTTTTCTGTCCAGTGATTTCCCGCTAATATGGAGGTGTGGTGATTGCAAGTTATTTATACCACATATGACTACATATTATTCTCAGACGGTTATTATTATTATTATTATTATTATCATTATTGGAGTCTTAAACATAATTTGAATATTATAAAGACGAAATACGTATTCGAAGACCAACGAAATAAGAACAAAGTTTAACAGATATTTATCAACAACAAAAAGGAACGTAATGAATTCATATATAAATTAAACTTTTAAAAATGCTATGAAAATGCGCGGAAATGCAATTGGCACGATTAACGATATTGTTAAAATCTTATATTTAGTTTATCTTTTGACATTCAGTCACAATAGGTGTCTTACTATATTACATAACTGAAATGTTTGTATTCACAATATACTGACAAAGTATTACATACAATACACACGCATTCATTATTCTCTAGTATCATCATCATTATTATTACTATTAATGTTTGAGTATTTTGTAGTTTGATGACCCATAAAAGGCATATTAAATATTTATTTTCATATAATAGTTAGGAACAGTTAGGAAACATTATAATTTTATCTCAATTTTTTATGTCTTTGAATATTTGTGATATAATTTTCCTGTTTCCTAATTATATCTTTAATTTTCGAAATCATAAATCCAGGAATTTTCTGAAAGGAAACACCTTCAATTCTATCACGAATGCATATTTGTTTCCCTTTCTAATTGAATTTTCAACAGCAAATTTCAATGCTAATTTAATATTCAGCAGAAAATTCCAATGCTAAATGAATATTCAACAGCAGTTGTTTTGGCGAAATATAATTTTAGGGAACACGTATGTCAAAAGAGTGTGGTAATCGCAAGAAAACTCAATTATCGAAAATGAAGACCTTCAAATTGGTGTTTGAAGTCTAGTTTTAATCAATATATATTCCGTGCAAATAATAATTAAGATTCGAAATAGCAATGATCAGTTTGCTCTACATTATATTGTTTGGGGTAAGGGATTTGTTATATATCATAAACGCATTGGAATGAAGATGATCATATTTTATATGTGATTATAAAAT
Organism: Dysdera silvatica; assembly: GCA_006491805.2. Taxonomy (NCBI): domain Eukaryota; kingdom Metazoa; phylum Arthropoda; class Arachnida; order Araneae; family Dysderidae; genus Dysdera; species Dysdera silvatica. The sequence goes on along the minus strand of QLNU02015359.1, from coordinate 25,136,034 downwards.
TATACACATTGCACAACAAAAATAAGATTCTTCGCCAAATTTTATTTAAATGTGCAGTTCAACATAATAGATAATGAAAATTATGGATCCATTATATGTATACATATAATATATATAGGGTCAAACCAAAAGTCAGTATAAGTTTTAAAAATTTATAAAAAAAAGAAAAATCTACAGCTTTGAAGTTGGGTTTACACGATAAATATTATACGTACATCATTTTTTTTTTCGTATTTCAAAACTCAGCCATAGGTCGTGCTTTAGGCATTCGAAAGACAATGAAAATGACTATCGTGTGTTCAATTTAGGTATTATGCTAGCAAATATTTGATATTAATATTACTATTGGCATTACTTTAATAATAAATAGTCATTCAATCATATATTAAAGAAAGAGTTGCTCGATAATAACTGGGGATAATATTAAAAAAAAAAAATGTTATATTAATATTTAATGTATGTTAATTACAGATGAGAGAGACTTATAGAAATATATTTATTATAATGTCATTATTCTAATTGACATGCTTCATTGTTTGAGTTTAAATATTATATGTGCTGTCGATGATAATGTGAGGAGTGTAATAAATGAATGAACTACAGCGTTAACATAGCAGATCCTGGGCTTGTTATACAATCGTATTTTCCTGCGTTCTGCTACAATATGTATACGGCTTCATGTTGTGCTATGTATAGGCCTATGTAGAGAATAAAATAAGTTTTATTATTATTATTATTATTATTATTATTATTTTGTTCCCTAAAGGATTACTTACTCAACATTTATGCACGATGAAGCACCAAAATATTAGCTTGAATACGATATTTAAAGTAATTATCTACGTGTTTTAATGCAGTAAAATTTATTAGATAGTAACAAAAGAACTGAAAAATCGAAATGTAAAAGAACTACGAAACAGGCAATTGACATCTGGAGTATTTTCCATATTTATACTTAAATATGATATTTAATTCCTTGTCTTTGCATAATGTTTAATTTACTTTTTAATGATTTATATATATATAACAGTGGATTAAACGAAGACACTGAAATAGTCGAAGGAACAGCTCCTAAAATCTTAAAAGAAGAAGTTTCATTTGCAATAAAAAGTATGAAGAAAGGAAGAGCCCCTGGTGATGATGGTATTACATTAGATATCCTAAAAGAAGCTGGAGAATATGTAGAAGACATACTTGCAAAATTCTTTACCAAATGTCTTAACAGCGGTAACATACCAAACCAATGGGATTCTGCAACAGTAATTCTTTTGCATAAAAAAGGTGATAAAGAGGATTTGAAAAATTACCGACCAATTAGCTTGTTACCTGCTATTTATAAAATCTTCACAAAAGTGCTAACACATCGCCTGCAGAAAAAATTAGATGCAGCTCAACCAAGAGAACAAGCTGGATTTCGAAGTGGATTCAGTACAGTGGACCATATTCAAGTATTAAGAGAATTAATTGAAAGAACACATGAATATGAACTTCCATTGTGTGTTGCATTTATTGACTATGAGAAGGCCTTTGACTCTATTAAAACATCAGCAGTCATCAACTCTTTAAGATCAACAGACATTGAGGATGTGTACATTGACATGGTGAAACGTGTGTATAAAAATGCAAGTGCAAAATTTCGGTTACATAAAGATACCAAAACTATCAAAATTGGTAAAGGTGTGAGGCAGGGAGATACCATTTCTCCAAAACTTTTTACTTCAGCTTTACAGATGATTTTTCAGCTGATAAATTGGAATAACAAGGGAATAAAAATAAATGGTGAATATTTAAATCATCTGCGGTTTGCTGATGACATTGTTATTTTTTCAACGGACCCATTAGAACTCCAAGACATGGTACAAGAGCTCTCAACTAGAAGTGAAGAAGTTGGACTCAAGATGAACCTACAAAAAACTAAGATCATGTTCAATAATTTTGTAGAGGAAACAAAAATACAAGTTGACAACATTGAGCTAGAAATTGCTGATTCATATATTTACCTTGGCCAGCTGATTTCAATGGATGGCAACATTATGAAAGAACTCAACAGACGTATTAAACTTGGCTGGAGTGCATTTGGAAGAAACAGTTTTATCCTGAAGGGGAAATTGCCTTTGTGTCTAAAAAGAAAGGTCTTCAACCAGTGTGTATTGCCAGTCCTCTCTTATGGATCAGAGACATGGAGTCTAACAGTTGGAGCAATACGAAAGTTACAGACAACGCAAAGGAGCATGGAGAGGTGCATGCTTGGAATAACTAGGAGAGATCGAAAAAGAAACACTTGGGTGAGAGAGCAAACTAGAGTAGAGGACATCATTGTTAAAGTAAAAGGGCTGAAATGGCGATGGGCTGGGCATATTGCAAGAAGAACTGATCAACGATGGACAACAGAAATTCTGAACTGGATTCCAAGAGACCACCGAAGACCTAGAAAACGTCCTCAAACTAGATGGGTGGATGAAATAAGAAAACAGGTTGGGGTGACGTGGAAGCGAATTGCTCAGGATAGACTTGTGTGGAAAGCATTTGGAGAGACCTTCATCCAGCAGTGGATAGATAATGGTTGAATATGATGATGATGATGATTGGTAGCGCTGAATAAAGTATTCATGACGACGGACCAGAATATAATAAAATTATATATGTTTATTTCTAATTTTCTCCGCTTTACTGGGAGAATGGTGTTGGCTGATGAAATCATCGCTTTAAAGAATTGCAATGCGGTCGACGCAGTCGGCGCCTGAATTACAACTGGTTTATACAACAATTTTCCGCAAGGTGGCGGTACAAAGCATGAAAATGGTAGAACTGTTTTATAAGACTTAACCTACTCCGCGCGTTAAAATTTACATAAATTTCAAATCAAAATCAGATTTCTACACTACAAGCAAAAAATTATACAAAATATTTACAATACTTAACAAAACAATTATGTACAAATATGACAAGTAATTAAAAAAAATTCAACAAGTATTAATTGGTAATAAACATATCTTTGCAAGGCCTCGTTTTACAATTCCATGAGCAGTTTTTACAATATCTACTCTAACCTTTTTATCCGCACCAAGCACAACTTCTTGAATTCTGCATAGACACCATTTGTATGGTGGCAAATTGTCTTCCTTTATTAATACCATTGAATATGGAGTAACATTTTCCTTTTCAAATTGCCATTTATGTCGAAGTTGTGAATGATTTAAATAATCGTTACTCCATTTTTTCCAAACAATTTGCATTAATTTTGTTGTTCTTTGCCAACGAGATAAGTAATTATCATTTTTTTTCAACCAAGTTTGGTTCAGGAACAGAATTAAGTGGACGACCAATTAAATGTCCAGGTGTGAGTGTCTCAAAATCATTTGGGTCAGAAGACATGGGTAATAAAAGTCTGCTGTTTAGTATGCCTTTAATTTGAGTAGTAACAGTAAGAAATTCTTCCAAGGTTAATTTAACTGCACCAATTGTTCTTTGTAAATGGTGTTTAAATGATTTTATTCCACTTTCCCAAATTCCCCCGAATGTTGGAGATCTTGGTGGAATGAAATTCCAATTGATATTTTCTGAGGTTAAATAGTGAGCTAAATTTTCAGAGGGCTTACTCATGAAATTATGTAGCCTTTTTAGTTCAGAGTTAGCACCTACGAAATTCTTAGCATTATCTGTTAATATAGACGAGCATTTTTCACGTCTTGCAAAAACACGTTTAAGTGTTGCTATCAGAGCATTTGAGGTCAGATCAGTGACTACTTCTAAATGAATGGCCGTGGTAGCTAAGCATATAAATATGGCAACATACACTTTTTGAAATATTCCCTTTCGTTGGCCTTTATATCTAATTAGAAATGGCCCACAGAAATCAATTCCGCAATTGTAAAATGGGGGGTTTTGATTAACTCTCTCGGATGGAAGATTACCTAATAATTGTTCAGAAGTTTTGGGATTATTTTTAAAGCAAACAGTGCATTCGTGAACGATTTTTCTAGCCAGATTTCTTCCCCCTAAAGGCCAAAATTCCTGTCTCACACAATGTAATAATGATTGGGGACCGATATGTATGTTTTTCTTATGGAAATATTCCATTACAATTTTTGTTAATTTATGCTTAGCAGGCAGTAACTTCGGATGTTTTTGATTTAGATTTAAACCTGAATTTTGTAATCGACCACCTACTCGAAGAATGTTATCTTTGTCTAAGAAAGGGCAAAGATTTCTTACCTGACTTTTCTTTAAATGATCACCCTTGCTTAATATTGAAATTTCCTTTACAAATTCCGCTTCTTGGACAAGTTTTACTAGGGTTTTCGATGACTTACATACTTCTGAGTGGGTTAATGGGTCAGTACATGGCTCCTTGGGATTCTTCAAATTATGTAAAAATCTGAAAACATAACTTAAAATGCGACAAAGTTTAGTAAAATCATTATTAATGACTTTTTAAATATTAGCAAAGTTATTGTTCTCATGTACACTTAACACTAAATCACTACAGGATTTCTTGAGTTCAATTTTGAAGTCATCGTTGTCTAAGTAAGGAGTTTTCACTGGATCTGGAATGTCCGAAATCAAGAAAGTGGGACCAGTCCACTATAATGAGTTGGATTGAAGCTCATTAGCTGCTGTTCCTCGTAAAATAATGTCAGCTGGATTATCACGTGTAGAAACGTGCTTCCACTTATAGTCTTTACATAGAGTCTGAATTTCTGAAACTCTATTTACCACAAATGTTTTAAGTTTGTCAGGAGGTGTGTTGATCCAGGCCAATGTAATGGTAGAATCTGTCCACATGTATATGTGGGTGAATTGTAGCTGAAGGATAGGTATTACCCTTGACACAAGTCGTGAGAGAAGTAATGCTGCAAATAATTCCAAACGAGGAATTGTCAATTGCTTTATGGGCGCTACCTTGGATTTGCTGCACAACAGTGAGGTCTGAACAACTCCTTGATCACTGGTTGAGCGCAGGTAGATGACTGCACCGAAGGCCCGTTCTGAAGCATCACAGAAGCCATGAAGCTCAATTTTGATGGCATTGGCAACAACAACATGTCTAGGTATTTGTAATTTGTTTATCTCGGAAAGTTGTTTCAGGAAGTTGATCCAGTCTTTAGTTTCCTTTGGCGGGATTAGATCCGACCAATTTAGTTTAAGTGTCCAGAGTCTTTGTAAGAATATTTTAGCTCTAGATATCACTGGTCCAATGAGACCTAATGGATCGAACAGTCTTGCTATTGTAGACAGGACGTCCCGTTTTGTGAAGCTATCCTGGAGGTTTGTAGCTACCTTGAAAGTGAAGTAATCTGACTGAGGTCGCCAGAGCATTCCTAGAGTTTTCACTGTATCGTGCTGCGAATCAAATGCGTATTCCAAATTGGGGTTGTCTTGGAATAGCTGTGGATGACTTGACACCCATTTGTATAGTTCCATTCCACCTCGTTTCAATAGCTGAATAAGTTGAAGCTGTAACTGTTTTATTTCTTCTAGGGTCGCTGCACCTTACAGTATATCATCCATATATACGCCATTACAAGTCACATCAGCTGCATTGGGAAAGTCTTTACATTCATCTTCCGCTAACGCCCTTAATGTTCTTGTAGCCAGGAACGGTGCACAAGACGTTCCATATGTCACTGTTTTCAGTCTATAAATCTCAATTGGGGCAAAACGACTTGACTTCCATAGAATTCTTTGTAAGTCTCTATGGGAAGGATCGACAAGTATTTGTCTATACATTTTAGTGATGTCTGCACTAAATGCAAATAAATGCTTTCGAAAACGCGTCACAATTGAAAAAGATCCTGTTGTATAGTACCTCCGTTTAACAATATGGAGTTAAGTGAAATACTACTGCTTGATTTTGCAGAGGCATCGAAGACCACTCTCAGAGGAGTAGACGCACTATCAGGGCGAAAAACTGCATGGTGTGGAATATAATATTCAGTTTGGTTGTGAGAACATTTATTGTCCTCAATTTTCTCCATATGATGAAGTATCGAATATTCATTCATAAATTCCTTATATAAGTTAGCCATGTCCTTGTGTTCATCTAATCTTTTCCAAAGAAGATTTAATCGCTTTTCTGCGTTTTCCCTAGAATATCCCAATTTAGATCGCGCATTATCCTTTATCGGTAACTTTACAATGTACCTCCCGGTTTCATCTCTTGTGCGAGTTTGAACAAAATGTTCTTCACAAAATTGTTGTTGTACACTTTTCGTATTTTTTAAACTTTCATTATTATCACCTGGAAAAGATTCCAATTGGAAAAATTTCTTTACCGTAATGTCTAGGTTATCCTGTTCTGAAGTAAAGCCAGAAAATGAATTTGAGCAAAATTGAGTTAAACTTCCTGTGACTAAATAACCAAACACTGTATTTTGTAGCAGTAATGACTC
>QLNU02015359.1:25116485-25129542 GCA_006491805.2 Dysdera silvatica | reverse complement strand
TAATAGGTTTATAAATAATGGCAGATCATTAAACAAAACCGAGCTTCGCCATTAGCATTTCTATTTATTTCTCCTTCTCTCTCTCTTTTTATATATATCATCATCATCATCATATTCAACCATTATCTATCCACTGCTGGATGAAGGTCTCTCCAAATGCTTTCCACACAAGTCTATCCTGGGCCATTCGTTTCCACGTCACCCCAACCTCTTTTCTTATTTCATCCACCCATCTAGTTTGAGGACGTTTTCTAGGTCTTCGGTGGTCTCTTGGAATCCAGTTCAGAATTTCTGTTGTCCATCGTTGATCAGTTCTTCTTGCAAGAAGAACTGATATATATGTATATATAATGGCTTTCATATAAAACATTCGGACTTTATTATCTCCATCCATTGACAATTCAAATGAAGAAAGGTATAGAATATATTATATTAGCTAACCAGAAAAAAATAGATTTTTATAACAAGAAAACAAACATGTAAAAAAGGTAGAAAACTAATTTATTTATCAAAATATATACTATTAAGTTCACTCGATTTTTTCTAATGAGAAAAGGAGATTATTGATATCTCTTTTGTAAAAGTCGCGTTTCTCTGGGGTTGTAAAGGATTTGTTCTGCATTATTGATTTCTTGTATGGCTGTGTGTATGAGTACAAAGAACAAAGCACAAACTCTAGGTTATAATAGAAAATTGAAGAGGAACCTGTAGTGATACCTTCGCTTTACGGGTCCCATGTGCTGTTGTTACTGAGCTAGATGCGCAATAAAACTTCTCTAATTGCAGTTTCAGTAATTGGCAACACTACAAATTTTCTTTACCTGTTTTGTAACTATGGTGCACTATTTAGCTTTTTATATACATTGAATATATATACACGCAATATACACTGAACGGCCAAAATATTAGGAACACCCTGCTACCCAGTACTAATATCATGTTGAACCACCTCTGACTTTCATGACAACAGATATTCTTCTAGGCATTGGCTCTACAAGTTGTTGAAAGCATTGAAGAGGAATATTAACCCATGCTAACAAAATGGCAGCTCTTAATTCCCTCAGGTCGGATGGTGCTCTTCTGGAGCTATGAACAGACCATTCCACCTTGTCCCACGAACGCTCTATTAAGTTAAGATCTGGCGATTGGGGAGGGGGCATACAAGCAATTGGAATTTGGAATCATGTTCTATAAACCAATCTGAGATTATTCTAGCCCAGTGGCTGAGTGCATTGTCCTGTGGGAAATAATTATCACCATTAGAAAACTGCATGGCCATAAACGGGTGCACGTGGTCATTGCTGATCACGTGCACCCGTGGTCAGCAATGACATCGAGGTGAGCAAATCTACCAACGAATGCTTCCAATGGAACTAAAGAACCAAATGTATAGCAGGAAAATGCTCCACCCACAGACCGTGATTCCTCCGCCATCCGCTTGAACCTTTGTCATGTGTCATGCCGGATCTATGGAATCCTCCTGCTTGCGTCACACACATAGTTACTGCCATCAACGTCATGAAGAATAAATCTGGACTAATCAGACCACGCAATCTTTTTCCACTCATTAAGTGTTCGATGTTGGAGTTCTTTAGTCTACTAAAGAGGCTTTTTTGATCTTACAGCGAAATCAAAGGAACTCTTGTTGGTCGCAGGCTATTAAAGCCAATTCGTTTTAAGATCCGTCTTGTAGAGCGTACGGATGTGTTTTGCGGTGATTCTGCATTTTATTGTTCTGCAATTTGTTGCATTGTAGCTTTTCTGTTGATGCACATGATATCAGTCGCCTGGCAACACTTCCATTAACAAACGATTTCCGCTCACTATTCCTCTTTCTGGTCGAAGTTTTATGGTTTAGTTGCCATTTGTTAAAGACTCGAGACAATTGTATGAGATAAAGCCCAGAAGGTTAGCAATTTCGGAAATACTGGGAGCGGCCCTTCTTGCACCCACGATTATGCTGCGTTGAAACTCACCCAAATCACTTCTTTTCACCATTCATAGGCGAATTGTAACTTTTACTGGTGCTTCTGACCAGGGAAAAGCTTGTTATCAGCGAATCCAGTTTATAACGTCAGCGCACATGCTGACGAAAAATTCGAAATTGAGTGAGGGGTGTTGCTAATTTTTTGTCCACTCAGTGTATGTAACTATATTCGGAATACCGAAAAAGAGAAGTCTTTGATTTACCATTAAGATACGTATAGGTATCACTGGAGACTCCGCCGAAAAGGCGTACTAAATTTTCTGAATATTTTATTTTCGTTATTTTCAAATTTCAAATTTTATTAAACATTTAATGTTTCACTAAATATTTTTTTCAAATTGGATGGACGTTTCTTGCACTTATTTTGAAACTTCAACTCTCTTCACACCATCGTCAAAATGACAAAGACGCACTTACAACAAACCCGAAATCAGCGAGTTTCTTGGGGTAGCGAGGAAATATTTAATTTGTTTAGCATTATGCTTAAGCCCAGTACAATTTAATCGCTTACAGCGGATAAGACTTTTCCGAAACGAGGACATGAAGAGCAAAAGTGGCGAAATATTTCAAATAAAAGACAGAAATTTCTAAAACAAAACGTAAAAAATTCTAAAACAAAGTATTGAAAATTTTAAAAATAAAAATAAATCAAAATTTGAAAATTAAAATTAATAATCAAGAATCCGATTAGCTGATGCGAACATAATGAAACAAACTTACCAGTACTTGGAAGCGGAGACGTTCTAAGAATTCTGATAGTATTTATCCCATTCAAATTACATAGAAATTACTTCACAAAAAATGCGTTTTTGAAGCAATGGATTGCGCTCTTATCTGTATATCAAATTCACATAACAAAACTTTTATGAACATAAATATGTTGTAAGACGAAGGAAACAACTAAAGACTGTTTTTTGCACATCTACAAATAAAGCATATTTTTGGAATGATTATTAATATAGGTTGATCTACACATATAGCAAATATTTTTATTCAGTCCATTGTACTGAAATTCAAATGGTGATATAATACCTCGTTCGATAAGTTTTAAGAAGATTCAGAAGAAAATAACTTTGTATGCATGTTGCATGCATATTTTACATATTTTAGTTTCGAATGTTTTTAATTTTTAATTCTATACTTTTTGGATTTAGTGAGTGACTTCTCATAGCTTGCAATTTTGCTTGTTTCAAGTCTATGGAGCCTACTGCCTATCACAGTAAACAAATCGAAGATGTTATTAAGAGATAGAAATAATATAATGCGAAGTACTTTTTCCATCAGAATTTTCAAAAATAAATTTTCTCGTGTATTACAGTGAAATCTATTTATAACGGTACACAAGTAACCGGGAAAAAGGGGGTCGTTATAAACAAGGTTGAGCATGATGATACTTTATATCTGCAGAAATTCAAGGGGATTATCGTTATGGACAGTATTAATTAACCTGTTAACCGGGGAATAAAATTTTGTGAAACTCGTTTCACACTGGGGACTTTTTTTCACAGTGATAAGTAATGTCATCACACCATCACGCTAGGATTAAATATATAAGAACTACATAAAACGTAATGCGTTCAACATAATACGGTTAATTTTAATGACGAAAAATGTCGTCATTCGCATTTTGGTAGTCTTCCGGGCATGACGAAAAATGTCGTCATACCCAGTTAACAGGTTAAAGACATATTTCGCTGTATTTTAAAACTGATATCCAAATTAAATGTTTATTCCGGTTTAAACAGGAAAAGTAAAAGAAACAAATCTAGGGCCTGATCACGGACATGTAAAGTATTAACAACTTTCGTAACAAATAAATACGGAAACCACCTTGAAATTTTTAGCTTCAAGAGTTGATACATTGAAGTTACAGAAATATATTTCATCCTCTCATTTTTTTTCCCTTTCCTGCGTGCAAATATGCAGAATAAATGTTCTTCTTTACAAAAATAAATTTTCAGTAAGAATATGTCTTCGTATGCATATGTCAAATTTATTCTACGATTTTTTTCACCAAAGCGAAGTTACGTTTCAAGAATAAATACTGAATTTTTGATTTCTTTCAGTTCCTTTTACTTGCATGTAAAAAACAAGTTTGCTCTACCTTTTTTTAGTAACATGATCCGCTAAATTGGAAATTTGAATAAAAATTCAGAAATTTTCTTTAGGCCGAATATGTTCTGCCTCCTTTTTTTAACGAATACATAACATTTTTAATTTTCTCAAAACCTCCTACTTATTTGAGAAATTGTAGATATTTACTTATATTTTGTTAAAATGGTCTAATTAAATTTGTAGCAACGAAAATATACAGAATATTTCAATGAATTGGAAAGCAAAAGTCAACATTACGAGCACAGTAAAAGTTTAATACAAATTTTTTATTCGACTTTCTGTAAATAATTTTTATCAAAGATTTGTCGGACTTTCGTTAGCAAAATGCAAAGAAATCATATCCTCGAATAACGAAAACTGTGTTATTACGTGTAGGATTGCGTAACTGTTGTGCTGCCGATTATGAGTGTGAAAATGATGATAATTAAAGCAAAAATTTTAATAAATCGTTTTCAAACTAGTCTCAATTTTGAGTAGATTTTGGCCATTGTTGTATTTGCAACATAATTATTGACGTATGTAAATATTAAAATATCCAATTGATATATAGATCCTGATTGACAGGCTATAGTGGGTTCGCTAAAGCTGAAGTTGCGATTCTAACACCCACAGTGACTGGCGAGACAACCGATTTGGCTTAGCTAATTGTGAATAAAATAAGGAAGTGTTATTTATTAGATTGGTCAAGAGAACTAACTTTCTTAGTTCCACCTTGAAAAGCCTTAAAGTGTCTAGTAATTCCCAGAGATAAGACTCACATCTCAAGAGATCATTAGTTAAAGTTTAAATTATCTCTCTACGTAACAGTTACTGGATATTCCAGGTTTCACATTTAGATTCGAAACCTTATATCGAGGCTATGCTAAATCGAGTTTGACATGCAAATGCGAAATTTCCTTAAAATAACAGTTACAATAATTTAATAAATTAATTAACGATGAATTCATGAGGCATTATGCAAAACGTTGGGTTTGTTTATGTTGAAGTGGCTGTTTTTGATAAAGCTGCACCAAATATGTAACTATGTTAACATACAATTAGGAGAGTATTTTGCAGCTTGTTTAGGTATCATAGCATATAAATTATACTTCGAGTTAGCCACATTTCTATATTAATACGTGGGAATTGAAATATTTTAAATTTAAGCAAGTCCTCGTGATGGTAGTATAGCGTGACCCCATGTTCGTATAATTTGATTTTGAAAGATTGTTCAAATCTTTAAATTTGGAAAATAGCGTTTTCGTAAATCAAAATATTCAGTGAAGAAATCGAAAACGTATTTGTTTAAATTTCGTTAGGCAAAGACACGTGGAAATTACAATTATATGTATTGAAGTTATAGCTTATACATACTATAAGAATGACCAGATTACAAATACAGCTGGCTTAAACGGGTAACACAGGAATTAATTAGTTATAACTCTACCTGTCTTGCGAATTTCGGGCCAATCCAATGCATTCTACCTGGCGTTGCACTTCTGATCGCTAGTAAGGTGTAAACGAATTTTAGTGAAGGTTTTAACATCAGAGAAAATGTTAATCATTTACTCTTTTCAGAATTTTAATTTCTGGACTTTTTCCACAAAGTTGTCCGAGATAGTATTGAAGGCTTAACGTGCTCGATAAACGGTTATATTTTGTCACCTGTCGTAAACCACGAAACGACGTAAAGTCGGTAATTGCATTACGAAACAGTAGAGATAAATTGTTGTTTGGAACCCATAATGCAGATTTACTGACTGAAAGCAAGAACCCCTATGTCCCTATGATACTGAAACCAAAGAAGCATAACTGATTTTTACCCTGTATTCATTTTATAGCACTTACGTAAGCATCACATGAATTCCAAACAAACAACAAAGACATAGAAAATGTCCTCAGATTAGTTGAGTGGATTGCAAAAGAAATCAGGTAGGGGTAATATGAAAATGAATTGCTGAGGATGGACGTGTCGAAATAGCTTGGTGTAATCATATGTGACCTTCTTTCAAATATGATTAAGTAATGGTTAAATATAATGATGACGTAAGCAGACAATATTTACTGAGACAGCAGGATCACATAAATACTGTAAGACGTAAATACTGAAAACGTAGAAAGGAAAACAGGAATAGAGGAAAGTTTCAGATAAGAGAGATTTGATGATAAGCTGAACAAAGAATATGTGGCACTAAATGGAGAAAGAGGAAGTGCCATAGTATTATGGGATCAAAGGCTACCGTCAGCTCAAAATTTTAAGCATCTTGGACCATTAATATATATGGAGATGTAAATTTTTGCACAGAGATGAAACATAGAATTCAATGTGGGTGGTTAAATTGGAGAAAGATGAGTGGAGTGCTCTGTGATAGGAAAGTAAGCGGTAGGATGAAAGGAAAATTCTATAAAGCTGAGGTGAGATCTCCAACGTTGTACAGGATTGAGACCTGGCCAATTGTAAGATCACATAAAGGACGATGAAAGTTGCTGAAATGAACATGCTAAGGTGGATGAATGTTCTTACAAATAAAATAAAGGACAACTTAATCAGAGGTACGGTGAAGGTGAGATCCATTTGACGAAAAATACAGGAACATTGGTTAAGAGGATTTGGAAACATGAAGCAGAGAAATCAGGAATATTCGGGAAAGATAATGGACTGGATTGACTGGTGGTGATGTGAAAGAGTAAGAGGAGAAGACTACAGCTGAGACTGAAGGATGGAGTGAGGGAAAAATCTGGAAGTATATGGATGGAATAGAAAAGAAGCCTTGGATAGAAGATTGTGTAAAGGAAGAATAAAAGAGCATGCCAACCCCATATGAACATGGGGAAAATGGAAAAGTGAAAGAAGAAGAAGAAGAAGAAGAAGAAAACTGTAAGACGAACCGTACCGTTCCAGTGGAGCACCACAGACTCAAAAAAATCCTTTTGTATGGATTTTAGCGTTACTAGAGCACATCTTCTCTGCAAGAATCCCCATATGAAGGCTAAACTCGCCAGAACAGCTCCGCCAATAGGGCATGTCAATATAAAGTTCTACCCCAGAATTCAGCGTAAGCTTTTATGAGACATAAAATCGGTTAACAGCTTTACGTCATTACCAGAAATTAAAACCAGTTTTTGGCACGATAATGACACGTTACCTCGGCATTTTCATCCAACGTAGATCATACTAAACAATGTTTTTATTGAAATGAACTTTAGGAAGCACACTCGAGATTTTTACAAGCATCCTTTAAAACATGTCTCCACTGCGTTATTTGACATGGAGAAAGCAATTAAACACTGCAGTATAAATTGCATTACTGATTTGAAAATCAATTTTGCAAAGTAGAAATTTAGTACGTATAGTAGATGACTGTAAGGACAGTACTATCGTAGTAAATATTGTCATAATAAGCATGTTATCGTAATAAATATTGGCGCAAGCAATTTCTTCAGCGAAATACATAATTTTGATACATATGTTCAACAAATTGGAGCTGAGAAGCCTTTATCTCTATTCTAAAAATTTTGAGCACATAACCCAAGGATTGTCAAGGCTGCCATTTAGGATATCAAATAAAAGTGATCAGTCAAGTCCCCAGATACAAATTTCCTCTTAAAGTCTTGTCGTTTGGGATATAAGAAAACACATAAACGAAAGTAAGTACTTAAGAAAGATAAATGGATAACAGCTCCCAACTGAAAGATGAAAGGAAAATTTTTTTTCCTTGTTACATTGTTTTTAGGAAAAAATAAGTTTAATACCCACAGTTATAAATTAATTGAAGCCCCAGGGTTAGTTAGTAACTATTTAATCTGCATCTCACGCAAAGTCTATTGTAGCTATATCTATTATAACTTCTTTATAATTCATCAACGAGTTGTGTAAATTACCTAATGATTAATCAGATTTTAAAAAAGTACTTTAAGTTCTATATCTAGAATTTTTCTATAAAGATATATATCGCTTCTAATACTAATGAACAACTAAGAATATATATTAATAAATGCAATTTATTAGGGAACAGATTGAAAAATCATCGTCAAAATTATTTTATTCTAAAGTAGGTTAGAAAAGTTTATTTTTGTATTGAAAATCTCCTTCTGACTATTATAGTAAAATAAACCAAACTGATCTTAGCCAAAATAACCGGCGCCCTTTGGGAAGCCTATACTTCATATTTATTACAGTAGACATCTGAGATTTTATAAGTAAATGCGAAAAGCAGGTATTTTCTTAGCCGTAATCTTAAACCTATCTTGAGACCTATAAATTGATTTTTGGCAAACTGAATTCCACAAACTTCTTTCCTTATTTTTTTACGTTTTTAAGGTTTTTATCACGTTTATATATATTTCACTAAATCCATGCGGTGGGGTGGCAATAACGCGCTCACATAGCACGCCATTAATTCCGGCTTGACTGTTAATGCCACCAATAAAAGAGAAAGTTGGCCCATTTACTATTCACAGTAGTCCGGGTGTTGTTTTCCAAGGTCTTAAAAGTTCGGATTCCTCTGAAAACTGCAGGTCTCGGTGCATTGTGATATTTCAGTTCTCGCACCGTAAAACGCGCAAAAAATTCTTATGTTTCATTTAGTTCTCAAGTTATATTAGATCTTCAGCTTTCATTAGATTTATAGCGGTATTAGAAGGCAGTATTGTAGGACAGACAAAGAAAATGTACCTAAATTCGAACGCTATAAAAATACTTTAATAATCTCGTTTTTACAAAATCCAGAAGCTGAGAAAACACGAGCGCATGACTTGTTATTATTGTTCCTTCTTCGTGGAAGGAAGTTTGCAAATACACAATATAATAAAATAAAATGTTTGGTTTCCACACGTCAAGGTGTGAGCACAACAGGATCCCCCTAACCCACTTAGAATCTAAGCCAAAGGCGAAAGATGATATAACCTAGGTGCGAAATCTCACTTGTCGACCATATCTAGTTTTATACTGATTTTTATTGTGGTTGTGACGCGTTGGAGCTGGGCGTACTCTTTTTAGTTGCTTCTGGTTCTAATCTGTCCAAAGTTACGTTTGTTGATTTTATTTTTATATCTAATTCATAAAATTTGTCGGTACGATGAAGTACTTGAAATGGATCTACGTATGATTGTGTTAAAAGCTCACACATTAGGTTTTGTCTAACGAATACATGTGTCGTCTTTTGTAAATCAGGGCCCTGCGGTGGCGCAGTGTGGTAACGCGTTCGCCTAGTACGCCGTTAATCCGGGTTCGACTCCCAACAGTGTACAAAGAACGCTTACTCAGAGATCTCATAAAAAGATCGCACTGCTCACTGTAGTCCGGGGTTTGGTTCCCTAGGCCATAAGAGGTTCGGATTCCTCGGAAAACAGTAGGTCCCGGCGCAGCATGACCATTGTAGTCTTTGAGCCGTAAAACCACAAAACAAACAAACAAACAATTTGTAAATCGGCATGGACGAAAGACTTTTTTGGTAGGCCATTTGGTCGTCGGC
The DNA here is from genome assembly GCA_006491805.2 of Dysdera silvatica. Lineage (NCBI taxonomy): Eukaryota > Metazoa > Arthropoda > Arachnida > Araneae > Dysderidae > Dysdera > Dysdera silvatica. The sequence goes on along the minus strand of QLNU02015359.1, from coordinate 25,119,987 downwards.
GAAAGCTGTAAGTTTTGCATGCGAGCACGTAATTTCGCTACGAATGCTGGACGTGTTAAATCAGTTGACGAAGATTGAAACAGTTCACCAGGTAAGCGCAAGGTAGTACCATATACCACCTCGGCTACTGAAGCATTTAAATCCTCGCGTACTACTGTTCGTAGTTGAAGTAAAACGATGGGAAATACGTCAAACAACTTACCAGTATTATGACACATGAGGGCAGTCTTCAGATAGCTGTGGAAACGTTCTACAAGACCGTTTGCAACGGGATGGTACTCGGTGGTCCTGGTTTAATATATACCGAGAACGCGTGATAGACAATGAAAACGGTTACGCTCAAGTTGTCTACCTTTGTTCATTGTGATTTGAATGGGTACTCCGAATCTCGAGATCCATCCTCTGTAAACAGTTTCTTCTATAGTTTCGGCAATTTGATCTACCATCGGGAATGCTTCTGGTCATTTGCTTAATCAGTCCACACATGTGAGAACATAACGAAAATCAAAAGAAGGTGGCAGAGATCCAACAAAATCTATATGGACGCGAGAAAATATGTCAGAACGCAGTGGAAACACTCCCCACGGGGGTCTTCCTGTGTTTATGAACTTTCGAGAGCTGACAACTGTCGTAGGATTTGACCCAGGAGGCCACATCTTTAGGTATAGTGTTCCAAATAAATCTTTGCTGTATCAGCTTTGTTGTAGCCTTGATGCCGAGATGCGCTAAAATGTGCAGAGCCAGAAACACTTCCCTACGGGCCGCACGTAGGGACGGACTCTCCGACCGATCCGATAAAATATCATAGACTTCTGGCATCGTCCTTTTAAATATAAACCCCCATTTTGTATTTTGCAGATTCGGATTCCCCTTATTTTTCGTGGGAAATCCAAATCTGCAATAAAAAATGGGTGGAAGGATTCCCAATTTTTAACGTAACTTTCATAAAAATCATTTCTTTCGATTTGTGATAGATGGCGCTGCAATCGTGAAACATTGGACAACTATTACGTCCACGTTGTTGTTCCTAGCTATCAATAAAATATAGTTGTCAATGTAAATGTAGATATGTAAATATAAATAATAATATAGTAGTTGACTTTTCCACTGAAGTGGGAGGGGAGGGAAGGGATAGCTACAATTTAGTGGATGGAAAGGCTTTCAAAACCTATGTAATATCCTGTGAAATTTGAGTTCCTCACGCCACCACCCATAGGGAGAAGGTCAATTTTAGCATCACTAGATAGCCCCCTTCGAGATGAACAACTTCGCTTGTTGCTTTTTTTGATCCCATGCGTAGTTTACGAAATATTTCGGTCTGTCATGTTAAATGGGGAAACCCGATATAAGCGGAAGGTAGTCATTTGTATATGACTGAGGACCAGATCTTACCAATTTTGCAAAATATCCCTAAAAATAAATTTTGTATCTTTAGTAATTTTTTAAACATGACTGCGTTTACAGCTATTTAAATAAAATTGTATACTGATCGGTATTTAAAAGAAATATCGCATATACAAAAGAAATATATTTTATGCACTATTTTTTGTCGAAGAGAGAATATTTTAAAATTTACATCACAAATTTTAATTACTTTCGATTTGGATAGAAATATATTGGTTTTTATTTGTTTTACCTAAAGGATTATCTCTTGGAAAAAATTACAGCAATTTGTATACACATTCTAAGCAAAAACTGACTAACTCTGTGTTTCATCTCTTGCAAATTTTTATTTTCACTGTTAACTATATTAACGAAATTTATAAGCATAAAATTCGTATTTCTTTTGAAATAAATGAAAATTTTTAGACATAATATTTTCGTGTTTTCCGGAAAGCAGTATTTTTAGGAATGCACAGGGAAATTTAAATTTTAAGCTTAGTGGAATACACATTATCTTATAAGCGCCCGAACTAATATCTGGGATAGAAAACGTAAATCCTTTATGAACAAGAAACTAAACGCTGAGTTTTAGACAAAATTTAAATTTCCAATTTTTATTTTTCTGTTTAAAATATTCTTTCTTTCAACTTTACGATCAACATAAACTGTATTTTTCTATTGACAAATAAAATGCGACACAGAGTTAAAGATAAAAAACATTTAGTTTGTCCCACGTGAAAACAATATGGAGTAATGTTTGAAGTCAGCGAGTACATTTTAGATTTGCTTGATTTCCTCCATTACTTCAGAAAGAGATGACAAGATTAAATCGTACTGAACATTTGGCAAATATTGATTTAAAGGCAAATAAATACTTCAAGAATTGTTCAACTACTGGTTTGCATGGAACTAGGAAAACATTTTGCGATTCATGCTTACTGGATAATCAAAGAATAAATTTACTGGCATAAATAGCATTCTTAAATAACTACGCCAGCAGCTTTATGTTCTGTTATTTGAAAGAATGAACAGCTTGCTTGCTTTGCCTTTAAAAACAAAATTTAAAATGAAATGCCATAATTTTAATGGAAGACAAAGGAAGCGGAAAAAGATAATCAAAAATAAAATCCACATGTATGATTAAAAATCTCTTTTTCATCAAACCTCCAAAAGAAGGACAGCTCCTTGAAACGATATCTCACATAAGAGGCTTGTAAACAAGAAGGATAATTGTCATACAAGCAACAAAGAAAGAAGTAAGAAAATAGTCATTATACAGAAAAAGTCACTGTAGAGAAAATGTCATTAATTAGAATGCGCACAATTCTATAAAGCATTTGGCGGGCCGCAAAATATTGTCGCTAAACAGAAATAACTGTTAATTAGACCGTTGTTATTGAGGGGAAATAACAGAGGAAATATGTTTGTTGACATACTACGCAAAATTCGAAATTAAAAATAAATTGAAATTCCTAGCATATTTATTGGGTTATAATACAAATAAAAACTTGAAAAAAAAAACTCAATCGCATTTCAAACAGTCGCACGCTGGTCTTCGTCAGGAGATTAACAATCTAAACACGAGACGCGTTGCCATCCTTTGGAACAGGTATTTTAAAACTTTGCTGCGGTCACTGTTCTTAGGCTCTGTTGTTGGTGCCGTCTCTGGTAGCAAGGTGGTTCAAGGACAGCTGAAAAAAGGCGTGGATTTTATGGTCATTTACTATATTGGAAAAGATGACTTTAATATAATGCGCTTCTAAAAAAAGTCTAGTTCGACTGGAGACCTTGGTTGCCAAAGTAAAGTGGGTTCGTCAAAGTTGAATTTGTGGTTATTTTCCCCAACAGTGAGTAAACCGCGATGGAAGACTTTTGGAATTCGGACTTTTTTACGCAGTTTTGATGTTCTTTTAACCTATGTTTCAAGGCACGTTTAGTCTGGCCGATGTATGAAGGCCACATCGGCAAAATATTCGATATACTCCTCAACGTTGGGTGAGGGAGAAGCAATGCAAAAATTTTATTGCACGGGGAGGATGTGATGCGAAAATTTGCTTTTTTTTAATTTTTGCCAGCGCAAAACAAGGTTTAGAAAAAAAACGGGAGAGTGACGAAGACG
>QLNU02015359.1:25096239-25116385 GCA_006491805.2 Dysdera silvatica | reverse complement strand
TGCCAGTAGTTTTTGACGTTCACTTTCTGATTTTGAGAAAAGCCAGAAAGGAAACGTTTCGCAGGCGTCATTAAACGTAAACGAAACAATGGGCGATCTGCGCAATGGGCTTTCTGCGCAACATCAACCGCATTTCATATCTATCACAGTTACTGTGCAGTTTCGGGCTCCTATTTATTTTGATAACACCGCTCTTTCATTACAATTTTATATTTGTGATTGTGTTTGCTTCATTTTATTTTTCTCTTATCAACCAGATCAAATCAGAGGTTCCAAGAATCCATACTAAAATTATTGTGGATTCAAAAAGTGTCTCGAATCTACGAAGTTGGCGAATATGGTAGCAATAATTTCGAGTTGTATCTTATTAGTTTGAATAATTATATGAAAAATAGCCGTTACATACGAAACGCTAAGAGTATGATATACTTTCTTTTTTACAAATATTCTTTTCTTTGTAAAGGTGGGAGGGGGCTATGACTAAGGGCGACAATTTTATAAGTCCGCCACTGACCCAACATTTTATAATATGACCAATGGGTTATCTGGTAGCTATAAAAAAATAAGGGATTATCATTTTTTCATTCAATTTCCATATTTCATATAATAAACATATATAAGAAAAAGTATATTACTTGTTATTGCGAAATGCAGTAGAAACAGAAGAGCAAAAAGATTATTGTAATGGAATTTATTTTAGAAATATTTCAAATGGTGACAAAAATAGTTTGTATATTTAAATTTAAAATACTGCCGCTCCTAACTCTTTCAGCAAATTTTTCATATTTAAAAATATCTTTTGTTTAAAAGAATTTTGTATATAAATTGAAAATTAAATTTCTCAGAAGCATGTCATTCAGGCAATGCAAGTATGAAATCTGTACCTTTACATCTGTGGCTGTATAATGCACGCCGGTTCTTAAGGTCATTTCGTGTGGTCCGCAGCAAGATCAATAAAATCAAAATAATTTTCATTGTCAGTTTTGTCAATGAATTTTTGAAGCTTTTAAATTTTCATATTTTTTGCAGTGAGGTACGTCAGTTTTAAACCTAATTTAAAGCAACTTTAAATATCCTGGATTGTGAGTTAATTTAGCAAGAAAACTTCCTCCATCGTTTAGAAGCTTGTGTATTTGTGAATGTACATTTTATGTTATGAAAATAGTGAAATTGTAGTAAAGGAACCGATTTTGGCTGATAAATACTTTCAGAACCCGTTAAAAATAACCTGTTTTCACCTTATTTCTTCTAATGAGCACCTACTTTGTGCTCATTCACATAACTACCAGATTTAAATACTTTAATATTGTATCAAAAACTGTATTCAAAAAATTTCCAATTTCTTATGTGTGCGTAATCTGCATTTGATCTCGCTATTGTCACATTTGAAAAACGGTTTTCGAACGCAGTTTTAAGTAAATGCAAGATCGTAGCCAGAATTTAGTTTTGGGGGGGAGGTCAAAAATTTTAAGAGCATATGTCGATACAATCACAGCATGCAAATCCGCAGCTAAGTCCCATTTAAATTTAATTTCAGGGTTCCCAAGTTCCCCCCCACCCCCCATGGATACGGGCATGAGTAACTGCAACTACTATTTCAAAATAACATATCTTTAGTGTTAAAGAGAATATTTTACATATTGGTTAAAGTAAATATGTTGTGCGGCTTGAGATCTTAGCATGACGTATTGGCTGGCGTAGGCGCTGCAATTGGCCATCACTGCTCTGTACTAAGCGACAAGAAGTCGTTTTTTTACATAAAATACTTCTTTCATCGAAACTAAAAGTAGTTTGGGTTTTCTGTAGTAATTTGTAACAAGTATTCGCTGCAGGAAAAGAATATATTTCGCGAAAAGTTAACTACTTTGAGCATGAGGAAAACGCATTTCGTTTCTAAACGTGTATCCGTTCAAGCTGTCAAGATTGGGAGTAAGCGCTACTCAATTCAGCGTACGCGGTTGCCTTTTTTTTTATTTTTCCCTCTCGAAAGGGTGAACGTTTCTTTAACCGTATTCGAACAGAGGAGTTTGAAGTCAAAATTGATTGCTCAACGACGATCAAAATGTGCATACAAGGAAAAATAAATTCTTTTCAAGCTTAATTGAAAATGCCTGTTCACCAGAAATTCCACCTTTCACCTTGGTGAAAAAAGACGACTAAACGAAAATTTAAAATACCGCTGCTTTAGCTGAATTAAGTAAGTTTCCCTTTCTGCGCATTTTTAAAAACACAGCCTTACTTACAAAAAGGAGAATTTGCATTTACAGAATTCTCTCCCTTTCTCTCTCTCTCTGATGTGTAATTTATTTAACTAATTTTACTTAAAATTAAGTTAACTAATCTGCGTTTAAAAACACAAATAGGAAAATAATTTAATTTTCATGGTATCTCATATTTTGAATAAAAATTAAATTTCATTAACGAAATCAACGTGTAAATGAACGTATTATTCCAACTTCTATTTTAATTGAATTTGTTTTTAAATTTCTGAAAAAAAAAGACAAAGCTTCTAAATTTATACATTAAACGTCCAGTACAATGCAAATTTGCCTAAATCTTTTATATAAATGCCAAAGGAAATGTAGCTTTTTAATACATTGTTAATTTTATATATTAGTGCATTATTAAATATTCCACGAACACATTAATATAATTTAGATCTAGTGTTTGTTTGTTCGTTTGTTTATTTGTTTGTTTATTTATTTTTTCCGCAAGTCATAATTTCTCTCTTAGTAAAACGATTTATTAGTTTAACCTTAGCTTTAGCATTAAATAGGCATAATAGGGATTGTTTGTTTTATTTAGCCCCTAGGCCGTCTACTTATTTCAATTAATATTAGTAGTGTTTTTTATCTTTTCCTCGGTTTTCTCCGAGACTAAGTAATATTGTTCGTTTCAACGGTGTGTTTTTGTTAAAGATCTTCTTTGGTATATACCTTATTGATAGGCTGTTTTGAGGATTAACTTTTAGTTTTGGATTCACCATCTGATTGATTGTCAACCATTCTAGTCACCGTTTACCTTTTCGTTAGGTTATTTTATCTGACACATTGAGTTCTTACCAGAAAATTGGTAACTTTTAAATGTATAGAGAGAAATCTGTCATAAACGGACACTTGCCGGACAGAAAAATCTGTTAGTAAGACAGGAGTGACCGTAAAAGAGAGGGTCATTCTTAAGTAACTGAAATGTATGTACATTACATTTCACTCATTTAAATACTTCATTTTGAAACAAGTATTTTTGAGCATATAATACAAGATAACGAGCGTAAATAATTGTTGAATATAAGTAAATTTATACAACAAAACGTTAAATATTAAAATTTATCTACCTTGAAAAAAAAATTGATCAATAGAAAATTGACCATTTTAAAATCCTTTGTACTTAGTTATTTATTTAGTTTAAGGGCCATTCCATAGTGGGGGCACCCTCCATCATGCAATGCATTTCTTCCATTGGTCTCTATTCCTCCAAGTGTGTTCCTCCATCAATATTCCTTTTTTTCCATTGCCTCTTTTATCCCTGCCAATCATGTTTTACGTGGCATTTCCCCCTCTTCTCCCCACTGGCACATACTGCAACAACTTTTTCGGCCATCTTTTATCTCTCATTCCCATTACTTTTCCAAACTATCTAAGGGCCTTTCGTTTAATCTTTTTTTTTCAATGGTTTTATTTTTTTCCACTAACCTCAAAATGTTGTCATTTCTCACTTTGTATAGTCTTGTTTTTTTGCAGCATCTACGCCAAAAGTCCATCTCGACTTGAAGTTCAAAAGACGTTCTCATAGACATTCTCAGATGTTCAAATCTCGCCCCGGAGGCTTTTCTATGTTGACCATATTTTTCAATTATGGAATGAGTGTTCCCTGTTTAGGGTAATAATATCATCCATCCTTGTATACGGATAAAGAGAGCGTTGTTTCTTGTCCTCGTTCGTCTAGCAGTCTAAGACACTCCGGGTTAAACGGGGTGGGGGGGGGACCTGGGTTCGAATCCGGAATGAGGACGGCATCTCTTTTTCTCCAAATATAAAAAAGCTCTAGTTTGAGCTACATATACGTGGGTGGCAAAAATTATTGTATGATGTTCCCATACACAGACAAATACGTTATCTTGTTCCAGTTATCTCTCCTATGTCAGTATGGACTTTGTCAGACATACTAGACATTAGGTTAATATGATAACGTAACACTACGTGGTATAACTATTCACGACTAGTTGAAACGTTGCATTTTCTCCAATGCGTCCAAAACGTTGCATTTTCTCCAATGCATCCAAAACGTTGCATTTTCTGTTCATACTACATTTTGTTCTTTGTTGCCCTAGAAAAGTAAAATCAAGTTTGTACAGTACATATAAAATCAAAATACGTTTTGACTTAGGCAAAGTTTAAATTCGTAAGTTCATATGTTGTTCATGAGTTAAGGAGAGTTCAAGTATTACGTAAGCAATATTTTGGCCATTTCAACCCCCACCCCTAGTAAGCAAAAATTAACATTGGCTAACATAGGAAAATAAGCACAACTGCAGTCCCCACCCTACGAAGTGGCTACGTCGTGGGCGCCCACAGGATCATATGCAAGGGGGTGCATCCAGCAAAATTCCAATTGAATAATGATGTTGCACTCGGTCAATAGAACGTTCAACACATGGCGCTGTTAGACGTCGGTAAATCGGGCAGCTTTTGTACGGGCAGAACAATGATTGGGACTCCAGTGTTGCCAACCTGTCCGAATAAAATTTCCTTCAAAGGAAGGCAAAATTTCCCACACCAGCTTGTAATTTCCCTCTTTTTTTTTTTTTTTTAATGAAAAAATTAGCTATTATGTGTTCTCATATTTAGATGCCTACACGCATCTTTCGATGCAAAACGGTACGAAAATTATAGCGTACAATTCCTACAACCTGTATATTGCGACTAATAAATGTAATAAAAAATCTTTAAATTTAGAGGGTTTTTTTTTCTCCAAAAATATTGATTTTGCAACATATCCCCTTTTAACAACGACTACTTCAATATATGTGTATTTAGTTCATTAAGCAAATTAATAAGATATATATTTATTTAAAAAATTGCTGCTCCAATTATGCCCAATACAGATCTATCTTTCTGCGTAGCTTCAAATGATCGTTTTCGATCGGAATAACGAGCGAATTACTACTACCATATTCAAATCGAAACAGTACACGACTTCTTGTTTTCTTGTGGATTCAGTCCTTTTTCCCCTTTCTCCAGAAGCCAAGGGGGTGCACGTGCACCCCTTGCACTCCCCTGCAGGCGCCCATGGCTTATATAATGCTTAAATCTCCCTTATATGTATGAACGTATATACATTTTCTTCATGCATATATATATGTTCATAAATAAATAACAAGCAAAGGATTCAATAAAGTTTCCTATAAAACATATGCATATTTAAAGTCAGCTCATATTCCTCGGCTATTGAATTTCAAACAAAATCTTTATACTTAAATAAAGGATGTCTATGAGTTTCTTATAGGAAAGGGTAAAAGAGCACTGACTATATATTTTAAACTTCCCATTGCAAGTTTTATATATCATTTATTCCATTCCTTCCATTGAATGTCCATGCTTACAGAACCACGATGCATATTATATATGTCGAAAAGTATTTCCGTAAATTTTGGCAATTTTGTCTTTACATGTGAACACAACACTTTTATTCTCTTGTATGTGCATATAAATACGTTTATATTCCATGATAACGCGAGAGAAAATAAAGTCATTTTATCAGTATTTTCTGGGGAGAGACGTAAACAGAAACCAACGAGTATTTCCACGTTATTTCCAGTTTGATATGATGAATCATCTTTATATAACTCCGTGTCGGCTGGTTTAAAATTTTCGTTTAGTGGATAATGCATTTTTCCGTGACCAAACCATGAATATTCACTGAACACGAGCCAGAAATTTACATATTTAATACTCGAAAACAAAATGGGATTTTTGGAGAAGAATAAATTTACATTTGATTTTTCGTACCTTACTGGGAGTTGTTCGTTTTCTCGCGTGATTTCTGACAAATTTCGGTTTAGAATTTTGCTAACTAGTGGGAAAAATAATCTCATTAATCATTTATGGAAAAAATAGTTCTAGCTAGAAAGGGAATTCAAAAATGATCCATGTTTCAAAGGCGAACAATCGATGAGCTCAAGTCAATTTTAGAAAACATTTTTAAACCATTTAAAAAAGGATTTGGTTATTTTACTTTTGAAAAATCACTTTAAAATACATATTCAACCTAATGCAACGAAAACAAATGTTCCTTAAAAGAGGGCAGTACGCATTTCAGGATGCTATCACCCTTCACACGAGTATGGCAATTACCAAATGACTATCTCAGGAAGACATCCGGGCAATGTTTTTGTAATTTTATAAAAACATCGTCTCTTCCGGGTCGCGGTGATCTAGTTGGCTCATGCTTCGGTCCACACGAAGGTGCTGCATGTTCAATTCCAGCATGGAACATTGTTTTTTTTTTAAGGTATTATTACCCTCCGCAGGGATAACACAATTGCCAAATATGGTCAACACAAGAAAGCCTCCGGGGCGAGATTTTTGTAAGTTTTCGTGGGGGAATTTATTATACAATAATTTTTGCCACCCACGTATTAATTACGTGTTGACCATATTTGGCAATTGTGTTATCCCTGCGGAGGGTAATAATACCTTAACACCTTTACATACGGAGAAAGAGAGCGTTATTACCTGTCCTCATTCGTCTAGCGGTCCAAGACACTCCGGGCTAAACGGAGGGACCCTGGTTCGAATCCAGGATGGGGAAAGCGTCTCTTTTTCTCCAAAATTACACAAGCTCTAGTTTGAGCTGTAATTAAAACGTGGGTGGCAAAAATTATAGTATAATTGTTTCTTTTCTCTTCTTACGATCCATCAAAGCTTTCAATGGCGAATCATACTACCTAACTGCAATTTGAGCTTACGAAATCCGTGGACTGTGTTAACATCTTCTGTTAAGACGCAGCTATTAAAATTCTGTAATGGGAAATGTACGTTTGTCTCCGACATATCTAACCTAATTGTGTGTATGGTGTCTTATATCTTATAATACACATACAGTTTATTATATTGCATTATGAATTATATATGTGGTGCCTTATGTACTTATACATACATTTCAAAGCTAATTTCTTACCTCGGTATGCAATGTATTTTATCAAATAAAAGTAAGTATCGAAGATATTTATCGCTGGTCTTAAATTAATTTATCAGTCAAAATGTATGTTTTAATAGATATAATCTTTCCATGTACGGAGCTCAAAACATCCGGTTGCTCGATCGTCATGTGCGACTAAAAATTTGCAGTTGACAGCAGAAAATCATTTTTTCTCTAATCAGTTCCTACAGTGCATTATTGAGGCCGGCTAGAATCGTTTTTGGCTGACAAATACAGTTTTCGGGGCCTTGTTCGTATTGTATATAGACTGAAATAAACATTCGTGGATTGGGACAATATTAACCGTATTAAAATTATTATTAGGTTTAACAATTTATTACACGGTGCTTCTCAAACTTATTATCTCGCGGAACCCTTTCTTTACTACATGCCCAGCCACGCAACCCTTCTGTAAATATTATTTATTAAGACTTGCTACTTATCAGTAAGTAGAATTAAATGTAAGAATAAGCAATAAATGAGTATAGAAAGGTGAACAATCCTTTACTAGTGGTACGGAGTATTGACAACGGTTTGTTAACTTATCTAATAATAATATAAAAAATATTATTAAAAATATATTATTATCATTATTATTAAAATAAGCCATTAATATTATTATCAAAAATATATTCTTCTTCTTATTATTATTATTATTAAAAATAATTATTATTATTATTATTATTATTAATATTATTATTATTATTATTATTATTATTATTATTATTATTATTATTATTATTAAAATATATTATTATTAAAAATATTATCTGAAAGGTTGTCATGGGAGAAAATTATTGCCACTGTTTCTGCAACTGGTTGGAGTCAGCACTCTTAGACAGGCAGATCATCCCTTCTCAAATGGCGCAGCGGCCCGGATGCCGGTTGGCCGGTGGCCCAGTCCACCGCTGACCATAGAGAGTTCACGGAGACCCACGTTTCCGCGGAATACACTTGGAGAGAAACTGATTCATTACAATTAAGTATATGTGTGTGTGTGATCCTCCAATTTTTGGAAACATGCTAGAACTTATTTTTGGCTCACAATAGACAGAAAACGTAAAATTGGCTTCACACTTTGTCTGGGTTCGAACCAACTACCTCTGTTTTACGGGCTCAGTGTTTTAACGACTGAGCCACTCAGACTATCTATGTACAATCCTTCTTTATTTTGTGTTTATATCAACCAACTAGATTTCCTTAATTAAACGTAAAGGTGAAATATCTGAAATAGACGTTAAGAACCGACCTACCTACCTATTATCAGTGATGGTAAGAGAAAAGGTTTATTTTTTCCGATTTAAGAAAATTATTACGACCTTACACTTGTGTACAAAATATAGTCACTATCAAAACCTTCATCATGTCATCATCATCAAAATCAGTCATCATTTCACCTCTGTCTTCTCACAGTAGCTGCCTGGATACGGGAGTGTCGTTCCATAGGGGATTCTCGTGAGGTACTGAAACAAAGGTGGAAACAACACAGTTACAACAAAGGATAAAATTATTGTGTACATTACCAATACATGTCATACTGAGCACACACTGTGATACTGAGCCCACACTATAATACTGAACGAACACTGTGATACTGAGCCTACACTATAATACTGAGCAAACACTGTGATACTGAGCCCACACTATAATACTGAACAAACACTGTGATACTGAGCCCACACTATAATACTGAGCAAACACTGTGATACTGAGCCCACACTATAATACTGAGCAGACAGCGTAATATAGTGTATAGTGAAATTTGTCTAGAATGGTATTTCCAGAGACTCTGAGAGGTATGGTGCATATCTGGTTCAACATTGTCTATAACGACAAACTGTCTATATTATATTTCCTGGCCTCTAGAATATTATTATAGGCAAATTTCGCTTTAGTAGGCACAAAACTATAAAAATAAATATATTTCTTATATTTGGAAAATTTTCGCTACCAACAATCTAAGAAACAACGTACTAGTTGTTGAAATAATATATTGCATGGAAAATTAGATATTTCAAACGTGAAGAACATTTTTTCCAAGTTTGAGCTATCTAATATTTTTGTTTCTATATATTCTATGTATTCTAATTCTTTTAATTTGAATTATCTGATCAGGAAAAAATTTCTATTGATATATATTCTAAACATTTTGACTCAGGAAAATAGCAAAAAGAATCAAAATTGTTTAATTCGGAGTTCAAACATTTAAATAATGGCATTCTAATTTCCAGCGCCTAAACCTGTTCTCTTCTTTATACGAACATAACGATTTTATAATATTTTTTTTTGCTTGAAGCTCGAAAATGATTAAAACTGACATGCAAATGCCAAGTAATTTTTTTTGAGCTTGATTGAAAATTCCTGCTTACCCGAAATTCCACTTCCATTGTCCACAGCAACAGATTTAAAAAAGGAAGGAAAAGAAATTGCAATAGATGATTGTTCTCCTTTTTAAAAAAAAAAAGTAGTTAAATTTAGAACAAAACATGTGGTATTTGATTTGAAAGAATTACGTTAAATTTTTCAATTCATTTTGTTCATTTTAAAAATAAAATAAAATAAATGAATCTCACTTTCAAGAGCAAACTTTTGCGTAAAAGAAATATTTATTTAGACAGAAAATTTTATGGAATTGGAAGTAAGTTCCAATCTATTCATAAACCTGTCAAGGTTTCAGGCATTGAGGTATGAAAACATGCACGTAATCTTTTTTTAATTAATAGCATTACCTGCATTTGACAAAAGCTTTTATAAAAACTGTTGTTTTAACTGTTATTTTATTTTCTACGAAAAGTCAAATACCCAATAATCTACATTTGATGCGCAAAAAGAATATAAAAGAAGCGTACGTATTTCGTAAGTAATATTTTATGTATATAGATATTGTTTTTAATTTAAGACTTCGTTTTAAATTTTGCATGATAAAGTTGTATTGCCATTTAATAAAAGCAAAAATTATACAATTTTTATCCTGCAGTTATTTTATAAAACGTTATAATTACAACGTTGCTAGTTGCTATTTAGATAGCGCTAAACGGCTAGCATTGACAGAACAATGGAGGCTTCTGTTTACGTCCATGATGTTGGTTGCTGTTGCTATTACTTCGGTTGGAAACTTCATTGGGTAGAGGAGTTAAGCGTATATGCGGTGTCGTCGGTAACTATGAGACACAAAAGATTGTTTCAAGTGTGTGAGATGGAGTTACTAAAGGGTTGATCATTAACTGTAACGTTGATATTTAATAGAATGTGAAATGACTCAAAAAAACTGAGATCAAATGTTCAGTTGACGTTTTTAATAATAATGTGTATTGGAGAAAAAGAATTTATGTCCGAATTCCCATGAGGGTTTTGCCAGAGCAGATTTATGAAATTCTTGCTTTCTTACATAATTCTCACGTTCTTTTAATCTAATGCTCAGTGCTATTCGTGTTTGACCGATATAAATTTGGCCACACTGGCACGGAATGGAATATATGCCGCAGCTGTCAGAATCCGGGATGTTATCCTTAAGATGAGAAAAGCCTATTTTGTTGATCGGAGTGAAGGTAACGCGAAAGTTGAATTTGTGCAGGACAGCAGCGATCCTAGTAGAAATTTTCGGAACATAAGGAATTCAGACAATGTTCGTAGGAGCTGAAGAATCACTGGAGAGAGAAGAGGCCGGTTTAGGTTTAGTTAGTTTCCTAAAAATATGATCAGTGATTTTTAGATTGTGGCGGCGATATAAAACAATTTTTCGAATGCAGAAGAGTTCATCAGTCAACTCATCAATTGCAGATGAAAATTTGATGACACGAGACACCAACCTATACAATGAGTTCATTTTCTGTCCTTGTGGATGAGCTGACAGAGCGTGAAAAACTAGACTAGCAGAGTTAGGTTTACAGTAGACACTGGTTTGGAAACTAGTAGGTATTCTATGGACTAAAACAGCAAGGAAAGTTAGTAAATAGTCATTTTTGCCCTTTTAAAGTGAAATATAGTTTACTTTCAAAGGTAAAGGAATAGTATATAATATTTTCTCTTACAATAAACATTTACAATAAATTACACAACACTTTCGAATTGGCAAGTAGGCTTTCAGCTCAAAATTTGCCAAAGATATTGTATGTCGTTTAATTTTGAATCAGTTGCTCAAGTGGTTATTATCCATCTCTTTCTGCAAATATGTACTAAGCTAAATAAAGTCCTTGTAAACTTGAAGGTCTGTAAACTTAGCACCGATACGTTGAGTTCAAGTCCTAATAAGCTTGAGTGTCTGTAAATGTAGCATCGATGTGCTGAGTCCAAGTCCTAGTAAGCTTTAATGTCTGTAAATCGAGCACCAATGTACTGAGTTCAAGTCCTAGTAATCTTGAATGTCTGTAAATTCGATATCCATGTGCTGAGTCCAAGTCCTAGTAAACTTTAATGTCTGTAAATCGAGCACCAATATACTGAGTTCAAGTCCTAGTAATCTTGAATGTCTGTAAATTCGATATCCATGTTCTGAGTCCAAGTTCTAGTAAGCTTTCATGTCTGTAAATGTACCGTGGATCATGTTAAGCGGCCGATCCAGTTCCAAATGATCCACAGATCAGTATTGATCCGTATAATATACCAATACAATCTTCAGTGCAACGAGTATAACTTACACTACGAACGGGGAATGCAATTTATAATCCTAAAGTTATTTGTATATTCTAGCAAAGTAAATTCCCATTTGTAAAAATAACACTATAAAAGATGTATTTTAATTCACATACATAGATACTATGTACCATTAACTTTCTCAACAACGTCATTCCAATGAATGATTAGTTCTGCCTAACGACGTTATCTTAGGGTTCCGGGATATGCTCCATTGAATTACACATATTCAATTAACTCTTTTGTCGGTTAACGTCGCTTTCTTATTTTCATCAACATAATTTTTCCGTCACTTGAAATACATCAATGCGAGAAATTATGCATGTATATATATTGTAAATATACGTATATATAAATAATGCATATGTAAATACATGTAAATATATATATCTATATATATTCATGAGTAACAATTTTAAGTATATTGCAAATCTATAAATACTTTTCAAGAACATCCATACATATTTTACATTTTCAACGTGTTCTTTATTTGCGCGAATTAAGCATTAGTTTATTTGGTTCAAAACTGGCGCATCTGCACAGAAATTGTTTTAAGTAGGTGGTCTGATATACGATAATGTAAATTATTATACATTATTGTAGCTATTACGATTTCGCAGACAACGGACTAAATATTCATATATGTTTAACTTTGACGTATAGATTTAGACATGTTTACCGGAAGATTCGAGGAAGCACTTGGCCTTTCCAACAATTAGAGTGCTTTTGAAATCTCAATTCTTCGGCTTTCAGTAATAGGACAAATTTGTGTTTAGAGATTTCGCACGATAGGCACGTTTCTTCTGAATTCCTGGAATTCCGATGTTTTTTCAACTTCATCAACTCAAAATTCTTCTTAAAGACGGTTAAATGATAAATAATGACAATTGAAATTATTACAGGGTATTATATAGGCTTATTATACAGGCTTATTACAGGGTATTTAATATTGTGATTAGTCAAATTACAGTAATTTTGGCATAAAAGTGTAACTCAACAAATTTAATGATAAAAGAATAATGGAATATAATCTTATCCCGTAATAATAATACTAAGAATATACGTTCATACATATACAATGGTGGATCCAGCGAGGGGTGGAGGGGGCGATTGCCCCCCCCTAGGGTTAAATAGAAAAAAATAAAGACGATGAAGAATATTTTATGTGTTGTTTGTTACTACTGTAATAAACTAAAATCTTACACCAAAGTCTCTAAGTCTTGGAGAAATGCGATCAAGACGTTTTTCCACGAATCTATAAGCTACTCGTCTTTCAAACTGCATTTTCAGTAAGTGTTGCTTCAGCAAAACGTAGTTTTTTATCCTTGAAGCGCCGTCAAACTTGGCTTCGAACGCGGATGACAGAAGAGACTTTTAACAGACACCCACAGAGACATTCATGTTGATGTAAATGAAGTGATTGACAAATTTTCAAAGAAACCAAGATGGCTCGACTTTGCACTATAAACTTCAAGTTTTTTAAAAAGTTGCTTGTTATAAAAAAAGTAAAATAATTACGATGTTTTTGTAGTTTAAATTTAAACTTGTTCTATTAATTACATTGTAAATTATCGTTTTTGGTTATTGTATATGTCTCCTTTACTAGGTTATCCTTCTGTCATACTTGACTATAATCTACCCTAAACCATATAGTTTAATTAAAGAAAAGCCCAGCTTTAATTCATTGTCGTAAATTAAATATTTTGGTGAGTATAAAGCAGGGTTGTCCAACCTTTTTGGGTAGCGGGCCACTTAAAGAATTTTCACGGATCCCGTGGGCCAGCGGTTTCTTAAAAAAAAGGCAAAAAAAATTACACTTAACAGCCTCCCTTTAGAGTTTCTTCCAGTTATTTGTTTGTGTACTTTCGATATATAAAGGCTCACCTGTGCTGTCCCCACAATTTTTCCATATTTCTGAGAAAAATCTAAAATTTTTGTTTGTGAATTTTTTTTATTTCAAACAGTTGTAGACAGGCCAGATTAACATTGTTCGCGGACCGGATTGTGACATGACGGCCGTATGTTGGACAATCCTGGTATAAAGGAAGGCTAGTAATATAACAACATTTACCTAAACTATTTAATAGTCCAAAACTAAAATTTTGCCGGTGAGAGCCCGGAAAACGCTCTCCCCGTAAAAACATCCTGTATCCGCCATTGCATACACACACACACATACACACACACACACACACAGGGTCGCCCTTAAGCAGGGGTGAGTGGGGCCCATACCCTGTGAAGCGTAATTCTCAAATTTTTAATTTTTGTAATATTGAAAATTTCCCCAAAAATATTTTTACTTCAGATCTCGCATTTCGTGCCATTTAGTGGTCATGTATTATTTCATTTTTCGTTTTCCTCTCTTACTCGTATAGGTAGGGGCTCCAGAATATGTTTTGCCCCAGACTCCGCATTACCTAAAGACGGCCCTGCACACACACACATATATATATATATATATATCATCATCATCATATTCAACCATTATCTATCCACTGCTGGATGAAGGTCTCTCCAAATGCTTTCCACACAAGTCTATCCTGAGCAATTCGCTTCCACGTCACCCCAACCTGTTTTCTTATTTCATCCACCCATCTAGTTTGAGGACGTTTTCTAGGTCTTCGGTGGTCTCTTGGAATCCAGTTCAGAATTTCTGTTGTCCATCGTTGATCAGTTCTTCTTGCAATATGCCCAGCCCATCGCCATTTCAGCCCTTTTACTTTAACAATGATGTCCTCTACTCTAGTTTGCTCTCTCACCCAAGTGTTTCTTTTTCGATCTCTCCTAGTTATTCCAAGCATGCACCTCTCCATGCTCCTTTGCGTTGTCTGTAACTTTCGTATTGCTCCAACTGTTAGACTCCATGTCTCTGATCCATAAGAGAGGACTGGCAATACACACTGGTTGAAGACCTTTCTTTTTAGACACAAAGGCAATTTCCCCTTCAGGATAAAACTGTTTCTTCCAAATGCACTCCAGCCAAGTTTAATACGTCTGTTGAGTTCTTTCATAATGTTGCCATCCATTGAAATCAGCTGGCCAAGGTAAATATATGAATCAGCAATTTCTAGCTCAATGTTGTCAACTTGTATTTTTGTTTCCTCTACGAAATTATTGAACATGATCTTAGTTTTTTGTAGGTTCATCTTGAGTCCAACTTCTTTACTTCTAGTTGAGAGCTCCTGTACCATGTCTTGGAGTTCTGATGGGTTCGTTGAAAAAATAACAATGTCATCAGCAAACCGCAAATGATTTAAATATTCACCATTTATTTTTATTCCCTTGTTATTCCAATTTATCAGCTGATATATTTTCAGCAGATACATACATATATATATGTGTATGTGTGTGCTGTGGTAAATGTGATTAATCGGTTATTATTAATAATAACCAAATAAGCCGGTTAAAGTGATTAATTTATGAGAATTTATTACATTGACCGGTTATTATTAATAATTACCAATGAGGTTTGGTCTGTAATAATTCTCAACACGCTTAGCTTGAGAATT
This sequence comes from Dysdera silvatica, assembly GCA_006491805.2. Classification (NCBI taxonomy): domain Eukaryota; kingdom Metazoa; phylum Arthropoda; class Arachnida; order Araneae; family Dysderidae; genus Dysdera; species Dysdera silvatica. The sequence continues at coordinate 25,101,044 of QLNU02015359.1, read as the reverse complement.
CCATTACGCATAATTAAATATTTTGATTTAGCATTTTCACTATTGTGCTAATTTTTAAAAATAAAATATATTATAGTTGCAAATATAACCGAAATGTCATACTAAACATGCAGTTTTGACCAGTTCATTTAAAAACAAGAAATATCAATTGTGACATAAACTCATGTTTGTAAAAAATGCAACACCATGAAGGAATCACTTGATTGAGCTGAAACTTTCAGGAAATGCAAATTAGGGTATGCTATTCAAATGATTAGAATTTCAGAGTCATCACGCATGCGTGGGCTGAGCAGCGCCCTCTGAACTGCTGATGGATCCGTATAAATAGAGGGCTGTAGCGGGGCGTGTATGGCTATCTGCTAGTGGTAAACGTTACATGAGACGTCACTATGCCTCTACGACGAAAGAGGGCGACATTTCAGCAAGTTACGGAGTTTGAACGGGGACGAATGATCGGCTTTCGTGAAGGAGGGTTTTCTTATCGTGCAATAGCAGCTCGTATGGGGCGTAACAGCAGCACAGTGATGCGAGTGTGGAAGCAGTGGGTTCAAGAGAACCAGACAACTCAGAAATCCGGGAGTGGACGCCGAAAGGTGACGTCAGCACGGGATGATAGACACCTGGTCCGCATGGCGGTGACGGACCGTTTTGCTTCATCTGGACAGTTGGCAGAACGTTGGTGCACTGCTACAGGTGTATCATTGTGTGCTTCATCAATTCGTCGGCGTCTACTGCACCGTGGACTGCGTGCAAGAGTTCCTTTATACAGGATCCTCCTGACGCAAAACCATCGGCGCCTGCGGCTACAATGGGCTCATGGACATAGAGACTGGCGTGCTGATTGGCAACAAGTGGTGTTTTCTGATGAATCCCGCTTTAATTTGGGGTACAGTGATGGCCGCATCCGTGTTAGACGCTATACCGGTGAACGCCACCTTCCGGAGTGCGTTATCCAACGTCATAGTGGACGAACCCCCAGCGTTATGGTCTGGGGTGCGATTACGTAACATGTACGATCTCAGCTGCTACGAATTGTGGGTAATCTTAACAGCAACCGGTACATCAATGAAGTTCTGGAGCCCGAAGTTGTTCCCTTCCTTCAAGGCATTCCCGGAGCTGTATTTCAACAGGACAATGCCCGCCCACATATTGCCAGGAATGTTCAAGACTTCTTTTCATCACAACAGATACAGCTTCTTCCTTGGCCTGCCTATTCGCCGGATATGTCGCCGATTGAACATGTGTGGGATTTCGTTGGTCGGCGTCTCGCTCGTGATCCTCGTCCCATAGCTACTACAGATCAATTTTGGGGTCGCATACAAGCAATCTGGAATGCTCTTCCTCAGGCACACATTCAACATCTGTTTGATTCCATGCCACGTCGTATAGCATCACTTATTGCAGCGCGTGGTGGCTTCACCAAATACTGATTTTCGACATGTAATATTGTTTTTTTGCTTTGTAATTTTAATCGTTTATTTGTATCAACACAGGTCGTTTGTACATTAAATTTCATTCAATTCGGACGAGTCCTTCATGGTGTTGCAATTTTTACAAACATGAGTATAATAATGTGTAAATTATATATGAATACTTTTGTAAATATATTATTTCACTATAAAGCAAAATAAAAACCAAATCATTGATTTAATGGTTATATCAAATAAAAGGATACATTTTTTTATTCAAATATAGAATATTTTAACCAAAAAAATTATCAATGGAGAAATGCAAATAATATATAAAGAAATATGGCTTTTGTGTTTACCGTAATAATATGGATGTTAAATTACATATAATATGGTACTTTGCTGTAATATTTTCTAATCAAGCAAATGCTATGAAACCAATGCATGCGCTGTGTTCAATTCTATACAATTTATACCTTCGTTAATATGATGAGAGGTCTTCGATGTATTTGTGGAAAGGAAATTAAAATTTATGAAGTCAAGATTTCAAAAAATTATCATTCAAGAATAGATATGGTGAAATATAAAAAAAACCCTGAAATTTTAGAGCTGTTATTTTGCATTAAAAATATGAGTAAAAATCAATATTGTATTCTATCCATGATTTTTTAAACTCTACTAGTGTCTACAACGGCAGATTCATTATCAAAGCTTATAGATACATAAAAATTACGTTAGAGTTGAAGTTTCAATAAATTATGTTTAATTAATTACATCGACCAAACTTCATTGGTAATTATAAATAATAACCGAATTTATTACTTTAACCGTAACATATATATGTTGTAGCTTATAAAATTAAATTAATGTACGCATTTTTACAATATGGTAATGGTTATTCGCGCAATATTATAAAGTATAGGTTTAGATTGTTAAAATTAAAATGCAAATCGCTGTACAGCTTTCTTTTCATTTGTTTCCTGGCAGTAGCGCAGTCATTCAAAATTCGTGGGGGGAGTTAAAGTGGTTGTAAAGAAGATTACGTGATGTGACCTTAGAGAAAATAATGTATTTTGATATCCAATGGGGGTTTAACCCTATGAGACCCCTTTCCTGTGCCCCTGTTTCTGGCGAAAAAAATCCTGTCCGTTTAAAACGTGTGTAACATTAGCTCAAGCTTATCTAAAACTGATTCGAATACGTTAACCGTCATTTAAATTAGACGTTAGTTTTAAGATAAATGGAAGATTTATAGCCGTAAGAACGGTTTTGCTGAAGCTTGTAATTACTTACTTTCTGCCGAATTAGCTATAAACGAAGTGCAAGCCTAACAATTTAAAGTTATGAAGAACAAATAGGTAATTTAGGTCTGGCAAGATCATAGGTGTAGAGTCATGCCTGTAGCCAATCCGTGGCCAGCAAGGTTGAGGTCCCAGTTGCCCCATTGAGCGATTTATATATATAGAAAAATTCATGGGTGCCCTTTACCCCGTATTGCCTTTATCTTGCCCCGGTTTCCCCTTCATCCTAACTACAGGCCCGCGTAAAGTCCCATGGACCCAAACATTCCTCCCCCAATAATTTTCAAAACTGTACGTTGATAGACGAGATACGTTATAGGGGATAAGGGGCGTATTATTGACTTTCCATGAGGACACATTCTGCACAACAAATATTGGGGTGCAAGTTAGAAGAACCTTACTCAAAACACGAGTCAATAATAAAATAGAAAGCTATATTGCCTTCGTTTTACGACTCCTGCGAATTCAATATAAAGCTTTTGAGCTTCTTGGAAATCTTAGATAAGGATAAAAGCAATCTAAAATTATATTTTACTGAATATAAAGATTGCAGTGACAAGAAATGTAGTATTTTCTGCAGCGATTTTGCCAGCGTAATCCACTGCTAAGTTAATACGAGGCATTAATTCGCTCCAAATTAGACTTTGGTTGTCTTATCTACAACTCATCACACAAGCCTTATTACGTTGTTCATATGAAGAAGACATGGAACCTTCATTAGCCATAAGTCGTCAATTAATGTCTTTTATTTTAAAACTATATACCTCAAAGACTACCTTTATAACTTCAATAATTTTGTTTCATTTTACTTTTTTAATCCTCGTTCCCCCATGTATTCCAACTTTTGGTGTAAAACTGGAAACTGCTATTAGAATTTAATAAACCATGCATTGAATAAATCATGATTAGCAGAATCAATGCCCAACGTAACTTCCTTCTGGTTTGATATTAACAGCGACCGTTATTTTGACTTACCCGCCTATCCAAAAGACAATTTCCCAGACATTTCAGACAAACAGGCTTTCGCTGACAGATACGGATTTACGATTGTGTCGTCTGTGGAATCTGGAGTATTTTGCCGCCTATAGGATCTCGCATATTTTGCCGCCAGATCTTAATTATAGGCAAAAACGTAGCTAGAGGCATAACAGAAATTTTGGCGCTTTTGCCAAATTCTTAATTTGACGCCCCTGGCGGTTATTTCAAATTCGTCTTTTCGCAAGTATTGACGAATTTGGCGCTTTTTGAGCCTTTTCGAGTTGGCGCTATTGGCAGCTTTTCCTCTGCCAATGTCTAGTTACGGATCTTGACATAACAATTTAAACTTAATTCAAATGGTCGGCAAACATTTTGTCTAAAATTTGCCTGCGTAGGCTATATCTTACATAGCCTATTGGTAAACCCGCCACTGTTCGCCGATCTATCAAACAGTTATAAAGGCTTTTCATTCATTTACACAGATGGATCAAAAGCAGACCAATATGTTGGTGAGGCCTATCTCGGTGGAAATGAGATACGTAGCCGACAACTGCAAAAATTCTGTTCAATTTTCACAGTAGAAGTCTATTCTATTGAATTGGTACTGGCAGTACTTTTACAATTCCTAACTCCAACTGTACAGACCGCCCCAGAACGCTACAGAGCCTGGTTTAACTCCAAACATCGGGTCATTTACGAGTCTATAGAGTTAATAAACAACTCGTGAATATAAAAACCTATAATATGTTTTAAATCCTGTTGGATTTTGAGTGACGTTGGCATTTCTGGCAATGAACGGGCAGACATAGCTGCCTAAACAGCAACTATAGAACTTGATAATGTAACGATGCTTTTTCAAGATTTGAAAAAGCATGCATCATCCCCTCTATATAAATGATAGCACACGAAGTGGGGGCGAAAAAGATTTTAGAACGGTTCCCCTCATCCTTAAATTGGAATGCCGAAGTCTGACAACAGGAACAACCATTGAAAAGGATGGTCTTGGATAGACTTTTCATCAGGCGCACACTCTTTTCCCATCAACGTCTATAAGGAAAAAAAGACGCGTCGATATATGCCACATGTAAACAGTCCTTAAACACTTTACCTATTTATT
>QLNU02015359.1:25072778-25094530 GCA_006491805.2 Dysdera silvatica | reverse complement strand
CCACATTATTGGCAAATTCCCTACCATTGTCAGACTGTAATATAGATGGCGCTCCAAGAAACGAGAATATGTCCACTAGGTTGTAGGCTACTTCTTCAGCTCTTTTTGACATTAGAGACTTGAGAATCACAAATTTTGTGAGATGATCTTGGTACACCATAATAAATTTGTATTCTCTATCTGGCTGAGACTGAAAATCAATAAAATCTACCTTTCAACGGGAATTAAATTCAAAAAAAAAATCATAGGTTTAACAGCAGTGGTGCCCTTTTTAATACCTTTTTGTTTTTTATGGCAGGGCTAACGAAGGTGGATGTACAGTTCAATATTATGACGTGTAACATTTTTGTATTTGGTTGAAAGTTCTTTCAACATTCTATCCCATCCTCCGTGTCCAATAGCCAAATGAGTTTCATGAAGTACGTGAAATAACTCAGTGTCCGTGACGTAATACTGTATTGTACTGACGTCTTCTTTAACAGGATAAATGAGTTTACTTTTGTTTTCCACAATCATCACATCATAGCGATTCAGCAACCAATAGTCCCTGGGTTCCTTCTTAGTAGTCAATTTGTTTGGCTTTTTTTTTACATCATTTATTAACTTCTGGTAAGTAGTTTCGGTTAGGAACAAACTATTTTTTGCAGCATTAACTCGAAGCTTAGGCAGTTCATCTTCGAATCGTCGTTGCATGTCTATAGACCATGACTCCTTCTCCAACACTACAGCTTGCTCCTTCATTTTCATGCAGCACAGTAAAAAACTAATTTTTTGTTGAACAAATTTAAGTAAAATTGCGTATTTTGACACTCCCGAACAAACCTCAAAGTGCAACTGACAAATTCTGAGCCTGAGGCGCGCGTTAAAAGTCACGTGCCTTGCCACGTGATATTCGAAATGAATCGGAGATGTATTTAATACTTTGCCGGTTTCTCATTTGGCATTCTATAGAATGCCTAGGAAATTTGTTAAATATGAATCTTTTCATACATTGCCGGCTAGTTTTAGGAATTATATACAATGCCTAGGCATTCTATAGAATACCGGATTTCAAACTTGGTAATACACACACACACACACACACATATATATATATATATACGCATAAATTACGAAATTAATGAAGACAGGGAAATGTATTTTTGTTGCATTATTTTATACAAGTTTTTATATTTCATAATACATTATAAAATATCACAATATCATCAATTGCCTTTCCTTGTCTTCACTAATTTTGCAATTTATATAATTAAAATATAATTTATGCCCATAAAATACAACTGCACATTGCGCGTTTATGTGGTGCAATAATTACAAAAATGTATGTAAATAAATTCGCATATAAAACGTTAAAAATTCCTTGTTTTAGTGAGGCTGTATAAACCGTTGAGAGAGAGCTATGAGAGAGATAAGCTTTGATCATGTCAATTGGTAAAGCAGTCGACAAGTAATTGGAAGGTCGCTGGTTCGGGTCCTGCTGGTTCTCGCCCTCTTTTCTCTCAAATTTATAAATGTGTGCAATTAATATACGAGTATATATATACATTTCCACTTGTATGTGTCTATATGGATCTTAATGAGAGAAAATTTGAAGGCAGATTGTAGCTCAGCTGGTAAAGCATTCTAGACATAATGGAAAGGTCAGAGTTCAGGTCTCGGCGGTCTCCTGCTCTTCTCTTTTCTCTCGTATTTGTATGTACGTTTCCAATTTATCTATATTTACACTTGTCAATTCCAGCTGCAGTTTGTGCGAGTTGCACGGTATATTAAAATATATGGATTTGTTGGTCTGCTCCTTCCTCCGAAAATCGATTTTATTTGGTATATATGTATGGCAGGTCTGTAGCTAAGATTAAGGGGCAACTGGGGATTCACAAGTAAAAAATAATTCAAATCAAATCAAATTCTTTATTTAGACGAATCAGATACAAATTATAGTGAGGTATATAACAAATATTAATAATCATAATATAAATATTAATCATAATATAAATATTAATCATAATATAAATATTAATCATAATATAAATATTAATCATAATATAAATATTAATAAATTACCGAACGATAGAGAATTTAGACAATATGTCACTACAAATTCAAATTTGACGCTCCTCTTATAGCTTTTTCAATTTATTGCAATTACAATTACTGTAATATTATCCGATACCAAATTTATATTTTCAATTCTATGGATATGGAATTGGGTGGGAGGGGAACAATTTTTCCCACGACGCTCTTACGCTTAGGCCCAATGGCATTACTGGAAAATTCATAACTATCCATAAGGAAAATGTCAATGTTCATTCAATGTAACAAGTGGGGCTGTGCTCCTGTTGGCCCCGGCTTGGTTATAGACCTGGTGTATGGGAATAATCTAATTTTTTAGGTGATTCTAAACTGGAGTATATTTAAATCTGTAATAACGGGGCAGAATTTTTTAATTTGTTAAGTTAAATTTTATTTTGAACTAAACGAAAAACACATGCTTGAGATGTATTTAAAATTAACATCATGTGCAAATTAAAAATACAAGTAAATATCTGAATAAAATTGTTGTTTTTATGCTTGTAAACATAATTAATATTTAAAATCGAATAAAATATTTAGGAATGCAAAGGTAAAGATAACTAATTTCGAAATTTTTTTTATTATATATCAAAATTTGCTTAAATCCCAGATCTGTTCCAAAAATAGCTGTGATAAATAGATAAACAAATCTGTGAAAAATAGCTGCTTGAATATACTTTGTATGATTTCTAATTGTATTTGCAGTTTAGACATGCTTTGCGTAATTTGTATTTGTATTTGTAATTTCAGTGTGCTTGCGTGTCATATGCGTGTAAAGATAGATGTCCGTATCTCCTTCTCTCACATCAGTGCAATCCTCAACCCACTGAACTCGGTAGGTTTAGGCTTATTTATGTTTTGAAGGGTACACGTGAAGGGAATACATGGGTGTAGAAATAGGATAAAGAAAGATCAACAATACCTAGCAGGGGTGTATTCGAAGCCTGATGAAGCCTAGCGGCGCTAAGGAAAATTTTAGGAAATTATACACTTTACAAACGAAATTCTGTTCAAGTTGTAAATAAAAAATATGTGGCTCTACAATTTTATTAAAAAAATTTTTTTTTTAGAGCAATGACCCTAAAATTTTGAATAAATCAACTAAGAATCGTGGGAATTTAAAGGAAATTACAGCTTGGAACACGTAATATAAACTGTGTTCCAAAAATATAAAAAACCACAATGCTGTTTGACACAATGAAGGCGACAAGGGCGAAAAGGAGGACTTTTGGCTATTTTTTCAATTGTTTTCTTTATTTTATTATCTCACTTCAGAGGTCATTCACGGTTAGTTTGGATTCGGCACATGCTTTTATATCACATTATTATTATTATTTTAAGCTTATATCCCCCGAAACTATATGCTGTAGGCAGTGTCGGATCCAAAGGTGTAATTTTGGGGTTATACAATGCCAGCCCAACAGCCCATACATAATAATAATTTCTGCCTCTATTAATTTAATGGGCTATTGATTGGTTGGGGGCTCCCTGATCTCCCCCGTGGATCCATCCCTAATTTTTGAAGAGCGCTAGGCTACCTTTTGTTTTAGGACTACACCACTGATACCTAGATTATAATTATATATTATAATATATAGTAAACTTCTGAATAACGAGTATTTTCTGACGAGAATATGTTCGCTATTTGGGAATGCCCACGTAATTTGTACTCCCTATGATTCTACCGAAGCGTGTGGTATATTATTTAGTGAAGAATAAGGTGAATTTATTCTGTATCCTACAGAGCTTTTGCAACAATTCTGTGAATATCTCTTTTATCTTCTCCTCATGGTTATTTTCAACTCTGTATTATTCAAAATCTCCGAAGTCAAAGAATAATTTATTTATCAACTTTTAACCTACATCTTTATACAGTGCATCTAAATAATTTTGGTACAGCTTAGTACGAATACATAAACTTCGTCAACATCAAGTTCATTGCATTAGCAAATGCTGTGCACATTTTATTGCATAGAAGTGCAGATATCTTCCTTATATGCCGCGTTTATGCGTTCATATTTAGAGAAATTCTTGGTTCAGTCTCCATTTAATAATTAGCCGAACTAATGAGCAACTGACGACATGAGTGTGCATTCATAAATCAAATTAAGCAAACTCTGCAACTTATCAGTGAATACCAGGAAGTGAAAATATGTAACAGGACTCGTAAAGGACGATTGTATTCTCTAGATAAAATGAATTTAAGTCCCATGGCAAGCCCTAGTAATCGAGTCTTGCTTCTCTGTTAGGGAAGTCTGGATACTATCTTCTAGATTCACTGTCGTTCAAACGTCTGGTAACACATTTAAGGAAGATCGTCGGGACAAACCCTGGAGATATGGTAATGAGGTTTGTCAAAAGAAATGAAATTTCGCAGCGGTATGATGAAAAGCAGATGCCAATTAGCGAATAAAATACATTTTTTAGTCCTGCGTGTTGAAATTATAGGTTCAAAGACACTGTTGCTCTACTCAGAAATATTAGTATAAAAACAATAACCATTATTTATTATTAAAGAGAATTTCTATCATATTTTTGAAATTAATTTTTTATCGTTGCACATATTGTTTGAACTACGTGCATATTTCTTTGCTAATGCATATAAGCATGAAATTTTATTAGTAATTTTAGTTTTTTGAAAAGTGTTTATAGGCTTATAAAGAGATGAGGAGAGCTACACAGCTCCTTATTCCTTAATATTTACTCTATATTATGCTTCCTTTTCTTTTTTGTTTTTGAATACACACACACACATAAATATTTATATAAATGAAGAATCAATAAATTTAGGCAGATCATATTTGGTCTGAATTAGAAAGAAGAATTGGACCTGCAATGTACAAATATTCATTGGCGTTATGAGCCAATAATCATGGGTTAAACGATATTTTAAGGATCCAACATTCCCCATTCAATGCAGACATTATACAGGAAGACCTGTTTGTTTATAACCATCCATGTGGCAGAGATTTAAACAATTTTTTTGTTTGAAAGAGACAAAAAATAGAAAGAAATAGAAAGTCGTATATACATCTCACATCAAAGTAACAATGTTGTATAACTTACAAGTAGTAATTCAACAAACTTAGTCCAAATGCAAAAAACTATAGATGAATTTGTTCAGTGTTCGAAATTTTTTATTTTTAAACATTTTTAGCCGAGTTTTTGCAAACATATTTTATTAATAATAAAATAGAAAGTGGTTATATTACCTTGTAATAGTAGTAATGTAGAAATTAAATTCAAACTCGTAACTAAAAAGATAGCACATAATCAGTTGAAGGCAGTTTTGAAAGTGTTTCCACATCTTATAAACTAAGCAATACCAGATATCCAAAAGGAGTAATGAACAGGTGCTTCCATCTATATTTGAGAACTGCGATTAGATGTATTTAATTGCAGTAATTATTCATTATATGAAACATTTAAGATTTCTTTCTAGAGATGAAATTTGCAAATGTTCTATTTATATAGTTCATTGGAAAACCATTTAAAACCAAACATTTTTTAAAAGATCTTAAGCCTTCAGAAATGGCTTCAACTCTATTTGAAAGCACTTTCTGTCTGGAGGGTTCACCTAAAATCAAATTTTTTATAACATGTTTTCTGAGACATGTGTCATATTGCAAGTACTGAACAAAAGCAAATGAAAATTGGTTTTTTTATCATGTATTTGAAAGACAAATCTATTATTTTCATTGATAGTAAAAAGTAGATTCATAAAGTGAGCTTGTGCACTAGATATCTTTCAGTATTAATCCAGAGGGATAAAAATCTAGGTCCAATTAATGCTCCATACCATAGCCATGCTATTATATATATAAAACGATAATAATTAAGATATTTTAATAATTTAGAATCTGCGCATACGTTTTCTTCCATGACTATTGATCTATGTTTTACTTTTAATTGAATGATCAGGATAGAAAAAGAACTTAAATTATTAATTAATTAAATTTAACACAAATTATAGCATTAATAACGTTGTTTTAAAAGATGAAAGTTATAAATTAAAATTTGAAAAGTTTACCAGAAAGTTATCGTATATAATTAAGACAAGAATGTTGCAAAAAAAAGGAATGAAAAGCGACATGATGATGATGATTAATTTAAGTATCCAAGTTTAGCAAAAGCATTCCCAACATCAGAAGTGAGAAAATGTTTTCGAATGACATGTAATATTTTACTCAAATTGTTTCTAATTTCACAACCATATAGGAAAATTAAGTAGAAATATTTTCGACAATTCAACATTATTATAAAAATAGGCAGGAATTGGAATTCATGAATAAATAATTTTGAATCTTATTATATATATATATACCATCATCATATTCAACCCTTATCTATCCACTGTTGGATGAAGGTCTCTCAATGGATAGATAATGGTTGAATGAATGAAATAATGAAAATGAAAACACGATTTTCAGGAAGTTTTAATAACCTGCATTTGAAAATAGTTTAGACTTTGGACAATCCAGAATATTGAATATATGTAATACGTTTTATTTTAAAGGTATCACAGATAGTTGCAATAATGAAAAGAGATTATACATACTAGAGGTGTAGGAAGAAATTTCATAAGGGGGGTTACAGACTCGTTGGTGGGGGTTACAGAGCTACAACTCATATATTCCTATGTTAAATATACAAAATTTCATTGCAATGGGGGTTACAAACCCAAATTCGCTTGGCTACGCCTCTGATTCATACTATATTATACTATGATACATATATACTATGATATATACATGACATACTATGATATATACATGACATACTATGATATATACATGACATGCTATGATATATACATGACATACTATGATATATACATGACATACTATGATATATACATGATACATGACATACATATACTATGATATATACATGACATAGTATATGATATATATATGATATACATATAGATATATACATGACATACATATATACTAGATATATACATATATACAGATATATACATACATATATGATATATACATATATACTATGATATATACATATATACATATGATATATACATATATACTATGATATATACATATATACTATGATATATACATATATACATGATATATTATACATGATATATACATGGGGACATGACATGTGCCATGCATGAGACGATGAGGATAAGGCAAGTCAGGCAATCGCCTAGGGCTTTACGCTATTGGGGGGGCTTGCTGAATACTTGACTGATTGCACTTGTTTTCCTAAATTTTGAAAACTTTGCACAAAAATTCGATTTTTTTTTCATATTAAAAACGAAATAAAAAATAACTTTACCAGTGGCAATTTCAAATAGCTTAAAATTTCTGTTTAAAAGAAAGTAGGGAATCACTACAAAACATTACGTCTTTATTTTATATAAATCGAACACTACGCAGATTAAATCAAACAACAATGTCAATCAATCAACGTTTATTGGCGTAGTGATCTAAATAACTGGCAACAGTATATATATATATATACGTTCGTAAAGAGATTATATATTGTCCTTCGTAGCTCAGTGGGTAGAGCCTCCGCCCGGCAAGTGGAAGGTCGTGGGTTCAGGTCCCACCGAAGGCAGAAATATTTATTTTCTTTCGAACGTTTCACCATCTAATCACGCCATACCATCGGCGTTGGTATCACTACGCCAATAAACGTTGATTGATTGACATTGTTGTTTGATTTCATTACGTCTTTGCAACAAAAAACTAAGTTCAATTTATGACCTACAAATTGGAAAAAATATGTCAGTTAACGTAAAAAGGGAGAAGAAATCGTGAAAAAGGTGACATGTGACTGAAAAGGGACAATTTTTTAAGGAATAGTTTTCATACGGCAACTAAATTGAGTCTTAGCAGTTATAGGATGCTTGAATTAATTTAATTCTTCTTGAATTTCGAAATGATTGCATCGTATAAAAAAAGTAAGTTATAACAAATATCACCGATTCCGTTATTAAGTCGTGGGTGGAAACGTAATTTATTTGGAGGCCTCGTTAATCCATCGATCGCATCCCAAATTACCTAACGCGCTATAGACGCATAAATTAAATAAGTAATATATGTATATGTAATAGTATATATGTATTTGCGTACAATTTTAGGTATGACTAAGCTTTATGTCGAACATGAATATTGTGATTTGCATACAAGTTTAGGTATGACTAAGCTTTATGTCGAACAAGTATATTGTGATTTGCATACAATTTTAGGTACGACTAAGCTTTATGTCGAACAAGTATATTGTGATTTGCATACAATTTTAGGTATGACTAAGCTTTATGTCGAACAAGAATATTGTGATTTGTGTAATGATTTGTGTACGAAGCCCAAGAAAGCTTGCAAGACTAAGTCACAGTGTTTAGATTAAACATTAATATAATATGTTTACAACTATCTGAGTCACCGATTAAATATGATGAGTATTTAAATGTGCATTTCATTTTCTTTTACTGATTTTTTTTTTCTCGCCCTCGTCCACCGCACGTAATCAAAAATATTTAGAAAAGCTTTCCGATACAGCAGGACCCACGCACAAATTTAGCGAGTTTCCAGATGTAGATAGGAAAACGTAGATTTTGTTTGGTAAAATGGTTAAGTGCAATAGAATTCAATTGTTTATAATAACTAAGATTTTTGCTGATCGGATATAGCGAACATTTTCTTTGGTCCCTAGCTCTTCGTTATATGAGTGTCTTCTTGTATGGGGCTACGAGCAGTAAACCCTTCCTTGGGCCTCGCAAATTCTTGGGCCGCTTTTGAGTGTGACGTTAGTTTTAATCTTTAGAATCAGATTATAATTTTAAGGTCCCAGGTATGTTACACCTTTGCTGATATTTTCTTGGAACCTTTCATTGTATATATATATATTCATATATTGATATTATTAATATATGAGACGTTGGAAACAACAATGGTATAAGTCACAAAAATGAAATTTTTGAGCTAAGTCCATGGAAGTTAAGTCCATTAAGTCCATTCTCTGGAGTTGCTTTGTTGCCTGCAACACTAGTATATGTCCATAGTGTAATTAATTGCCACAAGATGGCACCACGTTACTGTTGGCCAAAACGAAACTGGCTGTTCGTTTGACGCAAAGGTTTTCGAATCTAATTTAAGCAAAAATGGTCTTTACTATTGTTGTTTTCAAGGCTTCATATATTGTCTGTATTATTGTTTAAAGTTACGTAGTATATTGCTATTATGATTTTACAAATGAAGAATAAATAAAGCAGTGAAAATATGTGCATGTATGGAAGTTAAATATTCGATTTTAAAATATGTAAAATCAGGGGTTCGAATGGTACACATGTTCTCTAAATTAGTTTTGAAAATTGCGAGTAAAATTATACTCATTCCGAGAAATCTAGTGACGATGGGTATTTCCTCGTAAAAGTAATTTTCATTCGGGGGGACACATCATTGTGCTTATCTGTATGCAAACGTTCTTTGAAGTATTATAGAGAACTAAAGAAATTGTGTCCAGTTATTCATTTGGTTTTGGGAAAGCACTCTATGGAAATTTAGGAATACATTCCGGAAAGAGAAGTGATCAAACACGAAACAGTCTGTACAAATACGTTTCGAACGAACCAAAACATGTAATTGAATTTTCTCACGGAAGTATTGTGTTCGGAAAACTAGAACCGCCACCATTTTTCAAAGACCAGTTATGGAGAATATTGAGCCTTTAATGAATGGATAATAGATGGCACATAAAACACCTCGTTAACATGCCTTTGACTAATAATTTTCTCATATTCAAAACCGGATATTTCATCATTTTCTTCGTGAATCTGAGTTGAAAATATGTTGTTTAACAATTCGTAACTTTTAACGCATAATATAGACCGTCTTGCAAGCTTGAGAACTATGCACAAAGGTATATATATATATATATATATGGATGGTCAGGCCATAGACAATTATCCTATCGGATCGCGTTAAGCGGTAAATTTCAGATTAAATGACAAGCTCGATAAACTTGAAAATAATGATAAACTTGAAAAACTTGAAAACTTGATAAACTTGAAAATGATAAACATGAAAATTATAAACTTGATAAGGAACCTCAAAAGGTAAAATTAATGAAAATATAACAGAAATATATAAAAAACAAAGGCCCAATCATGTAAGCAATAAAATAATTAGTATATACAGGCCTATACATCCTGTCATTTTTGTCTGAATCTTCGCTTCTATGATTACGCATATTTACCATTATGACTAGAAAAAAATTATCCGGCGGACTTTAATTCTACGAGCTGACTTATTATTGGATCACCGTTTCTTTCATTACTGTTTCAATGCCTATTATCTTATTTTAGAATACCTATTATCTTATTTCAGTATGTATTAATTTTGTTATTGTCCTCACTGCGCATGTATCAGGGATGTATTTTTAGTTGCCATGCAGTCATATGTGACATTATCAAAATAACATATGGTGAGTACCTATATGGTTATAAGTAAATACCTCGTTTTTATTTATTAGTACTTTTATATTATGTAGTAGGATTAAATATATATGACTTTAAATGATGGACTAATAGAACAGTGATAGGATTATACATATATTTATCCATCTTGAGGAAAGTGCAGGATAGAATTGTTGATGAATATTTCCTTCAGTACAGGTACACCACGATGTACATTTTTTTATATTTCAATATTTTTAAATGATATTCCTTTCGACGCTTACTTTACGTTGTCGCAAGGAAACAAAAGGTGATACTGTTACAAATAACGATAGAGTAAAAATTTAGTAGTTTTTAGAAGTTACAGAAATTTTAGTAGAAGCTTTGCACATGTGGATGCATAGTGAGCAACGAGAAATAGAAAACAACTCAATTATCATCATACAGAAATATTGTGAAAGCCTAGGTGTAGAAAAAGAAAGAAGTGGATGGATGAAATAAAAGCTTGGATAGGAATAAACACAGAAGAAATTTTTCGCAGGAGAAAAAATGGAAGTAATTGTAAACTATGCTGACCGCCAACACCAGAATTAAAAAATGCACTTAAACAAGACAAAATAAGTGCTACATCTTTCCATTTTTAGTGCGCAACTTTAGAATTTAAATTCCTCTGTTTTAAAACATTGATTTATGTAAAATTCTGTTTTTTGTAATGGTATATTAATAGAGACTTCTATTGTCGTAAGGAAATGTTGCTTTTGAATATTTAAATGGAACTTTTATTTAATTGGCTTTGTTGTAAGCGTGATGTACATCAAATTTGAAAAACTAAATGTCGTAATGTTTTTTACTAGGCTATGGTTTAATCCTAGAAAAGGCATGTCAGTTACATGGGCGCCCATATGAGTACTTTTAGGGGGGGGCTGAGAAAAATTATTACCTCCTTCTCAAAGCTGTCAAGAATTTTAGTGAATGTACAAGATACCAAAACGCTACAAAAATAATTGATACTGCTTGACAATTAGTAATGAGCTAAAAAGTACCTTATTTTAAAATGTGACTGTAAAACTTTTGAAAGTAAATGCATAGCAGGTTCGGGCGAATCAAATTTTTAAACGGCTAGGTGGGGTCTGAGCCCTCCTCTGCACCCTATATGGGCGCCCATGGTCCGTTATATATCTGTGTCCGAAGATCGCATTGCGAGGATCCAATCTGATATCTATTATTAATCCTATCATGAAATTCCGAAAGCCTTTGCAACTGAAAGCACGGAAGTTGAACCGAATATTGCCATATTGAAATATGTCGCAGTTTGAATAAGAATAATTTTATTGAATCTATTTACAATTCTGGTAATACATTCAATTATGGGATATTTTCTATGCTGCGTTGGTGGTTTTGAGGTTAAAAAAGACGAAGATA
Organism: Dysdera silvatica; assembly: GCA_006491805.2. Classification (NCBI taxonomy): domain Eukaryota; kingdom Metazoa; phylum Arthropoda; class Arachnida; order Araneae; family Dysderidae; genus Dysdera; species Dysdera silvatica. The sequence continues at coordinate 25,082,610 of QLNU02015359.1, read as the reverse complement.
AGACGTAAGAAGACACATAGAGAAGACGTAAGAGGAAACATGAGGAAGACGTAAGAAGACACAAAGAGAAGACGTAGAATTAACGTTAATGTTAAAAAGGATTAAAAATATTATTACCCTTCACAGGAATAACAATTGCCAAATAATGGTCAACACACAAAGCCACCGGGACGAGTTTTTTGTGAGTTTTCGTGGGTGAATATTATCTTATATCCTTGTATAACAAGAAAGCAAACATTGTTACTGTCCCGGTCCGTCTAGCTAGTTTTGTCTAGCTAGTCTAGTTCGGTCAAAACACCGGGCTCAACGGAGAGACTCTGACTCGGCTCATGCATCGGGACGGCGTCTCCTTTTCTCCTAAACAAAAAAAAAAGCTCCAGCTTGAGCTTATACGTAAGTGTCGAAAATTATTAAGTAAAAATAAATTCCCCCACGAAAACTCACAAAAAACTTTCCTTGGTGGCTTTGTGTGTTAACCATTATTTGGCAATTGTGTTATCCCTGAGAAGGGTAATAATATCTTACATCCTTATATATATGGAGAGAGCGTTGTGTCTGTTCTCTTTCGTCCAGCGGACAAAGTACTGCGGTCTAAACTCAGGAAAATTGGTTCGAAGCCAGGATGTGAACGGTGTCTCTTTTTTTCTCCTAAACAAAAACAAAACAAAAAAAACCTTCTAGCTTGACCTTATACATGATGTCGAAAATTGTTAAGTTAATGTTAAATCATGTTAAGCTTTTAGCCCAGACTGAAATGACTTTAAGCCCAATCTTTCAAAGTAAAATAATTCAGACCAAATTGTGAAATTAACCCGGTTTGGAGCGAACCCCAAAGCAAAAATTAAATTAATGAGCGAACCGGAAGCACACAGATATCATTTGTAATTGTCTTACTATTTCAAAACACACGCAAAAAAAGTTTTATTTTCTATGATTCATGAAATTTAATTTTTAGAAATAGAAAAATTGCGTGACGTCAGTTTTTCCTTTTACCATATTTTTCCAAAACTAATTTTCGGATGATTTAAAAATAAAACGAATCCGTATTTTACAGTTTTTAAACTTTCTATTCCAACAATAGTATTGAATTTATACACAGATAATTGATTACCTCAAAAATTTATTTGGCAATTCTTTCTAAATTCATGGAATAGAGTTAACTGGCGTCTTGAAGTAAATTAAATTTATTATTTCTAAATTTTTAGAGATTCATTCATTTCTCTTGCGTGATTAAATCGAAAGTCATGAATAAAAAAAGCTGTGTTTCCGAAAAATTAATTGTGAAATCCTAATTAATTACTTTAAAATAAAGGGGAGTTGTGAATAAATCCGTAACGTAATTGCCACTAATATGTCAGATAAAAATACCACTTCTCACCATTACAGAAATTAAACGAATTGTTTCGCATATATATTTTATTTAACTGAACTAAAACTTATCCCTTAACAGGCTGTGGTTAACGAACGGCCAGGAGAAGCATACTTTGCACTTCAAATATTCGTTTTAAAATAGTTCCGAAATGTATGAGCATATATATATATATAAAATGATAAAAATTAATGAAAATAATTAAAAATTTATATGAAGACTTTGTATCTTTATATTTTTATTTATATATTTATAGTTTTTAATAATTTCTAATTCAATTTGAACTATTGAAGCTACTATCCAAACCATAATGATGCAGAATCGATGAAGAATTCAATTAGCAATGATGATAAAACTGAAATGCCAATCACTAATAAAAATAATGGAAATGCTAAAAAAAAATTACCTTGTAAATAGCAATACTTTTCTTTTATTTCATTCTAGTTTAATATTATTTTGGTATAGAATTGTTTATATTTGTTTGAAATTTATTCTTATATTCATAATTTTTAGGAAATTTGTTCTTTCTAAATTTTCTCCCGGTGTGTCGGGAGACTAGTACCTATTTTGTGTTAATACTTGGGTACTAACAGAAACACACCATGCTGGGGGTCTTCCTTCAAAAGTCCCCTCCATAATACAATTTTTATTGTATTTTTTGTTCGAAAACTGAAGGTCTTTTGTGATTGGCATTTTATCTTTATCATCATTGCTAATTAAATTTCTCATTGATCCTACATCATTATGGATTGGATAATAGCTTTAATAATTAGAATTAAATTAGAAATTATTAAAAACTATAAAGACGTAAATAAAAATATAAAAATACAAAAACTTTCATATAAATTGTTAATTATTCATTAATTTTTATCATTATTTTATAACTTATTGGAATAGTGATGCGTTGCACCTTTTCTATTTGTTATTTTTATTGAAATTATTATTAAATTATTAAATTCTTTTTATTTAAATTAAATTATATATAATACTAACCCAGTGGATTCTGCCTATAAGGACACTATGCCGATATTTTCTGCAGAATCGACATATATAGATTGTATGACGTCCGACTATGTGTATAATGATATATTGTCTACATATATCTTTCTCTAATCCCTAAAATATCATTGTAGAGAGATTTCGCTGTATAAACATTTTAGAGCACAGTTTTTTGTTGCTTTTTTATTTGAAAACTTAGCCCTACAAAGTTGATATTATAATAACGGCTATTTCGATACTGGCGTGACGTTTAGGAAAACGACGTTTCGAAAGCCACTACTCCCTTTGTCAAGTGAAGGTAGAATGCAGTCATTTGACAAAGTCAAAGTCAATCCAAGGGCTATTCCAACTGGGCTATAGTTGATCGATCATCCTCCCCTCTGCGCACGCAGCGAGGGGGAGGAACTCTCTTAAACATTTTGTTTAGATTGTCCTTCGGAAGAATAATTATGCACTAGTTACACATATTACCGATGAATTTAGGAACAATGTGCATACGAAATTCGAAAAGACTGGTAAACCATTAACGTTATAGACATCATACATTAACCAATTAATGACCAAATGAGAGAATATTATTGAAATTAGATTTCTAGCTACTCGATCTATGGCTGCAAATGCAGCTCTTTTACTCATATAGTAAAAATTTTAGATATTAGTGCCCTTCTCATGGAGACGCAATTACGGTGACGGATGGAGCCTTGATGAACAGATTTTGGGTGAGGTTCTGGAAAATAACTTCGTTTCTCCGAGTGAACTCGAACTAGCAACTTCTTGGGTAGAACCCAAGCACCTTGCCAACCGGACCACCAGGACACATATAGTGAGCTCTTATCCTCGTACGTGCATTTTTGCAAATTACGCGCTTTTTAAAGTCAAGATTCGAGCGAGAATTAAGGAAATTAGATTTGTAGCTCGCACGAATACTTCTGCACAAAACTTGCCAATTGAGGGACTGTATACAAACTAGGTTCTTGGTAATTGTCTCCTTTAAACCAAGGGCAATAACGTTTAAAATTTGAAAGAGATATGGCCTAAGCTAATGCGCAGAGTCTATAGCAAAGCATAAAGCATAGAAATTATATTAAACATAAAGTATAGAGCTTATAGTAAAACATGAAATATAGCTATACTATAGCATAAGGTATAAAGCAATAGTAAAGCACAGCGTATAGAGCTATAGTAAAGACACAAATTAAAAGGTATAGAGTCGAAGTAAATCATAAAGTATAGAGCCGAAATAGAGCATAAAGCATGAAATGTTGAATTATGGAAAGCAAGGAGCTATAATTTAAGCTACAGGATATGGAGCTGCAACAATTATAATTTCATTAATTTCTCCTCCAACATCCGTTTAAAATTAATATAATTAATTAATATAATTAATTAATATAATTTGCTAGATTACCATTGTCAAACTAAAAACACTCAAACGTTAATGATCTGTGCGTATATAAAAAATTTGGTTAATGAAGGATAACGGAAATCCTCTACTGAATTTCAGAAGAAAAGCTCCGGAAAACATTCTCGGACAAGAAGGGTAGACAAAATAAGAAAACAAATTTGAATAAGCTATAAAAATATATTTAGAATAGACACGTATCAACGGCAATTGGAGAGATCTTCGTCTAAGAGTAGATATACAACGGTTGAATATGATTATGAATATATATGAATAGCTACTGGAAAAGAGATTAATAAAATCGATTCCGAATAGAGAGAGTGAAAAGTGTGTTTCTATGTATGTAAGCTTTGAAAGCGGAAAATGCAACTTGGAAATTTTTCATTTGCTTACAGGGTAAAAAAAACAAAAAAACTGACGGAATATTATATTAGTGGCAAAGCTAACCTGCTACACTGTTAAGACTAAGGCGACTTATTTACGCCTGTGTAATAAATATTCATTCCCAAATTGGCGAAAAATGAGATAGCCCTCAATATTATTAGGCTATTTATCGCCTAATTTGGAATGCAGAAAAACGCGGTTGCCAAACTTCCACGCGACAAATTTCCAGCCAAGCGAACAAAGTCCTCTGAGTGGTTAGTTACTTGAATGACGTCATCGTTCGCTATAATGAATGTTTTTCTAAATTTAATAAATACCAGATTTAATTGCATATATGTCTATGTTTTATATTTGAGCACTTTCTTAATGCTGTATCTACGAAATGTATCTGCTGTTATCTCGTAATAGCTATAATAATAGTTAATAGTTATATAATAGTATAATAAATATATAGAATATATATCTCGTAATAGTTATAACGTAATAGAAGACTAACATATTGCACTGGCGGTATCGTACGGCTCTGCTTCTTGTTAGTGTACAGGTTCGTTTTGCAGAAAGTATAGACACGTAAAATCCCATCAACTATATATGAATAAATAAATAAATAAATAAATGTATCTGTATATTATTAAATATTATTCTGGTGGTTTGTTGTCTACAGTGATAAAAATGATGTCGTAAGGTTGAATTTAATTTTTTTGTTATTACACTTTCGAAAGTCTTATAAACCATTAAAAATTCCTATTTCTGATATCATACTCTTATTTCGGATATCAATTTTGATATTTTCCTTCTAAATAAATAAAGACTCGGAATTTTTATGTTCGTGCGATATATGTTGAAATACAAATAATTCCACTGTTCAAATTTATTTTTGAAATTTACTTTTTACAGTCATTTGGGAGCCCGAAATCAGATGCGATAAACTTCGGAAATGGAACTTTTACGATTCTTCATTTATGCTTAGAGAGAAACGAGATAAAAAAAAGCGAGCGGAAAAACCTAATTCATTTCTAAAGTTAGAAAGAAACTGGGCATTAGCGGAAAATATCGCGCAAAAAATGAAAATTTACATCAATTTTGACAAACAAATTTTTAAAAGAAGTTCTTAATATTTGTTCCACAAACTCATAAAGTTTTAGCTAAACAAGCAAAGATAAATTTTATGTACCAAGGGTATGGACACAAAATGAAAAATGCTAACTATAGTATGATTTTTTTTGTGGAAGTTTTTTTTTTTTTTTAAATATGAACTTTCTTTTAAAAGTAATTTTAATTGCTTGAATTTTTAAAAATCCGTTTCTGCTATCTAAATATTAACGGTCTTGAAAAATGTTTATTGCACTAGATAAAGGCTTTTATATTTTTCTACGAATTTTCATTTTGACATTTTTTTCTTATATTTTCATTATCTTGCTGAATTTTCGGAAATCACAACAATCGAGGTGGCTTCTTTACGTACATTTGCATTAGTTTCTTTAATGCGTACTTAAACATTTAAAAATAACATTATATATTTTCTGGTAGAATTATTTTATTGCCCAAATGTTTTTTCCTAACATTGGAAAAGTATTTACCGAACTTACTGTACGATACGTTTCGCTATTAACTGAGTCTAAATTCATAAATGTCGGCACATGTTTTCTTGTATTATTTCTAGATCGCCATTTTGTAGAACGTTTTTCCGTCACATTTAAATTTCTGGCCAAATGTCGCCAAATTTATGCCAATTCTGAAATAATATTTCCGGCGTTAATTTATTTTGATTAAATATTTAGTGTTCTATTTTTATCTGTAAACAGCTTTAAATGACAAGTCACCAATGAACCTTGAGTTCAGAGAGAGATACACACACCATTAATATGCATAGTGTGTTATGCTGTCATAGCGTTATTTGTTCCCTTATCAGTTTTCACATCGATTTTAGCGATGTGCTAACTCATTCAATGATCACATCACTGAAAGTCTGCTTGCTTATCTACCACAAACGAGCAGATAGATGTTTACATCACTGCACGTCTGCTCATTTGCGATAGATAAGCAAAATCGCACAACGATTGGTTCCGCAAACGATTTGTCCCATTATTAATTACAATAATTACGAATTTTAATGACAAATTACATATTCTGAAAACAGTTTTAAAGCGATTTCTATTAGATAGATGCCCCGTTTATTTACAATATGTAATACAACATACAATATGTAAACATTACATGTGTTACAATATGTGAAGAGCGCATGCGCAATTATGGGTAGCAGTGCGACTAGAGCCTCTAGAATTCAAGGCCGATGCGTCATCCACCATTCTGTTGTCCAACTTCTATTTCATTTATGGCGATAAAGGTTTTCCGCATTGGCGCAATGATCGCTATTTTGGCATAAAAATAATCAACAATCCGCGATTATCCGATTAATGTAAACATTGGCACACACACACACACAGCTTTTAAAATGTCGCCAATAAATACAATTTGCAACCAGGATCACGTGATAAAATGGCAACAAAATGGCGGATACGCGCCCGCTCCCATTTTAAGAAGCCTTAGTGAAATTCTAGCGCTGAGGACTTTCGTGGAATGACGCGCTCGTATTAAAAAGAAGTTTGGCGGGATGTGAAAATGAACAGACCTAAGCTGATGTGGTGAGAGATTTGTTAATTGCATTACTTTCATTTAGCCTTCATTCAAGTAATTAAATAAAGTTTATTCTATGACGTTAGTTACTCTGCTAATATTCCGAATAATTTCATTTCAGCATTTAATAGTAATTACTTTTTCTAATTTTTTTTTTTCGTTTAGACCTGAAGATTAATTTTAAACTTGGTATGAAGTTCGTTCCTACATTAAAGAAATTCTAATCGAAAGTTTTCGAAATGAACGTCGTAATCGACATATCTTGCGATAGCGGAATTTTGAATATCAAAATTGATAATGATGCGAAAACGATCATTACCAGAATTTAATCTTCACGAAAGATCGAAAATCAGCAGTGATTCTAACTACCTTTCAACACCGTGAATGCATAGAAATTGCTTATTTCTAAAAAATGTTTCGTTTGCTTGTTCGCCATATTAAAATAGATATTTTTCTCATTAAATTTCTCGTAAATGGTGGCATCTAATAAATTTAAAACATCAATTATACACCCACAAATTAAAAAGGAAGAAAGTTTCCTTCAATTAGATCCCTTTGAGAAATGTTAGTCTAATTTTGTCTAATTTTTTTTTAAAATAAAGTTCCAACCCCCTCCGTATACATTAAAGAAAGAATAAATAAAATCGGACACTTGATGTGTCATTCTGAAATTCTCTTCAGCCCCAAATGTTAAAAATACACTGAATGACAAAAAATACATTGACTATTAGAAGGTACTAAGCTTTATACATAGAAGTACAGTAAAAGATCAAATACACTAAATGATAAAAAATTTAGTTTTTGTAACTAGGGCTAGTGGTTCCCAACGTGGGGGTCACCAATGGTTTTTTTTTGTTGGTTTTTTTTGGAGGGGGGGTCGCCGCAGCTGTTTTTAGTTCAATTATTTTCATAGCAAATTTCATACCGAAGGTTTCCGATACTTTTCTATTTCAGCATGGCTACATTGCAATATTCTGCTAATGATTGTAACGTTGATTTTCGATAAATAAAAAGAAGTGACTTAGAAAAGATACACTGCAGTGGATGCTTGAGAAATTTTAAGCAAAAAGTATTGGTGTATTATGAAAAGTTCATATTTATTAGTTACCTCTGTTGGCATCTTTTTATTACACTTTGCATTGTTGAACGTAGAGTTCCGGTCACTTTATTAATATCTCTTTGAGAAAAATTCTATTTTTCTAATTTAATAATATTTTTTTATTCACCTAAATTAAGTTCTAAGGTTTTCGTCATTTTAAAACTGATTTTATGATTTTTTTTTTAATGCGGACGAGGTTCTTTCATTGGTTTTGTCTAAACGCCATCTAAAGTCGAACTTACGATTGCTATTTGCATATGCAGTAGTATACTGAAAACCATTTAGTGCATTATGCGGCACAAAATCGCTATTTTTGAGTACCTTTATTTTTATTTTTTTTATATAATGTTACAGAACGAACATAAAATGTTGCATAAAAGGATTTTTTGGTTATCGATTAGATTTAGTACTTTTGAGCATATGAAGTTATGAAAAATGTTAGGTGGCCGAATACTTTTGTGATCAACTGTATAAGTTAGTGTTATTGCTAATTTTTATTCCTATTTTGTCATGAATAGGTTATTGTGAAAATTTAATTTTAAATAACATAAATATAAATTATCAATTTAAGCACATTTTGAATAAGATTAAACCTTTGTACAACAATATATGTAGCTGCTTCTGTGAATAATAAATATACTTTTGATTTAAAATATCATTTAAAAATTATAAAAACTGGCATAAATGTGTCACAGAACATGTATTTTATACGTACATTATTTAAAAATTGAGTTTAAACTTTTGAAATACCTTTGGAATTTTTTAAATATCCGATATTTTAGTGCTAGAATTTTAAAGCTGTCATGATGGGTATTTTGAAGTTTTCAAATCCCTTCGAATGCAAAGAGATACTAAACTATTTATCTTCCCCCCTATCCCCACGATCTGAGTAACAGTTCAAACCGAATAGGGAATACGGAAATTTGATGAATGCTTCTCTAAGAATCAAACTTCTCGCAAACGATTTTGGAATGGTTCCCTCGCCTCGAATAACTCGTAAACGTTATCATGAAAGTATGGGTACAATGGCCAACACTGAAAGGAATGATGTAAAACGATTTATTATTATTATTACACCATACTAACAACGCCAGTTCCCATAACATTTCGTCGTTTTATCATTTACGACTCTTTGAATGTTTCCTATTCCGTATTGTTGCTATTATGATGCTTTTACGTTTTATGGGTGTCCTATAATCAGTAGAAATGTCAGGAGGAAGCCATATCTGGCCGAATACATGGCAATCTGCGGTTTTATCTAAATGTACATTTCGAGAAGAATTGTGCGAAGTGCATTACGAACAACATAGGTATTTTGAAATTTACATGATGCGAAAGTATTGCTTTGCCATAGCTGTTTATTACTTTTACATATAATCGTGCGATAATTCACTGGATTTCGTTCATTGTCTGTCGGTGTTTAATCTGAATTAAAATAATTATTTTAAATTCAGTGGAACTCAGCGCCTTATATAGCGACGAAAAGAGACGTTTGTTGTCAATCAGACGCGGATCCAGGTAGGGAATTTGGGGGAATGTAAAATAAAGTAGGACCCACTTGTGAGCCCGCATTTAACGGTTTTTCGGATAAACAGAGGAAAATGTGGATTTTGTTTCATATAATGTTTAAACGCAATGCAATTTAACCGGTTTTCTGTCGACACGCTGAACAAATTAATAAACAAAAATCACAAAAATGTTATTAGTACAGTTAATTTATAACAGTTTATAATAATTTAAAAAACACACAACGTTGCTAATAGCTATTTCGATAGCGCAACGCCTAGCCTCGTCAGAGCGTGGAGGCTTCTATTTATATCCCTGATATCAGTTAGTGTTGACATTACCTCGGTTAGAAACTTGATTGGGTGGAGAAGGTAAGTATATCAGTGGTGTCGTCTCTGGTCGGGAGACACAAAAGGTTTTTTCCAAGTGGGTGAGA
>QLNU02015359.1:25054417-25072678 GCA_006491805.2 Dysdera silvatica | reverse complement strand
GAACTCATAATAACATCTAAGGCTCCTGGAAAGGGGAGCTGGAGCATCTGCCATTTTAGTACGTGTTCAAGTTCACTGCTGTGTTGAAGTTGAGTGATTTACAAGCGTGTTATTTTTAATAAAATAGGGTGAAATGGGTGTGTGTGTGTGTCGCTGTTATAAACATAGAATGTTTAGATTTGCAACAGATCCTGTAAGAAGAAGAAAATGGATTTTTGATGGTAATGTTCCAATGGCAAACGTTGTGTTATGAACCCGGAAGTGCATAACAAAATGGCGGCTGATGCGTCAGCATAAAATTCTACGGGCTCCAAGAACATTTATAAACTTGCACCATTTTAGTACATGAATAACAATTCGGGCATTAAAGCAATAACATTAACGGAACGGTTCAATAGACTGAACGTGGCATCCTAAGATTCACGTTAATGAGCTAACGATTCAATACTATAAGTTAATTGTATCAGTACCGGATTAAGGTTTCTACGGCCCCTAGCTTCGAAGGATAGAATGAGTTCCTAAAAAAAGTGGTCCTCGCTTATTCAGTTGTGAATTTTTCTTCAAAGTTCATTATTTTCGACATTCGGGTTTATTAATATTGGAAACTTATCGGATATTTATGAATAAACAAAATTAAAATAATCCTTAAATTTCGATAACATCAGACTCTTGCAGGGGCACCCGAAATCACAGGGTCTTGGGCAAGGGCCTATTTGGCTTATACGTAAATCCGGCACTGAATTATATAACAATAAGTTGTAAATGATTAAACCGAACACTTAATTAACCTAATACACTTAAGCTAAACAAATGCTGGGTAAACCTATTGCCACGAGTACGTGGACAGTTCAACCTCACCGGTTTAGTTTCGAAAGTCAGTTCAGGAGTTTCAGTAAACATACTTCACAACCCAGAACTGTGTAAGCATATTGCCACGAGTACGTGGACAGTTCAACCTCACCGGTTTAATTTCGGAAATCAGTCCAGGAGTTTTGGTAGACGTGCTTCACAACCCAGAACTGTGTAAGCATATTGCCACGAGTACGTGGACAGTTCAACCTCACCGGTTTAGTTTCGGAAGTCAATCCAGGAGTTTTGGTGGTACTTCACAACCCAGGACTGTGTAAACATATTGCCACGAGTACGTGGACAGTTCAACCTCACCGGTTTAGTTTCGGAAGTCAATCCAGGAGTTTTGGTGGTACTTCACAACCCAGGACTGTGTAAACATATTGCCATGAGTACGTGGACAGTTCAACCTCACCGGTTTAGTTTCGGAAGTCAGTCCAGGAGTTTTGGTAGACGTGCTTCATAACCCAGGACTGGGTAGACATATCGCCATAAGTACGTGGACAGTTCAACCTCACCGGTTAGTTTCAGAAGTTAGTCCAGGACTGCTTCTCTAAGAACTTAAAAGCTTTGGCATCAGTCAATCGTGAAACATGTAAACAAAAAAGCTGAAAAATCAGCAGTCGAAAAAGGTATAATATCTCTTTTCATTACTTGAATTAAAAAGTAAAAAATGTGAATCGGAAGTCCCTCTTCACCAGGAAATCAAAAAACTTTTAAAATTGGATTAAAAATTGATTGATAATCGAATACATTAAAAACTACTAGTCATACACATTAAATTTAGTGTTACTGAGATGCACTTAGCTATTAATCACTATTGCCATTGACTAATTTTAGTCAGAAAATAGCTATAATCAGTTATAAATAGCTAAAAGCTACAAAAGATTAGTAAAATGGAAGAAGATCTGTCGAAACAAATCCTCCACAAATTTTTAAAGGAAATAAAATCGAACTTAGAAAATAAACCGAAAAAAACTGGAAATATTATCTAAAAAGATAGAAATGATGATTATAAAATCTAATGAAATAATGAACAAACAAAACAAAACAAACGAACTTTGTATGGAAATGATCAAAGAAAACGAAATAATAAATAAAAAGAGTCAAACTATAACTACTGAAATTGAATTAATGAAAGATGAAAGTACACAATTACAATATAAAATAGATAAAGAAATAAATACATTATACGACAACTAATCTTATGCTGATCAACAAATGAACAACATAGATACTTACAGCAAACGCAAAGATTCAATCATGGTTGGCTACCCACTAAAACAAGAAGAAAATTGTAGAGAGAAAGTTAAACAAATATATAAAAATTTGAATATTGATATATCGGATGAAAACATTGAAGAAACACACAGATTGCAAATCAGTATAACAGGAAAAAAGAAACATTTTGATAAGATTAAACGACATCGATGAAAGAAATGAAATATGGAAGAAAAGAAAGGACCCAAGATTATCAAACGGAATGCAGGAAAAGAACCTAAAGGCCAGTATCTACATGAATGGATATTTGATGATAAAATTGCTAGTATATTTAGAGAAATTCGACCTTTTTGCAAAAGACCATAACTGGAAATTTGTGTGGACTAAAAAAGGAAAGATTTTTATGAGAAAAAATAAGGAAACGGAAAAGATTGAAATTCAAGGGATATACAGTAGTGGACAAAATCAGGAAACCTTTTGAAAAAAGTTTATTTTAGAGGTTTGATGGCTAATAACACCACTTTTTTTGTACCAATACTATAAAATTATATATCATTAGAAAGGTAATTTAATAAAGATTGTAATGCAATAACATTTGTTCAATTATCTGTATTCTATCAAAAGTTATAGCCAAATAACCAGAAAAAAGAAGCACAGCTTGCTTACATTTATATGAAGTAGCTTTCCTTCATTTGAATGTGGCCAATGAGCATGAGTGTTTACAGAGCCAATCAGGTGTCATCTTGTTTTGGCAATGAGCCAACAGGTTACAGGACATTTATCAGTGTGTTCTGTAATTGCTATCAAGTTGGTTGTTTTTTTTTTTGTGCTCTTTGATTTAGTGTGCTTGTAAAACGTAATAAAATTAAAGAAATGGCGCAAAGAGTTGACTGGTCACCTAGGAAGCGATGTAAAATAGTAATATTAAGTGAACAAGGCTACAGTTATGAAGAAATTAGAAGAAATATTGGGGGAAACTTAACTAAAGGTGGCATTTCTAAATTTTTGAAGAAGTATAAGGAGACTCAGTCATTACAAAACCAGACTGGTAAAGGCAGAAAAAGGTGCACAACAGCAAGTGATGATAGAAGAATTAAAAGACAGTGCCTAGGTGACAGGAAAAAATCATCTCTGTGTATACAAGGTGAAATGGCGCAATGCAATGTGAAGTTAAGTGCAAGGACTGTTCGGCGCAGACTGCATGAATGTGGTCTAAATGCAAGAATTCCACGAAAAAAGCCATTTTTGTCTGTCAAACAGAGGTTGAAAAGATTAAACTGGGCTAAAACCCATGTTAACTGGACAACGGAACAATGGGACAGTGTAATTTGGAGTGATGAGACCAAAATCTCACTGTTTGGTAGTGATGGCGTAAAATACGTATGGAGAAGAATTGGAGAAGATTTCCATCCTGAGTGCATTACACCTACCGTGAAACACCCAGTTAGTGTTATGATTTGGGGTTGTATAACATCAAGAGGTGTGGGCAGAATTTGCGTGATCAATGGGAATATAAATGCCCAAAGATACATAAATGAAATACTTGAGCCCAAGCTGCAGCCTTCTGCATGTGATCTTTTCCAAGATAATGAAGCATTTATATTTCAACAGGATTCAGCTCCATGTCATGTTGCTCGTGTGTGCAAAAAATGGTTTCAAGATCATCATATTCAACTGCTGGAATGGCCTGGAAATAGCCCAGACCTTAACCCCATCGAAAATCTATGGAGCCGGCTAAAGAAGCTTGTTAGTCGGAAGCAACCCAACAATAAAACACAATTAACAGAAGCAATAATTCAATCTTGGTTTCATATTATAACAGCTGCAGAACTAAAGAACTTGGTTCACTCCATGGGAAAGCGTTGTAAGGCCGCAATTAAGGCTAAAGGTTACCCAACTAAGTATTAACTGGTATGGTGAACATTTTTGTATATCTCATTTTTTTCTATGTATATCACCTTTCTTCTTTATGAATGCTGTTCTATTAAAATACGATTCATAAATGTTATTGCATTACAATCTTGATTAAATTACCTTTCCAATGATATATAATTTTATAGTATTGGTACAAAAAAAAGTGGTGTTATTAGCCATCAAACCTCTAAAATAAACTTTTTTCAAAAGGTTTCCACAATTTTGTCCACTACTGTAAATGGCTTAAAATGAATTTTGAAAGTAAACAGATGAATATCATAAAGTCAAGTCAACTAAGTCCAGTATTAAAGAAAAGAAAGATCACGAAACCAACAAAGTTAAAAAGTGATCAAAATCGATGAAAGTACTGGTACTTGAAACAACAATAGCCTAAAATAAAATGGACTTACTAAATTATATTATTTAAGAATTAAAAGAACCAGAAATAACCGTTATGGTGAAAATGTGGAAAATGATGACTGATAATTCCACAGATAATTATAATGAATTTGTATTATTCAAAAAAAAACTCTAAAGGCGGTGGAATATCCATATACTCAAAAAAAGAACTTGAAATCGAACAAATAGAATTGGATTCATTTATAGAAAAAAAACTTGAACCATTATCGTTGAATACAAAAATATTTACGTTATTAGCATTATATAGACCGCCATCAATAAATATAAATAATTTCTTGGGATTACTAGAAAATAAATTGAAAAAATATATTCATAATCATTTACTGATATTGGGAGATTTTAATACTGATATTGATAAGAAAAATTTTTGTTCAATAAAACCGCTAAATTTAATGGAATCAAATGGTCTTAAACATAGTAAATAAACAAACTAGAATTACTAAAAATAGTGCAAGTAAAATTGACTTCGTTTTCACTAGTATAATAAATACTGAAACAATACACCCGGACTTACATATCAGTGATCACAGATTGATACTTATTGATATAAGTAAAAAAATCCAAAAAAAAAGAAAAAAAAAATAAAAACGCGAATCTTTAAAAATGAAAATATAAATATTTTTCGTAATGAATTACAAAAAATTAATTGGTAAGAATTACTAAAAAAGAAAATTTACCAAAATCGGAAACATGATACGATTTATTTATGAATAAATTGAAAGAAATATATAATAAAAATTCCCCAATGAAAGTAATACAAAAAAATAAAAAGATTAATCCAGTATAGTTTACAAATGAAATTAAAAAGATAATAAAAACAAAAATAAATTAAACAAAAAAATTATACAAACAACAAAAAATGAACATTGGAATGAATTTACTAAAACAAGGAATTCATTAAATAAATTCATAAATAAAGCAAAAACGATTTACTATCATAATATACTATTAAAAAATGAAATAAAACAGAAATAGAAAACAATAAATCAATTACTAGGAAGAAAATAAATTAAACAAGAAACAAACGTATGAATACACGAAAACAATAAAATAATTGATGACCCAACAAAAATAGCGAATGAATTTAATAAATTCTATATTAACGTATGAGAAAATTTTAATTTATCTGGTTCACTAAATAGTAATTTAAAACAATATCTTCAGCCTAGCTCAGCAAATAGTATTTTTTTATATGAGGTTTCTAAAATCGAAATTGAAAAAAGGATTAAATAAAATAAATCCAAATAAAGAACCAGGATTTGACGACCTAGCTCGAAATTTCCCTCTTTTTTTGAATGAGAAAATGATTTTTCGCGTGTCTCATATTTAGATGCCTACACGCATCTTTCGATGCAAAACGGTGCAAAAGTTGTACCGCGCAATTCCTACAACTGTATATTGCGACTAATAAATGTAAAAAAATGTCTTTAAATTTAAATTTTTTGTTGTATTTTTCTCAAAATATTGATTTTGTAATAAGCCCCCTTTTAACAATGACTACTTCAATTACATGTGTATTTATTTCATTGAATAAATTAATAAGGTATATATTCATTTAGAAAATTGTTTCTCCAGTTATATCCAATACAGATATACCTTTTTGTATAGCTTCAAATGATTGTTTTTGATTGGAAAAGTGCAGCAACTGACTTCTTTTGAATGGAATGACGAGGAAATTTCTGCTACCATATTCAAAGCGACCTGTTGAATGGAATAAGCTTACTTTAGTGCAGATGAAAAAATAAGATGATTTTAAAAAATACTCTCGCCTTAATCTCTGTCGACTGTTTTGCTGAAAAAACATTGTTTTAACAGCTTTCAACAACATCGCGGTAAGCAGGAATGAAGTTGGCTCCGTTGGCGACCAAAGGGTGAGATTATTATGCAGTGACGCACAACTATTCAAAGAAAAGTTTAATTTAACCAAACCATATTTTCAATTCATTTTCATTTCAATTCACCAATTGATTTTTTAACACAAAATTACTTTTCTTTTGCGTACACCACAATCTCATTAGTTGTTAATCATCACTATAAAAAACGAAGCAAAATAAACTGTGTTAAATTTAGAGTAGTTTACTACTTCTTTAGGAGATTTCCTAATTATACGTGTGCATGCATTTATTTAAAAAGAAAGTGGGAAACTTTTTCCGTTTTATGGCAGTTATTTCCACACAGTTATTTTACAGTTTGGTAGTTTTTGTTATTTTTTCCCTTTTTCCCCCTACAATGTTAAAATTTTAAGAAAATTTCCCTCGTCCGTAGGAAATTTCCTACATATTGGCAACACTGGTACGTACAGACATACAACAGAACATCGTAACAAAACATCGCGTCGTATGATTCCAAATTAAGCGACAATGTTACTGGGTAAGTATATTTTGAAGTGCAACAGAATATCGCCGCGTATCGCCAGCACGGGACATCCATTAATGCGTTCCATCTTATCTAGTCTACACTAACTAAAAGCTGTTGTTCGAAAACCGCATCTGCATGTAAGAAAACGTAACGTTAACTTCGCCTTAGCGCCCCATAAACATATGCGAGAGCCTAAACGGCTCTCGCATACTGCGAAAGCACATCTTTTATATTTCTCTGTTTCGAATTGCATGGACCTTTCGGTGACATCATCGACATCCTGTCCCCATGCGAGTCACACCCCCACCCTTGACGGAATTTCAATAATTCCGCATAATACTTAGTGGCCGAGTTGGCTCAGAGTTTTACCGAACCCTTATAACGAGAAATACCGTGATAATTTGAACTTTACAGTGATATATTATAACGCTTACTTTCTATTAAGCACTTATACCGGATTCGATACATGGATATAATATCATAGATGCATGGATATATATATATATATATGATGGATATAATTAATTAATTAATTAATTTATATTTGTTATTTTTATTTATTTCTTTTTTTGTGGGGAAGGAAAATTGGGAATTACACTAACACAACGTTTAACCATGTAAGAAGTCGGGAATAGAATAGGGGAGAGAGTGGGCGGAGTCTCTCCTCTGAGAATTTTCAGAGTAATGGATATCATCCATTGAGAATATGTTTCTGCATTCGAAATTCATGAAGTATTCTTTAAGTTTGAAAATTTATTATTGATTTTAAAAATTTTACTACGTTATTATTATAAACACTGTTTTAAATAAATATTTATGTGATATAAAATCACGAGGGAGGGATTATTATCGACTTCAGAGTATAGGTGGCATTGTGGGTAAATTTATTGGGTAAAAGTATAAATTTATTGGGTAACGGTGTCTTGAAACGTTTTCAGAACTACTGGTGCAAAATAAGCTTTTATTGTATTGGGTAGAATTTGGACCTTCTGTCGCAAAGCCTAAAATAATAGTGAGTTAAATCTAAAGGAGTAACTTCTGAGTCTTCCAGTTTTGACAAGTTTGACAGCTTTGACTATTTTGACATTTTGCAGTTTTGACTAAGCCAAATTTCGTGCTGCAAAAATTAATCCTATGAATTTAATTCTTTTTAGAACTTGCTAAGTTAAGATGAAGTTTTAAGCTTTAAAAAATGGATTTAGAGAAAATAAATTAACATGCATGAAAGAAAACATTTTGGAATTTAAACGCGTTGGCTATAATTCAATTTCCTAATACGTCTACTTTTCCAGGGACACAGATTCAACCAGGTCTGTAGCCGGGATGAAGGGGCAAGTGGGGCAAGGCAAAGGACATATGAGGTACAGGGCAGCCGGAGGGTGTTCAATATCAACTGCGGCACTAGCATGGGGCAACTGGGGTCACACCCTTACTGGCCCCATCTTGGTTACAGGCCTGAATTCAACACTTTAAAAGAATGCTTCAGAAACGAAGAAATAAAGAAAAAATAAAAACAGAACTAAAAAAAAAGAAAAAGAAGATGACAAATCTGACGGATAGAAGATACAATTGGGAGTTATAAAATAGCATAGCAGCGTGGAAAATTTGATGTTTTAGATTGTATTTTACTTTTGAATAAATAGGGTTTAAAAAAATTAAAAAG
This sequence comes from Dysdera silvatica, assembly GCA_006491805.2. NCBI lineage: Eukaryota > Metazoa > Arthropoda > Arachnida > Araneae > Dysderidae > Dysdera > Dysdera silvatica. Next base: position 25,064,253 of record QLNU02015359.1, on the reverse strand, counting down.
TTTAGAAGACACGTTCTGCAGTTCAAACTAGAGCTTTGTAACTCACATATTACGAATGACATTATTGCCTTTCCCGGGTCAGCACAATCATCACAAAAGTGATTGATAGTCGACCATGAAAGTGATTAACAGTTGATCATGAAAGTGATTAACAATTGATCATAAAAGTAATTGACGGTTGACTACGAAAGGTTGAACACACGACGTTTCAATGGGCAGTTTTTTAGAGAGAGAGAGAGAGAGAGAGAATCAGTTTCTTCAGATGCTGGGCTCCATCCTGCGACCTATTGTTTTGAATCAACAATCATCATTCTGCTAAATAAACAACTAAGGTATGATTGTCAAGACCTTATCTTCATACTCCTATTTGTAGATTTAAATGCTACAATTTTCACGTCTCGAAAACCATCTCTTGTTACACGGCATTTCAGCTGGAAGAAAACTTAGGTTCTGTAATGATCCTCTGTAGAACGAAGATCATTGCATGTTAAAGTCGTACAAAATCAGGTATAAAACAATAAGGCGACAACGGATTTACAATTAAAACACATTTATTCTAGATTTAGCACATGATTACTCGTATTTCATAATTTAAGCTTGACTCTCGCTCCTAAACTTTCTCCCCGGCGTAATTCCTTCCGAGAGGTTAGCCTACCTTAACATGGCATTAAGTGCTGATTATATATTAGTATCCAGTTTTTCATGACAAATGACCGAAGAAAAACGAAGGGACTTACAGCTTGCGAAGATGCATGTCGTCCAGGCTAGTCCGAAACATACCAACAGACGGTCGGCGTACGAAGGATGATTGTAGAAGAAGGTTGACGTTCGTAGTCAGATGCAGACCTCATACAACAAATAATAGTTATAATTAGAATGATAATTATAGCGTCAAAACTTACGTCGACGGATTATGAGAAGGCAGCGGAGGCTTCGGTTCCACATCTGCGATCGGATCATCCTCATCCGTGAAAAAAACCTGCTAGCTTCCTTCTCACAAGACACTCGGAGGTCGACCGCTTGCACTCACGGCAAAGTTCCAACTCCAACTCTAGCTCAACCAGAGTCAGCACCTCTCTTGGCTCTTGCAAGGTACCGACTCTCTCTTTGTCCTCAAGAACGTTCTGGAGAAAGCTTTGTCTTCCTGATCATTTCCAGAACCATCTAATGATCCTTATTTAGTGGTCGCTCATTATGTATTTGGCCGCGAAATCGTCTCTCCTTTCTTATCGCTGGATGCCGGTTTTCAGCATCCTTTGTGTCATGATCGTTCCGTTCCGCGGCAAAATCTTGGATGTGTATTCCTCACGGGTTACGTATGGCCGATACCGCAGTCAGCGTGTCACCGACATCAAATCTCTTCGTGGGAAGTCAAAATGGTACTTCGTCTTTGTCTACATATTTCCATCGAAAAATCTAGAAATGATAATGTTATGGAACCGTAGTTCGCGGTGATCATAACAGTTCCAACTACGAGTTACAGTATGTAGTATTATGGTCACTAACGTTAGAGGTTATCTTCTGTCACCGTATAGGACCCAGAGTTAGTACTGTATTTTTGAACATTGTCCTTATAATTCCTTAAAAATTGTTTTTGCCCTGCAAATTAAAGGACATATTAAAAGGAGGGAAGATAAAACGCTTAATAGCAGACAATTTGTTGGTGTGAATAACTTTTCATCACTGCAGTTGGTCTTGGGTTCAACCCCCCTATTGCGAAAGTTGTCTTTTTTTTTCTCTACAGACAGTACGTTCCTACCAAATGAAACCAATTGCCTAAACAGAAAGGACAATTACATTAACAGAACTAAAATTTTTAATCAGGGAATTAGAGGATTGATATCTGACAGTTTGATGATCATAGACGCAGTGGCGGGTCCACGGAGTGGGATTGGGAATTTTTCTTCTCCGAGATTCATGAAAATGAGGTAGAAATCGGTTATAACGAGCGCCTGTTTTCACGACAAATCCCATATAACGACTGAATTTTTTTACAAAAAGTCTGATTCCCCATTTTATTTTTTTAAATTACTTGTTAAATCCAGGATCCAAAACAACTTGGTCTCTGAAAACTTTTAAATTGTAGAAGCAAAAGTTACACAAATTTTATTGGTGAGGTTAATTTATAACATTTTATAACAATTTAAAAATAACTTTTTCAATAGCTATTTCGATAGCGCAACGGCCATCCTCCTCAGTATATGGCGGCTTCTATTTATGTTCGTGATGTTGTTCGCTGTTGCCATTACGTTAGTTAGAAACTTGATTGGGTTTAGGAATTAAGTATATTGGTGGTGTCGTCTCCAGCCATGAGACACAAAAGATTTTTCCAAATGGGTGAGATAGAGTTACTAAAAAGTTAGTCATTAACTGTAACGTTGATATTTGATAGAATATGAAATGCCACAAAAAAGTTGAGATTAAGTGTTGAATTGACTTTTTAATAATATGTACATTAGAGAGAGAATAGGAGCGTGTTTTTGAAGCATTTCATATCCAATCAAACATCAACGTTTCAGTTAATGATGAACTCCTTAGTAACTCTATCTCACCCACTTGGAAAAATCTTTTGTGTCTCCCGACCAGAGACGACACCACTGATATACTTACCTTCTCCACCCAATCAAGTTTCTAACCGAGGTAATGTCAACACTAACTGATATCAGGGATATAAATAGAAGCCTCCACGCTCTGACGAGGCTAGGCGTTGCGCTATCGAAATAGCTATTAGCAACGTTGTGTGTTTTTTAAATTATTATAAACTGTTATAAATTAACTGTACTAATAACATTTTTGTGATTTTTGTTTATTAATTTGTTCAGCGTGTCGACAGAAAACCGGTTAAATTGCATTGCGTTTAAACATTATATGAAACAAAATCCACATTTTCCTCTGTTTATCCGAAAAACCGTTAAATGCGGGCTCACAAGTGGGTCCTACTTTATTTTACATTCCCCCAAATTCCCTACCTGGATCCGCGTCTGATTGACAACAAACGTCTCTTTTCGTCGCTATATAAGGCGCTGAGTTCCACTGAATTTAAAATAATTATTTTAATTCAGATTAAACACCGACAGACAATGAACGAAATCCAGTGAATTATCGCACGATTATATGTAAAAGTAATAAACAGCTATGGCAAAGCAATACTTTCGCATCATGTAAATTTCAAAATACCTATGTTGTTCGTAATGCACTTCGCACAATTCTTCTCGAAATGTACATTTAGATAAAACCGCAGATTGCCATGTATTCGGCCAGATATGGCTTCCTCCTGACATTTCTACTGATTATAGGACACCCATAAAACGTAAAAGCATCATAATAGCAACAATACGGAATAGGAAACATTCAAAGAGTCGTAAATGATAAAACGACGAAATGTTATGGGAACTGGCGTTGTTAGTATGGTGTAATAATAATAATAAATCGTTTTACATCATTCCTTTCAGTGTTGGCCATTGTACCCATACTTTCATGATAACGTTTACGAGTTATTCGAGGCGAGGGAACCATTCCAAAATCGTTTGCGAGAAGTTTGATTCTTAGAGAAGCATTCATCAAATTTCCGTATTCCCTATTCGGTTTGAACTGTTACTCAGATCGTGGGGATAGGGGGGAAGATAAATAGTTTAGTATCTCTTTGCATTCGAAGGGATTTGAAAACTTCAAAATACCCATCATGACAGCTTTAAAATTCTAGCACTAAAATATCGGATATTTAAAAAATTCCAAAGGTATTTCAAAAGTTTAAACTCAATTTTTAAATAATGTACGTATAAAATACATGTTCTGTGACACATTTATGCCAGTTTTTATAATTTTTAAATGATATTTTAAATCAAAAGTATATTTATTATTCACAGAAGCAGCTACATATATTGTTGTACAAAGGTTTAATCTTATTCAAAATGTGCTTAAATTGATAATTTATATTTATGTTATTTAAAATTAAATTTTCACAATAACCTATTCATGACAAAATAGGAATAAAAATTAGCAATAACACTAACTTATACAGTTGATCACAAAAGTATTCGGCCACCTAACATTTTTCATAACTTCATATGCTCAAAAGTACTAAATCTAATCGATAACCAAAAAATCCTTTTATGCAACATTTTATGTTCGTTCTGTAACATTATATAAAAAAAATAAAAATAAAGGTACTCAAAAATAGCGATTTTGTGCCGCATAATGCACTAAATGGTTTTCAGTATACTACTGCATATGCAAATAGCAATCGTAAGTTCGACTTTAGATGGCGTTTAGACAAAACCAATGAAAGAACCTCGTCCGCATTAAAAAAAAAATCATAAAATCAGTTTTAAAATGACGAAAACCTTAGAACTTAATTTAGGTGAATAAAAAAATATTATTAAATTAGAAAAATAGAATTTTTCTCAAAGAGATATTAATAAAGTGACCGGAACTCTACGTTCAACAATGCAAAGTGTAATAAAAAGATGCCAACAGAGGTAACTAATAAATATGAACTTTTCATAATACACCAATACTTTTTGCTTAAAATTTCTCAAGCATCCACTGCAGTGTATCTTTTCTAAGTCACTTCTTTTTATTTATCGAAAATCAACGTTACAATCATTAGCAGAATATTGCAATGTAGCCATGCTGAAATAGAAAAGTATCGGAAACCTTCGGTATGAAATTTGCTATGAAAATAATTGAACTAAAAACAGCTGCGGCGACCCCCCCTCCAAAAAAAACCAACAAAAAAAAACCATTGGTGACCCCCACGTTGGGAACCACTAGCCCTAGTTACAAAAACTAAATTTTTTATCATTTAGTGTATTTGATCTTTTACTGTACTTCTATGTATAAAGCTTAGTACCTTCTAATAGTCAATGTATTTTTTGTCATTCAGTGTATTTTTAACATTTGGGGCTGAAGAGAATTTCAGAATGACACATCAAGTGTCCGATTTTATTTATTCTTTCTTTAATGTATACGGAGGGGGTTGGAACTTTATTTTAAAAAAAAATTAGACAAAATTAGACTAACATTTCTCAAAGGGATCTAATTGAAGGAAACTTTCTTCCTTTTTAATTTGTGGGTGTATAATTGATGTTTTAAATTTATTAGATGCCACCATTTACGAGAAATTTAATGAGAAAAATATCTATTTTAATATGGCGAACAAGCAAACGAAACATTTTTTAGAAATAAGCAATTTCTATGCATTCACGGTGTTGAAAGGTAGTTAGAATCACTGCTGATTTTCGATCTTTCGTGAAGATTAAATTCTGGTAATGATCGTTTTCGCATCATTATCAATTTTGATATTCAAAATTCCGCTATCGCAAGATATGTCGATTACGACGTTCATTTCGAAAACTTTCGATTAGAATTTCTTTAATGTAGGAACGAACTTCATACCAAGTTTAAAATTAATCTTCAGGTCTAAACGAAAAAAAAAAATTAGAAAAAGTAATTACTATTAAATGCTGAAATGAAATTATTCGGAATATTAGCAGAGTAACTAACGTCATAGAATAAACTTTATTTAATTACTTGAATGAAGGCTAAATGAAAGTAATGCAATTAACAAATCTCTCACCACATCAGCTTAGGTCTGTTCATTTTCACATCCCGCCAAACTTCTTTTTAATACGAGCGCGTCATTCCACGAAAGTCCTCAGCGCTAGAATTTCACTAAGGCTTCTTAAAATGGGAGCTGGCGCATATCCGTCAGTTTGTTGCCATTGTATCACGTGATGGTGGTTGGAAATTGTATTTATTGGCGACATTTTGAAAGCTGTGTGTGTGTGTGTGCCAATGTTTACATTCGTCGGATAATCGCGGATTGTTGATTATTTTTATGCCAAAATAGCGATCATTGCTCCAAAACTGAAAACCTTTATCGCCAAGGTAAATGAAATAGAAGTTGGACAACAGAATGGTGGATGACGCATCGGCCTTGAATTCTAGAGGCTCTAGTCGCACTGCTACCCATAATTGCGCATGCGCTCTTCACATATTGTAACACATGTAATGTTTACATATTGTATGTTGTATTACATATTGTAAATAAACGGGGCATCTATCTAATAGAAATCGCTTTAAAACTGTTTTCAGAATATGTAATTTGTCATTAAAATTCGTAATTATTGTAATTAATAATGGGACAAATCGTTTGCGGAACCAATCGTTGTGCGATTTTGCTTATCTATCGCAAATGAGCAGACGTGCAGTGATGTAAACATCTATCTGCTCGTTTGTGGTAGATAAGCAAGCAGACTTTCAGTGATGTGATCATTGAATGAGTTAGCACATCGCTAAAATCGATGTGAAAACTGATAAGGGAACAAATAACGCTATGACAGCATAACACACTATGCATATTAATGGTATACGAATATTCGTTGATATTCGGAAACAAAATAACTGTCAGATAAATAATTTTTGCAATAAATATTATATAGATACCAGATATGCATTTATAAATATGCATATCTGACCATATGCATTTATAAATACAAAGAAACTGGTGAATATTTTTTTCAATGAAATATATAATTTATCTCGCATTTACATGTCATGTAAAAATATTATTCCTGTCGATTTATATTTATGAATATTCAAGAAACTTAATAATCCGTAAAAGAAAGCACTGCTAGGTAGGTATATTACAGAAATTCTATACCAATCTGCGATTATGCAAAAATATATGCATAAAATATAAAATTTATAATCATGCAAATTAATAGCAAACTAAAAGCTACTTACGTACGTATCTTTAAACAAAAGGAAGTAGTAGAGAATGAGTTAAATCTTTCTTGATGTTCCCTACCTGCAAAGAGAATGAACTTAAACTCTTCCAATATAAGTTACAAACATGTTTGCTAAATGCTTAAGCAAATGTATGCTCTTAAGATATACTGTACTTTCCACAGTAAATTTATAAGAATGTGTAACTTGAAATATATTGTAAGTCTAAGCCTTTATGTATGTAAGAATCCATGTGCGTCAAAAGTTCATTGAATTATTAATTACTAAATTATTAGGAGAATTATTGAATAATTAAAATTATCATTTAGTTACTCGAATTAATTGATCGGTAGTATTAATAAATAATCATATCATTAATTATAGGGAGAATTTTTATTGAACGGTGCTCTAATTTTAATATATTAGCTTTCAAATATATAATAAGATAACGTAACTTCAATATTTATACCCTTATTTAAGTTAACTATTAGTAAATAATACTTAACTTTTGATAATTACTAATATTTCTATTAATTATTAATAATTGCTAATACAAAATTATTATAAACGTTTCGAGTAAATGCATAAATTAATAACACACCACAATGTATGTAGAATATCTGAAAAGTATTGATGACAAAGTTTAAACAAAATTTTATATTCTAATATCAAACCCATACGCCATGAAAAAGATTATTTAAAAAAAAAGATTATTTATTTCGAAAATGGTAGAAGAAATATTTTTTGAAAAAGATTATACGCTATGAGATAAAATGCAACGTCTCTGTCAACACTTGGAAATATTGTGTGTATTTTGCTGTAATAAATGGTGCATATGAAATAAAAGCTCGTTTGTGATGCATTTTATTTTAAATTCCATAACCACCGCTACATATAATTCGTTACGGATGCACTTCCTCAGCAGAAGAATTAATTAATCACAAACTAATTAAAATCGATTCCCTTTTTATAAAAACGCAACAAAGCAAAATTAATGCTTTTCATACCAAAAACATTGATTATTGAATTTGGTTGCAGTTTGAAGAAAATACACATGTGTATATGTGCTTGGTTTGAACAGTGCTAAAACCGTGGATGCATCAAAATCCATCCAGACATTATTCATAGATCTGAAATCTGAAAGGAACATTGCGTGATGAAAATTTGCGATAGTAAGATTTTCTAACGAGTATTTCACTTAATTGAAATCTTGGTTAAGCATTTCAACTCTCACATATATTAGTTAGAAATTGGCGCAGGTGATCAAACTAAGTTTCTTGAAATCCAATTTTACGAAGAACGCTCAGAAACGCCGTGTGGAGAAATAGAATAATTAACATGAATTAGGGCGAGTTTTAGCTCCTCGGAATAGAATCCTATTTCTGGTTCGCCCTTACTTGTAGTTAGTTAAACAGGTCCAAGTAATTAGATAATTAATCACAGTGTAAACACATATAAACATATAAGCTAAGTTGGCTAATCTGAGCGTCACAATTTTGGTTAGATTTTGGTATCCCGTTAACCTCCCCATCGTACATAACCAGAGGCGTAGCTAGGGGGTGGTTTTGGGGGTTGTAACCCCATCGCAATGAAATTTTGTATATTTAACATAGGAATATATGAGTTGTAGCTCTGTAACCCCTCCCATTAAGCCTATAACCCCCTTATGAACTTTCTGCCTACGCCACTGTACATAACACGGCTTCCATTAAGGCGGACAACACAGCATACAAGCACAACAGCAACCTGCAAAGTACCTACCAGACTAACAGTAAGTTAGAATACCCATGATTAATTTGTTATGCACGAAGCCGTTACTAATAATTTACCAGAATTCGTAACATCACATGTAACTGGCCAACGTGACCTCTCACTCAACATGGTATGCACAATTCAACTACTGCTACTACTGTGCATTACGCAATTTCCAGAACTCATAATAACATCTAAGGCTCCTGGAAAGGGGAGCTGGAGCATCTGCCATTTTAGTACGTGTTCAAGTTCACTGCTGTGTTAAAGTTGAGTGATTTACAAGTGCGTTATTTTTAATAAAATGGGGTGAAATGGGTGTGTGTGTGTGTCGCTGTTATAAACACAGAATGTTTAGATTTGTAACAGATCCTGTAAGAAGAAGAAAATGGATTATTAATTTTCCAATGGCAAACGTTGTGTTATGAAACCGGAAGTGCATAACAAAATGGCGGCTGATGCGTCAGCATAAAATTCTACGGGCTCCAAGAACATTTATAAACTTGCACCATTTTAGTACATGAATAACAATTCGGGCATTAAAGCAATAACATTAACGGAACGGTTCAATAGACTGAACGTGGCATCCTAAGATTCACGTTAATGAGCTAACGATTCAATACTATAAGTTAATTGTATCAGTACCGGATTAAGGTTTCTACGGCCCCTAGCTTCGAAGGATAGAATGAGTTCCTAAAAAAAGTGGTCCTCGCTTATTCAGTTGTGAATTTTTCTTCAAAGTTCATTATTTTCGACATTCGGGTTTATTAATATTGGAAACTTATCGGATATTTATGAATAAACAAAATTAAAATAATCCTTAAATTTCGATAACATCAGACTCTTGCAGGGGCACCCGAAATCACAGGGTCTTGGGCAAGGGCCTATTTGGCTTATACGTAAATCCGGCACTGAATTATATAACAATAAGTTGTAAATGATTAAACCGAACACTTAATTAACCTAATACACTTAAGCTAAACAAATGCTGGGTAAACCTATTGCCACGAGTACGTGGACAGTTCAACCTCACCGGTTTAGTTTCGAAAGTCAGTTCAGGAGTTTCAGTAAACATACTTCACAACCCAGAACTGTGTAAGCATATTGCCACGAGTACGTGGACAGTTCAACCTCACCGGTTTAATTTCGGAAATCAGTCCAGGAGTTTTGGTAGACGTGCTTCACAACCCAGAACTGTGTAAGCATATTGCCACGAGTACGTGGACAGTTCAACCTCACCGGTTTAGTTTCGGAAGTCAATCCAGGAGTTTTGGTGGTACTTCACAACCCAGGACTGTGTAAACATATTGCCACGAGTACGTGGACAGTTCAACCTCACCGGTTTAGTTTCGGAAGTC
>QLNU02015359.1:25036679-25049277 GCA_006491805.2 Dysdera silvatica | reverse complement strand
TGTTTTTGCAAATTTGGTGAAAATGTCGAGATATTCAGTCCATGAGCGTATTTACATTGCAAAATAATTTTACAAAAACAACAGAGGACTTTAATCAGTGAGACTCGTTTTTGTGAGGAAATCTAAAAGATGAAATGTATTTCAATAATCCCAAGACAATTTCTGCGTTAAAGATATCAATTCAAACAAAAATTTCATCAAATCATGAGCCAACACTTGAACGTGTAATTCACAATTTTGATATGCGCTTAATTGCAGACACATTGAACATGTGATTTATTAAATTTAGAATATATACCTATTATCTCTAATTGTAATACAAAATTTTTAATAACTTACTATTTGTAATTTATTTTTATTTTTGATGCGCTTATTTTCTGTCACGCTGTAAATCACTTAGAGTGGTTTAGCTGCTTGATATTAAACATTAATCGCCAATACCAAATTATGTGAATTTCTATATACTGAAATTAACACGATGCAATTGATTGATTTTTAGTAGTTTTAGACGAAAAGTCTCGAACATATATACTGTCAACGAAGATGACAAAGAATTGCCGATGTATCTCACACAAAAGGGCTTAATCTTTAACTATTCTATCACAACGTAAGACCTGATGAATGATGAATATCTATTTACCAGCAGACTACTCGTTTCTTAAGCTCTGACCTGTCAGAAAATAGACAAGCTATCAAAGATAAACTTCAGTTACGCGTGAGTATTCGCTGAAGTGGAAACTTATCAGTGGCATATTAATGAGGGTCGGAGCATGACATTCGGCAGCCTGTGTGCAAGAACAAGATTGCCCCCCACCCCCTTAACTTCTCTGCCAATTCAAAATTCTTTTGTTTTTGCTCATATGTTACTTCATTCATAGTAGTAATTAAAAAATGCCCTTTTACACCGACGTCGTAACCGGAAACTCCTTTCGAGAGGGCTTATTTTTTTTCGGATGTACTACTGATGCCTTTTGCAGATGGACTAGAAAATAATAAACTAATTTCGGGAGGGTGGGAGGTGAGACTGATTCCTAAGATCGCTCCTACATATGCCTATGCCCTCCACCAATACGCATACTTACGTCGTGTACTGCACTATGTTCTTTTCAAAGGAAGGGGTGCACTTTTTAGATCTGAACAAAATATATACAGATGATAAATATTACTTCAGCCCTTAAGCTGAACAGTGGCATAACCATGGGTTTACGAGAATTTAACCATCTAATACGGTCACATCATCGGCTATGATGATGATACACATTGCGAACATTTGCCGTTACGTATCTTCATTAAATGTGTATCTATCTTCGTATCTATACGAATGTGAATAAAAAGGACCATATACAAATTAAAATATACAAACAAAATATGCTTCTTACTATTATTATTTTCTGTAGAAAATTCTCCAATTTTCACATAAAGTTTACACGTGTGGCCTTTAATTCGAAATTTTTTAACTAATTGATGCATATCTAATTTATTAACTGCCTCGTCTTCAATTGAAATGATTGCAAAACTACCAAGTCTTTTATGTAAGATAATTTGACGTAGCATTACGCAGATTAGATTTATAAGTAAAGACAACGTTATAAGCGTAAATAAGGTACTTTACTTACGCTCATAATGTTATCGTTATTTATAAATCTAATCTGCGCAATGCTACGTCAAATTACCAAGTCGTTCTTGGCTTATTGTTGATCTGAGATCATTTTTTGTAATTGTTAATTTAGAAAATGACCTCTCACCTCCAGCAACTGACACGGGTAAAGTCAACAAAATTCATATTTCTATGAACATGTTTGGGAATACATTATGCAAATCAGTTTTCAATAAATAGTTTAAATTTCGAACGGAGTCATATTTGAAAGAAACAGGTATTTTAAAATAACTGTTTCATCCATCAAATCAATTGCATTGATATCGCTTTCGGTTTTCTCTTTATTAAAAAGATTTTTTGTAGATTCTCGCAACGTTTTATTTTTTCCTTTCTGCAAATGTCTTTTAGATATGAGAAGTTGTGAAAACATCAAATAATTCATTACGTTCCTGAAGAATTTTAAATCTTTCACTTAATGATTAAAGAATTGTTTAAAATGGAAAAATAAAAATTTATTTTGAAATTTTCTGCGAAGTTTAAATGGGTTCATCGGCATGTTCATAACCAAATTGTTTAGTTTTTTTTTTAAACCAACAGTATTTACATTTGGAAATTTGTTTCTACGTCAATGCACAGAGCTAACTCTTTACTTAGGTTCACGTTATCTTCGAATCCTACATCAGAGCGTTTTTCTTGAATGAAATTTATTAAACAGTGCAAATCTTCATGTGTAATTTTGGTTTTTGCAGTAATTCACTAACAATATTAACCTTAGATAAAATGTCGTACAACACGATGACGGAATAGATACATTTAAAATCCTGAATTTTTGAAATGATGCATTTGGCTAAATAACGAGTACTTGAATCCACATTTGATTCATTTAATAATTCAATAACGGTAGCACATATTTCTGATATTTTAAATCTTAACGGTTTGATGGCATCTATTCTACTCTCCCACCTTGTTTCAGAGACAGGTTTCAAAGTGAAACTTTTGATATTTCTTTTAAAAACGCTTCACCTTTTTTGTAGATGCAGAAAAATATACATAGCTCTTGAACGACATTAAACACCCTGCAGTTTCTAGAGTGACTTTTGCTTCATCATTTGCAACAAGAACTTCGTAAAGCACAGGGCACAAAAAAAGCCCTGGGGGGTTTATAACTGAAATTTTCTTTTGCAAACCGTGTTTTCAACGTTTAAATTAACATTGACATGGGTGTAACCTGGGGAGCACTTCCCTCTTTTTTTAGGAAAGCTAAAATTTTTTTTTCCATACAATTTTGGGTCTTTTGGCCCCCCTCAGTTTACGCTATATTTAACTCTCAAGTTACGTCTATGAGCGTTGAGTCTTCATCGTGCCCGGCCCTTCAAAAGGGGCCCCTAAACATCTATGCGATAATCCGGCCCTGTTTCTAACGCTAATGCCTAAAATACAAACGGTAACTCTCTGCTCAGATTTTGGGAAATTGATTATGTATATATTTTAATATTTTTTTTTATATTTTTTTTTCTTTCTCTTGTTACATTCCATCTAATGACATTTGTATCATGGCAGACCCTGTTCAATCCTTTTACTGCTTGTTTATGATAATAGCCTTTCTCTATACACATATATTTATATGAAATAATTAATAATAATCATATAATAATAATGAGCAAAGAAAAAATCTTATCAGCTCATTGTTCAATGGCCATGCTTTTCATCAAATAATGGATATATCTGGGCGGTATACTGCACGTTTAAATTTGCGTTTCTATTACAAATGCGAACTAAGTAGGAAGAAGGCTTCTGTTCGCCTTTAAAGCTATCAGCATTAGCTGGAGTTGGCTTACAGCAAATGGATCCTAGGAGTGACCGCAAAGGACGTTGAGAAGGTCATTCTGAAATGAGGCACCCCCATTTCATATATAATATACACGTGTATTCATTAGGACCAGAGGGAAGAGATTGCTTTGTTCGATACGTGGGTTTACGAGGGTCTAGAGAAATGAGTTGATTTGTCCATTTCAAACGGCGCGGCGACCGGCGAGTCAAATGAAGCCTTGGGTGAAAATTTAAGTAAAAAATCAATGTTTTAAACCTTTTTTTTTTCTTTAAATTTTAAATATAAATTTCTTTTTCATAATGTTTGCTTGTAATATTTGGCCGCTCCAATATCCCGCAGTCCGTGTGCGTTGCACACGTTGCACACGTGCACGTTCCGGCTCTGGTACTAATAATCTGACATCATAAGAAAAAATGGTGGCGCCATTTTACAAAATGTTCATTTAATAGATCAGTGGCTTCCATGCTATTGGTTGCATTCTACTGTTGAGTCCCAAGCCAAATTGTAGAAGGTGATGAGGAATTTAAATGTAAAATTTTCACAATTATGTACAGATACAATATATTATACACATATTGTATATATGGTCCATATGTAACAAATATTTATTTATACACGCTTAATACATATATGGAGGTTTGTATGCAAAGATATAAAAGTATTAAATTTTTGAAAAGTACCCCATCTTCCGTGTTTATCAAAGATGGGACCGCGGTTTAAAGAGTTTTGGAATTCATGACGTTAATTTTTGCTGTGATTGTTCTTCTATATTTTTTATTGTCTTTGAATTCTAAGACACTTAAATATGGATGTCTTGAAGCCTTGAAATCTTGAAGTGTTGTAGTCTTGAAATCTTGAAGTGTTGTAGTCTTGAAATCTTGAAGTGTTGTAGTCTTGAAATCTTGAAGTGTTGTAGTCCTGAAATCTTGAAGTGTTGTAGTCTTGAAATCTTGAATTGAAATATCAAAGTATTGGAATATTTGTTGTAATAATTTTGTCAACCCTAACAAATAGAACGTTGCCATCTTTAATGTTATTTTTTCTCGTATACCCAGTGGATGTAATCGTGCATATATTTTTCTTACCTTGCATCTTTATGGATGCTAATGGTCTGCTTCTTATTGTTTTAAAGTCTTGAAAGTTTGAAATTTTGAAGTCTTGAAATCTCAAAGTGTTGAAGTTTTGAAATCTTAAAATACTAAAATCTCAAAGTATCGAAGTCTGCATTGCAACAACTGCGCCAACTAGATCGTTGCCGTCTTTGATGATCTTTTTATACCCAGTTGAATCAATCTCGAACGTATTGTGTTTTAATTGCCTTGCGTCTTTATGGATGCTAATTACCTGTTAATGATCTGCGTCTTTATGGATGTCTTGAAGTCTTGAAGTTTTTAAAATTTTGAAGTGTTTAAGTCTTAAACTCTTGAAGTATTGAAGTCTTGAAATTTTAAAATTTTGAAGTGTTTAAGTCTTAAACTCCTGAAGTATTGAGGTCTTGAAATTTTGAAACGTTGAAGTTTTGAAACATTAAAGTATTGAAATCTGTGTTCCAATAACTGTTCCAACCCTAACAAATAGGACGCTGCCATCTTCGATGTTCATTTTATACCCAGTTGAAGCAACTGGACAGGTGGCCACCATACACTACAGACCGGAACAGGCATGACTAAGTTTCTACCAGTTTTCTCTTGTAAAAAAGTGGTCACTTTATCCAGGTGGTCATTATACCAAGGTAGTCATTTAACCAAGTTCCACTGCACTTTCGTTATATACGCATACACATTTAACCCTATTTCACCTATCGCCCCACATAAATTATAATTCATAAAAGCACTAGATGTATTTGCCATTGGAGAATTTTCTGTAATTACCATCAAATATCGATGTCGGTAATGACAATAAAGGTGGCCAATAATTTAGTCATTGAATACAATAACTATTAGTGTGTGATCATGTAAGTTCTGAAAGCAAATCTGCAAATGTTTAATATTAAATTAAAAATAAGTATATGTCAATTAATCTGAGTTATGATGCATCTCAAGATCTTTTCAATGACAACTGCGTTTTTTATTTTTGTTTAGGCTATTTCCTTACAACGCAAGCTTTAAGTATGGACGTGAGGATTCTGCAAAACAGAAGCTCATTTCAAAACGTGCGTATTTTGGTTAAGGGCAGAAGACAAGGGAAAAAGTGATAATATCTCACCAATATTTCAGAAATGTGCCGACTATTGGTGTTGGCTTTTCTAAGTACAAAGTAACGTTGTGATACCGATAATAATAAGATTGATCTGAAATTTTATTGATGGAAGGATACAGATGAGTGATATACATGATTAAGAAAATAGAGCAGCAAAACAATTATGGAGGGAGCTGTGGTACAGAGTCCGGTCATACTCAGTAGTTCGTTATATCGCCTTGTGCTGCGATATATTGGTCCACGGCTGTTAGACGTTACGTTCTAAATCCTAGAGATCGCGGCAACGAGATTGTTGGCGGTTCAATCGGCCTCACACATGCTGGATAGGGAACAGGGCTGGGGAGCGAGAAAGGACTTGGAAGTGTCTGGACATGACGTAAGCAGGCCTGAGCGACTCGAGCTGGGTATGGCCGAGCATGATCCTGCTGAAATAGCTCACCTAAAATCTCAGCCACATATGGGAACACATGGGTTTGTAGAATTTCATCGACGTACCGTTGGCCCGTCAATATTCTAGGTATCACCACCTAGAGAGGATCGTCTGTAGCAGGCTATAGTTGCACAGCCATGAAGCCTGTAATGCGGCTAGTGTGTCTCTTGATACCGAGGTTAAAATTATGACGTTGTTCAAGGGTTCTCTAAACCCGGATACGATGATCATCGGTTCCCTAAACGAAACGACACTCATCGCTAAACACTACGCTTTACTAATCTGTGGCGTTTCACGTTGCTATAATCTGGCACCACTGCAAACGGACACGCCGATGTTCCTGTGTTAATAGCAGCACATACAAGGGATGCGGGGATAATAGGTTCATTTCCCCTGATTCGTCTAGATATGGTTCGCGCGCACACACACACTACCTGTGCCTGTATCACGGATCGAGTCGCCATGAGTCTCTATACATGCCTGACACACCACCACTCAATCTTCTCTACTTGTAGTAGGCCTAGTCCCTTCGCAGTCGATCGTCTGTGTCTGAGTAGAGTCATGTAACCACTGTTCTCAACACAGTCGGAAAAAGTATAGTGGTATAATCCGAACGTCTACCTAACGGGCTGCTCGGTGCGTTGGCCTGCGTGTTTTAATGCGATGATCAGGCCTATCTCGAAGTCTATCAATTGCGTATAGCGTCATTTCGGGCATTCAGCCACCATTCTTTTCACTCTGGACTCGTGCTTGCGTTGGACGAAGCTTCTTGCCTTAATGGGGCCTCGACTACACGGCAGTTAATAGGGCCGCTGGCTCAAGTTTGCAGCGTCACTTAATACGGTCATGTTCATCAACACCATACCTAAGATGGCTACACACGTGTCAATCAATCGTAAAAATTTTACAGCCCAGATTTTCCTTGTATGTCCATACACACACTCGGGTTTTCCCAAGCCGTCATTTCCTGTTGAGGCCAAAAGAATTGTTTTTCGATCTTGCTGACCGCAAACTCATAAAACCCGCGAATTTTCTTCATACACCCGGGCGATTTTCCCTGATTCCGCCTGCGATAAATCGCTACGTGTGTTGCCGCCTTAAGATTATTTGCGTACCAGCCCGCCCTCCAGCTGTTTAGATAATTTCGTGGTTGTAAGACGTTTTCTTGGTGCTCAACTTCCATGGTTCGTGAGTGTATGTACTTATTAATTTATATGTCCGTATTCAGTTTATGCTTCAATATCTGTTTATTAGAATTCTTATTTTAAACATATTATTTATTTACCGCATAAATTATATTAAACATATTACAAACGAGAGAGAGATTTTTCTCTGATTTTACAGACTATTGTATAGAATAAAACCCTTTTAATGAAATGTAACAAGTAGTACTCAAAACGAATTCTGAGTGGAGAGAGAGTGTGAACTCCCAAAATAGTAATACTATGTTCAGTTCCCAGGTTTCCTTTGAAACGTTTAATTTCTAAAATTGGCAAAATTCCGAATTGTTTCCTTTAACATCATATTTTCCAAATGTACATAATTTACTTTCCGTATCTGGGAACCTATATTTTATATAATTATAGTTTTACTTTTTATGTTAAGCAATATTTTGTTTCTAAAATCAAATGAACCTTTAATTTATCATTGACGTATACACACGTACCAGGAAGGCTCCGCCTAAAAGGCGTACGAAATTCTTTTAACGTTGCAATGTTGTGGCGATTTTTGCAATTTTCTGGAGAACTATTCTAAACATTTGATGCTCTAATAAATATCATTTCAACTGGATCGAATTACTGCATTTCTTCAATACATATATCTGCAAGGGAAAAATCTTCTTTTGTTGAGAAAATCGCTTATGTCGACAACATTTGATGGCAAATAGCAATTGGTGTGACTGCAATTTTTGCTTAAGCTAATGAAACCTCAGTTAGCGCAACTAGATCGTGCTTATTTAAAACCGGGACAAAATGAATAAATTAGTGACGCATCAACAAATTTTCTCCTTTTTGTCTAATTGCAGCTAATTAGATAATTAGCAGGATGCAAGGAGAATAAATTTAAACACTTATTTATAAAATACGCATATTTTTGTCACCTGTAAGCACTATCCTAAAGCTCTTAAGCTGCGTTATGCATATGTTGAAAAACACATTGCTATTATTGAATGGTTTTATCACTAAATTTATTACGAAATTGCAATCAAATGCATGCTCTCAAAAATTCACATTATAATAATAATATAACGTCATACGGATTAATTAAATAAAAACCTACCTTTCATTCCTGATTAAGTAAACATTTTTTATTTGGCTAACTTGTATGTCTATTGAAATACAAATTTATCAAATTTGCATGACTATAGTCATGCAAATTTGGTAAATTTGAATGCATCTAATTACAATTAGAAAAAACTTAAAGAGGTAGAAAAAAGCATATTAAAATATCTTTATATTATCTCGATTTATATGTTTTTTACACTTTGGAACCTTTCACTTTCAGATAAACGATTGTTTATTTCAAACGGATGAAATATTTATTTTTTACTTTATCCTTTAATTTTCAATTAAAATTTTTATACGTCTAATCAGTATCGAATTTTTTCTCTTAACCGAATTTTTTTCGTAGATGGTTCGTTTTCTAAATTTATTGGAATGTAATAACGATAAAATCTATTAGTAAAACGATTAATAAAACGTAATGACAATAAAAAAACTTTCGAATTAAAAACAACCTTTAAAGTGCAATTTACAAATTTTTGTGGCACGTTTGCCGAAAATGCTAGTTGTGTCTTTGTACACAGTTATGAGGCACCAAATTACTCTGTTTTCGATGAATTATTAAAGATATATTTTCAAACAGGGAAGTATAAAATTTTCTTCAGAGATTCTATAACAACTGTTAGTCCGATATTCGAGTAAGGTTAAAAATCACGAAGCTTTTTGGGAGCTAACTATTCCACATATTTCAAGTGTAGGCGGAATAAAGAACTACTGAAAGTCCTATAAATTTATATGACTCCATGTTGAGAATTCCCACGCCTAATGATACCAGATGTCCACTCTCAACTCCAGGTTTGCCGAAAACCTATAGGATTTTGGTAGAGGTTTTTAAATGTTTATGATACGACGAAAACTCACAAAACATTCGCCCCGGTAGCTTTGTGTGTTGACCATTATTTGGCAATTGTGTTATCCCTGTGAAGGGTAATAATATCTTACGTTATACGATAATTTAAAATACTTGAAACCCCACGATTCCAGCGAAAGTCCATTACAACCAAATATCGTTAAATTTGTCGTTAAATGTCGTTTTATCCGAGCACCAAGGGGACTAAAATCTATTTGCATTAACAGCAATTCACGTTATCGAAAAGGGAGAGATGATATTACTAAGTAGTTTATTTCATCTCTGGTTACTGTATAACAAAAATAAAGAATCATATCATATCCTGTTAAGTTTCATATTATGCACAGGAAGTGATATGAAAATTGCTTATTTGAATGTATGCACAAATAATATTATATACTCAGACTGGTTAACTATTCAAGAAGCCACGATTTTTTCCAACTTTTTAAAATCGTCGGTAAAGTCACGAATTTTCCGGCCATTTTTATTTTAAAACATATTTTGTCCAATTCCCGTCATTTAAAATTTCTAGTTCTTTTCTAAACTCAACTACTTCTTCACATTGCAATTTACTTTTACGCTTAAATCTTTGGAGGAAATCAGCATAAAATCAATCTGCATAAAATATCAGCCAGAATTCACCGGTTTTCGATGTTCCTATAATTCGAATTTAAGTGTAACAAAAATGTGATGCAATGAAATTTTTGCGAGTTCGGACAGTAGCTTGTTTACAAATATCGTCTAGAGCTATCAGAATAAAATATATTCCTTTTAAAAAATAGCATTATTTGGATCTCCTCTGAGGCTCCCTGTCTTGAAAAAAGGATAAAACTTCAAAAACTTGCACCGAGAAACTGCAAAATGTCTAATTTTTTGTGTTAAGCAGAGGATACTTTTAGGGGCCATGGATTATCAGTTTATGTTCAAAGAGTTCGTGTTAAAAGCTGAAAGAGCACTGGAATTACTACGAACAATTGGCGGTGATTCAGGAAGTAGTTTGCATTAAAAGTATCACGAGCTTTTGTAAACGGAGTTAATTATTGCTTTTCTTTAAAACTTATTTACTTCAGTTTGGCCGGATAAGTATAGGGTTAGTGTTCCCACTGTCCCAGCTCGCTACTAATGACATAGAAAATTGTGCGGGAGTCGTAACAATTAACAATTTAATATTGAAAACATAAAACATGCACATGCAATTTATGCACTCATGATTATTAACACAAACCAACAACATAAAAACATTGTAAGAGCATTAGAAGGGACTTTGCCTAAACGGATATCATTCATGACCACAGTAATAAATGACTATATGATAAGGCACAGACTTTAAGCTCATAATGCAAACTATTAAATTCTTATATTATTCGTAAAAGGTAAAAGGGGGAACGAGCAACCCTGAGGTTGAACAAAACGGATAAGTGGAACAACAGAGAATTGAACCAAATCACACCTTATATGGGGCCTTCCTTAAACGTTTCGTACTTCATTTGGTCATCGTTTTCTTCGTTAAATTCACTCGCATGTTTCACGCTCGCGTACCTAGCTGAGACCTTAACCGAAAGTCTTCACCAACGAGCAAACATCCTCCCCTTCCGAGAGTTCTCACCCTAGTTTTCAATTTCTCCGTTTATTTCCATCTCCCACTCGTATGAGTTTTCTCGAATTTTCTTCTCAGCTACGCCTCTGATTGGCTAAACCAAGTTATTACGTGGAAACTAAAAACCAATCAGCGAAATGGCGGGAAAAAACAACCTATTTTGCTCCCCTTATTCCCAGAAGTGCTCGTTAACGACTTGAGGCTGTTTCTCTAGTCTTCCATATGGATGACAGGTTGTTCCCATTTGTACTAACTAAGGCATCTTTTGCCCTGTAGGTGCACTCAACGAACATAGTTATCGTATAAACGATCTCCGCAAAGAGAAGCATTTCCTTTTCCTATTGATAATCTAAGGGGTTTAAGCAGATCTATTGCCAAAGATAACTTTTAAAACGACCATTGACGACCCATCCGACATTCGACAGAGGGTCCCTCTAAAGATGTGACTTTTAGAATACGCTAAAGCGTTCTAAAGTTGAACGGATGTAATCTTAAGATACTGCTATAGTTACTATTAAGCTGTCCGCCGGGGGCGGACCGTCACAAAAGGGCCTGTTCATTTTACTTCAAAACCATACTGAATATTGTTCATAATATTTAATTTTGTAATAAAATTATTAAGTCTCTTATATAGTAACTTCTCGCATAACTTAGTAAAAACATTAATAATGGCAATTGGTCTGTAATTGCTAATATCCTTCTTAGAACCTGATGTATGAATTGGGATTATCTTTGAAATTTTCATTTTCGTAATGATTAAGGGAATGTTATGATCACCCATGAACTACGGTTCTATAACTTTACTTTTAACTCTAGATGTTTAATGAAATGTAGACAAAGACGAACTACGATTTTGGCTACCCACGAAGAGATTTGACCTCGGCAACACTCTAACGGCGGTATCGGCCATACGTAACCCATGGGGAATACACATCCAAGGTTTTGCCGCGGAAAGGAACGATCATGACACAAAGGATGCTGAAAATCGATGTCGGACCATAAGAAAGGAGAGAGGATTTCGCAGCTGAATACATAACGAGCGACCACCCAAAAAGGGTCATTAGATGGTTCTGGAAATGGTCGGGAAAACAAAGCTTTCTCCAGAACGTTCTTGAGGATAAAGAGAGAATCGGTACATTGCAAGAGCTGGGAGAGATGTTCACTCTGGTTGAGCGAGAGTTGGAACTTCGCCGTGAGCGAGAGCGGTCGCCCTCTGAGTGTCTTGTGAAAAAGAAGCTATCAGTGTTTTTCGCGGATGAGGATGATCCGATCACAGATTTGGATCCGTGGCATCCGCTGTCTTCTCATAATCCGTCGACATAAGTTTTAATGCTATAATTATTATTCTAATTATAACTATTATTTGTTGTAAGAGTGTCTGCATCTGACTACGAACGTCAGCCTTCTTCTACAATCATCCTCCCTACGCCGACAGTCTGGTGGTATGTTTCGGACTAGCCTGGACGACACACATTTCCGCAAGCCGTAAGTCCCTTTGATTGTCTTCCGTCATTTGTCATGCAAAACTAGATACTAATATATAATCAGATCGAAATGCCATGTTAAGGTAGGATAACTTCTCAGAAGGAATTATGCCGGGGAGAAGGTTTAGCAGCGAGAGTCAAGGTTAAATTAGGAAATACTAGTAACTATGTGCTAGATCTAGAATAAATGTGTTTTAATTGTAAATCCGTTGTCATCTTATCTTATTGTTTTATATCTGTTTTTGTATTACTTTAACATGCAATGATCTGCGTTCTACAGAGGATCATTACAGGAAGAAGTTCTTGTTATGTTACCTTTAAAGTCTTA
>QLNU02015359.1:25014893-25026933 GCA_006491805.2 Dysdera silvatica | reverse complement strand
AAAATACGAACTTCGGGGGCAAAATCCATATGGACAAAATTGAACTTCGACCTTCACTAGAGGCGTTGCTCAGAAGGATAAACAGGATAAGAGCTAAGGAGAATTTCCTCTCACGTCAACGAAGAGTGGAAATTGACTCGGATTCGGTGATTCTGATAATAAATAAATCATATAGTGATACACTGCCCGAAACAAACGATTATCAAAAGAAAACTGGCGCCAGGTCAAATTTATTATCATTTACTTGACTAGCACACAAGTCCTTTAAGCGCATCTACGGAAAAACGGTGAATTTAATCTATCAATTAAAAATACGTTTTGAAGGAGTAGGATTAGCGAGTACAACCCAGATAAAATGTTGTTGATCAATTTTTTTTTCCAAAGCAAATAAATTTTTATAATTAAGATTTTGTTATAAATTGTTTATAATAAATGCTCATGTTCATTATTTTAAACTTGTCTCATGTGCATACGTAAGTTTCGAAATGAAGTACTTAAACGATTAAAATGTAATATTTCATCTATTTCAGAATAACCTCTTCTTTACAGTCACCCGCCTTTCACGTTCAACTTTTTCTGTCTGACAACCGATCGCTAAGGAAGGGATTCACTGTACTTGAATATAAACTTTAAAATTAATAAATATGTATGTTTAGTGAAAAAATATGAAAGAAATCATGGTTAGTTTAATTTGCGAGGAAATTTTTTATATTAATGAACTCAAATAAAAAATCATAGATAATGCAGGATCTTTCATAAACTGCGATTCAATAAGCTACGTTTTCATAGACTAAGAAAGAGAGAAAATATCTCAATGAAGGGATTGAATTCCTTACTTACGTTTTTCATATTGCTTCGAATATATTAAAAATAATTTATTTGCGAAGGTTGGAGAAGAAACCTTGAAAATATTCAAAATATGATATGGATATGAATTTTTAATTTTATTTAATTTCCGTCCCAAACTGCTATTGGAATTTGACGTATTCTGTGTTTCGTAAGATTATACTTAAATTACATATTCTCCATCATCTGCTCTATAAATTAGAGAAGCATTTTTCATTAAATGTTAATTACAATTGTATGTGATGAATTACACCCTAAATTGCCTTTGTCGTTTCGAAAATTATTCGTTACCAGATATGTAAAATAAAAGGAGATTAGATGTTAGAACTCCCACAGGTTTTGTTAGTTAAGTTCACAAATTACAACACGCTCTCACAAAAGTTTATAAAATGTAATATATCGAGTATTTTTCTTGATTTTGATATTCTCACATTTGATTAGAATTCTGTTTTAATATTTATTATCTCCTCCCTATTGCCGGGGTATATGAAACATTTCATACTATATGCCCAAGCGATTCTTTAGCAAGATTTAAATGTACAATAAATATATAACAAAAACGAAATTAATTTAAACACACCATGTATTAATTATTTAGTTTATACGCAATTTCTTATATAAATTAGTCAGTTTCCAAAGTAATGTACATACTTTATTTTTTTAAATATTTACACGTCTGATTGGAATTGTTTACTTCATTAATTAAGTAGTTTTTAATAAAAGACCAGCTTTAAAATTTGGGTACTTTTCTAATTAAATATTTTTCTGATATTTTCTCCAACCCATCTAGAATTAGATTGCTGCGCATGATTTATGAGCAACTCATTCATAGCTACTAGTTTGGTTTATTCTTAAAAATTGCAGCGGAAAACTTTTAATAAATCTTCATAGTTCGGAAAATGGTTTTATATTTAATAGTTTAAAGCACTCGAAGTTTTTTGTCTATAGCTTTCTGTGTAAATGAATTGCATACGTGTGGATAATTTATGCTCCCATAAGTTGAAGTCATTTTCAAAATAACCATCTTAATAACGTTTAAATTCGTTATTTTGTAAAATGGCATCGAAATGAAGAACAAAACATTATGTCATTCATTTTCCAATGATCCTGAAAATTTTCATCGCCTTTGAAAGTGACAATATAACAGAACTCATTTGGATAAATGATTTTAGGAATGTTTAAGGGATAAAGAATATCACAAATGTTTATTTGGCTCACAAAAGTCTTACCGTCCACTTGATTATTAGAAACAGTTATTTCTTAGATATTTTCGTGGCTTGCGCCTTGTATTAGCTTTAGAAAATTTTGCCATGAAATTTAAAATTTTCCACATTTTTTATTTATTTGTAAATGGATAACGATTTAAAACAGATTTATCTAATTATGCTTTACCTAAAACTTTCAAGGTATATTCAAAATTTTTACATGAAAAAATATGTCTGGAAATCAAAGATCTAAAGTACATTTCGTAAGCGTAAATAACAGAACAAAATTCACATAAATTAAGAGAAAATAATAATGTTAAAAAGTAAAACATATTAGAACTGTCTTTTCATACATGCAATACAACACTTATTGGAATTAAAACTTTTTAATAAAAAACTGAAAATTTTCGGTTTAAAATTGCATTATTATTTAGTATTATACCGAAGCCGTCGTGTTGAAAGAGAGAAAATATTTGTTAGAGCAAAAGAAACATTTAGTTAGAACAAAAATCAAACAAATGATCCCACCTGTAGCTTCCTGTTCGATCAGGGCTTGTGATTCGTCAGTCGAACAAATTCAAGCGCAAATGACTCGAACCAAGACCTTCCCGAAACAAAAATGAAAGGAAATTTTTCTGCGCATGCGTGAATCAATGACGTCTTACACATGACGTGCGTTGATATTGTGGGTGGGGCACGTCAAAAAAGTTTTGTCGAATTCTGGATGGTTCTCTCCGCTTAAGTAGGGTTATCGACTATTCCAATAAAATGCGAACGTTTCGAGGGAGTCGCGAAAATGGCGGGTAAAATTCCCGCCATACATAATTAAACTTTCCAGCTGACGTAAATGGATAGTTTGAAACCCTTATCAGTTGCTCGAGTTGAAATGAAACTTGAAATAATATGGTTAAGAGTATAAATTCAAACACTCATTACCACCTAGTTCGTAAAGTTTCTACATCTGAAAAGTTTTAACTATTAAGAAACTAGGAGAAGTGTTTAGTTAGTTTGTAACAATTCTTGATGTCCGATAGCTGTTTTAACTATCTAATAAAGGTTATTTTTGTCACTTATCAAACATACTTACAAAACCCTCTAAAATTTAATATCTTACTTTTCTAAAACTCTTTTATTTATGATTAGTATATTGTTGTATGATTTCTGTATAGCTATCATACATCACATTTTATGGTATCATAAGAAGAGATAATATAAATGTTACGGTACAATTAATATTTACTGAGATGTTAAACTGTATTTATTGACCAACCCTAAATTATTTGTATTCATAATATTTATTCCTAACGTACTTACTCTTAAAACTATCTCCAAAATACATACTCTTAAAACTATCTCCTAACGTACTTACTCTTAAAACTATCTCCAAAATACATACTCTTAAAACTATCTCCAAAATACATACTCTTAAAACTATCTCCTAACGTACTTACTCTTAAAACTACCTCCAAAATACATACTCTTAAAACTATCTCCTAACATACATGTTCTTAAAACTATCTGCTAGCATGCAAACTAATAACAATTACTCCGTACTTATATACTCATAACATTTGTTTTTAAAATACATGCCCAGAGCATTTACTCCTAAAACACATGCTCATAATATTTTCTCCTAAAATGCCTGCTTTTAATATCTACTCCTAAAATACACGTTTATAACATTTACACCTAACATACCTATACTGCATGTATCCGTCATATTATATTTTATAATTACTTATACCATTGATTTAAGCCTGTTTGATTTACAGAGGTAAAATTACAACGTTTTAAAAATTATTGCTAGATATAATTCATATAAACTTAAATTTGAGTAGTTAAATGTAATTATCTGAAGATATTTACATACTAAATTTTAGCCCCAAAATAGGTCTTAATATATTAGTTTTTTGCCAAATTGTCAGAATTCAACCTATAAGGTTAGGTGATTTTTCTCCTCGATTGCATAGAGCGTTTAATCAAGATTCCAAGAAAATTGTTGGCCTTTCACGATAATTACGTAATTAGAAGGTAATATAATAGAAATATCATTGGTATAATTGAAATATCATTGTCGTGAAATAACATTTGTGTTGCAAATTTAACATTAATTATTATTATTATTATTATTATTACGTTTGATAATTTTAGATTGAAACGTGTATATATATATCTAATCTTTTTTGAGTTGGGCAAACATGCCCGATTTCGCATTGTACCTAATTTCGCAGTACTCTTTTTTATAATTTTTAACAAATAATGAAAATATCTAAAATTATTTTGATCACAGATTCATAAATAGAGGTGAACCCTCTATAAAACAACATTAACAGTCTCTTTATATACGTTCGTAAGAGATTAAATATTGTCGTTCGTAGCTCAGATGGTAGAGCCTCCGCCCGGCAAGTGGAAGGTCGTGGGTTCAGGTCCCACCGAAAGCAAAAACATTTTTTTTCTCCCAGACGTTTCACCATCTAACCACGCTATAACATCGGCGCTGGTGTCACAACGCTAAAAGACGTTGCTTAATATATTTGTTTGATCCTGTCAATATCAGGTCTTATTTTTGACATTGCAACCCTAAGAGTGTTTCTAAGGTGGACGTCAGTTGTTCTGGTCCTAATTTTGATTTTCATCAACATTTTTGAAAACAGCTGCTTGCAGACCCATTAGTATACACACGGAGGGCGGGGATGATAGGGGTTGTAATTCTCACTGCAATAAAATTTTGTGTATACATATATATAGATATATGGAGTTGTACATCTGTAATTCCTTCCCCCAATTGTGAGCCTGTAATTGTGTGCGTGAACATTCTACGTCAGCTTATGATCCAGAATAGTAACATTTTCAGAGGTGCAGTCAGATGGTTGGGAAAATGTTTTTATCAGCATATTTACAATAGAATTTGAAGTGTCCTAAGTTGATTTTTTTAAATTACTATTGCGCTGAGAATCGATAAAACTACACCTAGTGCCCATATACGCTAGAAAATTAAATCAAAATATGATTGAGGGAAACCTCGTGTTACTTTAGTTCTATAGTGTTTTAAGATATTTATTACGAAATGTGAAAATGACAACAGAATAAAATATATACAGTAGTGGACAAAATTGTGGAAACCTTTTGAAAAAAGTTTATTTTAGAGGTTTGATGGCTAATAACACCACTTTTTTTTGTACCAATACTATAAAATTATATATCATTAGAAAGGTAATTTAATAAAGATTGTAATGCAATAACATTTGTTCAATTATCTGTATTCTATCAAAAGTTATAGCCAAATAACCAGAAAAAAGAAGCACAGCTTGCTTACATTTATATGAAGTAGCTTTCCTTCATTTGAATGTGGCCAATGAGCATGAGTGTTTACAGAGCCAATCAGGTGTCATCTTGTTTTGGCAATGAGCCAATCATGTTTTCTCTTGTTTTGGCAATGAGCCAACAGGTTACAGGACATTTATCAGTGTGTTCTGTAATTGCTATCAAGTTGGTTGTTTTTTTTTTGTGCTCTTTGATTTAGTGTGCTTGTAAAACGTAATAAAATTAAAGAAATGGCGCAAAGAGTTGACTGGTCACCTAGGAAGCGATGTAAAATAGTAATATTAAGTGAACAAGGCTACAGTTATGAAGAAATTAGAAGAAATATTGGGGGAAACTTAACTAAAGGTGGCATTTCTAAATTTTTGAAGAAGTATAAGGAGACTCAGTCATTACAAAACCAGACTGGTAAAGGCAGAAAAGGTGCACAACAGCAAGTGATGATAGAAGAATTAAAAGACAGTGCCTAGGTGACAGGAAAAATCATCTCTGTGTATACAAGGTGAAATGGCGCAATGTAATGTGAAGTTAAGTGCAAGGACTGTTCGGCGCAGACTGCATGAATGTGGTCTAAATGCAAGAATTCCACGAAAAAAGCCATTTTTGTCTGTCAAACAGAGGTTGAAAAGATTAAACTGGGCTAAAACCCATGTTAACTGGACAACGGAACAATGGGACAGTGTAATTTGGAGTGATGAGACCAAAATCTCACTGTTTGGTAGTGATGGCGTAAAATACGTATGGAGAAGAATTGGAGAAGATTTCCATCCTGAGTGCATTACACCTACCGTGAAACACCCAGTTAGTGTTATGATTTGGGGTTGTATAACATCAAGAGGTGTGGGCAGAATTTGCGTGATCAATGGGAATATAAATGCCCAAAGATACATAAATGAAATACTTGAGCCCAAGCTGCAGCCTTCTGCATGTGATCTTTTCCAAGATAATGAAGCATTTATATTTCAACAGGATTCAGCTCCATGTCATGTTGCTCGTGTGTGCAAAAAATGGTTTCAAGATCATCATATTCAACTGCTGGAATGGCCTGGAAATAGCCCAGACCTTAACCCCATCGAAAATCTATGGAGCCGGCTAAAGAAGCTTGTTAGTCGGAAGCAACCCAGCAATAAAACACAATTAACAGAAGCAATAATTCAATCTTGGTTTCATATTATAACAGCTGCAGAACTAAAGAACTTGGTTCACTCCATGGGAAAGCGTTGTAAGGCCGTAATTAAGGCTAAAGGTTACCCAACTAAGTATTAACTGGTATGGTGAACATTTTTGTATATCTCATTTTTTCTATGTATATCACCTTTCTTCTTTATGAATGCTGTTCTATTAAAATACGATTCATAAATGTTATTGCATTACAATCTTGATTAAATTACCTTTCCAATGATATATAATTTTATAGTATTGGTACAAAAAAAAGTGGTGTTATTAGCCATCAAACCTCTAAAATAATCTTTTTTCAAAGGGTTTCCACAATTTTGTCCACTACTGTACATTTCAGACTCGGAGGAAGAAAGGACGTTATTTTTGTGTGAAGCAATTTGTATTCTTTCGTGAGTCAGCGGGACACATAAAGCGTGTCCACGGGCCGTTGGTTGGACCCCTAAACTAGATTATACTTACCTAATTTTTCAGTAGTTTGACAAATTTCACAGTATGCCTAATTTCCCAGTACCTAAACTTACATTACTTTAATAAATAATGAAAATTGCTTTAATAAATAATGAAAATTACTTTAATAAATAATGAAAATTACTTTAATAAATAATGAAAATTACTTTAATAAATAATGAAAATTACTTTAATAAATAATGAAAATTACTTTAATAAATAATGAAAATTACTTTAATAAATAATCAAAAATTGATTTGAATACAGATTCATAGATGTAAGTTGTGTCTATATATCGTATTTATTCCGACTCTGTAGCATGATTTCTTCTGAAGCATTTTCTGTTTATCTTCAATGGAAAGTTAAACCCCATACATGACCTGGGATGAAAGTAGTATAACCGGAGGTTATGGAGGTCCGGATTAACCGGATTAACTATGGATTAACCGGAGGTCATGCCCATTACCTTAGTAATTGTTTATTGCGTTTAGTGCAGTATTACTTTTATAGAGAATAAAATTAACTATCATAGCATAATGCCCTGATTTTCAAAATTCCTTCAAATGGAGTAGTATTATGATGTTTGAATAGCGGCTGATTTTTTCGTTTTGGTTACAGAAGAAGTGATAATTTGGTTACAGAAGAAGTAATAATTTGGTTACAGAAGAAGTTATAATAGGGCTAGAATTTTATCGTTTACGTAGGTATTGTAAATATTGTAAAGCTGAAAGTTTGCAAATATGCTAGATCTATGTTATACATAACATGTCGAAAGTCTAAAGTCGAGTTCTAGCCACGCCGTTATTTTTATGAGGGTATTTTTTTTTCTTTAAATAAAAAATAGACCTTTGTAAAATTTGAACTTTTTAAAAATAAGTTATTTTGGTTTAAAGTGCATCTTTTCCGATCGACTGTGGGTTGTTAAATCTAATAAAAGCAAAATTAACCTTTTATGGCGCACTTTCTAACAAAAAATTTTAATTTTTTTTCTTGTCTATCAGATCTAAATAATCTATTAGATTATTATATTATATATAATTATCTAAATAATCTATAAGATTTAATTTTTTTTCTTGTCTATCTTGGCTATCCGGTATACTATAATATTGCATAAAATGATACAAATTTCATTAAAACAAATCGCAAAATATTTGAGTGAAAATTAATTTTAAAAATTGAAGAAGTGTTCCCATAGTCAACAATGTGCTTATCCATTTCACGAATTGTTAAACTTTAAAAGAAATTATTTTATTGCGTCAACTAAAAATTCGACTGGTTTTATCCGTTTATGAATACTTACAGGATTTGTTGCCTGTATAAAACGTTAATCCATAACGAGTTAAAAATAATGAAAGATTATGTAATGCTGTAAGACACGACTTTAGCCCTTTTTTTTGCTTGCATTAGCTCATACCAGAACCCTACACTGGATTTCCAAATGGCGAGGGGGGGGGGAAGTTAGCCAAATCTCCCATAGAGTTAACGTTAATTTTTTTGGCGGAGCTTCCATAGGGCTCATGTTTATTTTGTCCCAAATGGGCCGATTTAACCCCCTAACTCCCTTTGTGTACATCCTTGACTTATAGCCTAACTAAAGGCAATGCTCTCGCCTTGAATTTTTAATAAGGAATTCCTTAGATTAAAACAATTTTTCGTCAGAAAAAGATGTGGGGAAGGAGAATAAACGCGTTTTAAATTATCCTCAAGCTTTTATTAGAGTTAAAGACTAGAAAAGAAAATTTTCACTTCTAACACACAAGAAGCCTATTTAAAAAATATGAATCATGGCAACAGGCTTGTCAAGAATTTGCTTTTTTTAACAAGGGGTTCATGATAATCTTCGGGAAACCATTGGTTTACAAGTAGACCTGTTGGTGGACAGGTCGTCCTGTAGCTACATAGATAGTCTTAAAAGCAACAGCTAGGCTTATAGGCTTCTTTCATATTTTTATAGAAATGATGGCTTCTAAACAGGGCTTAAATTAGGCGAGAGCACACTGGAGCCCGGATTCGGTACTCCTTCATTTTTTGGCGATTATTTAAATTTTAGCTGGAGAACCTAAACAGAAGTTGTAATGAAAATGTAATGAATCTATGGTTAAGGTCATGGATTTTGTTGTCCAGAAAAATGGACATAAATAATTCGCATGATTTATCGATTCTTTTGCAGCCATTCAATTTTTTAATCGATTTATCATAATATTAGGGCTCCTGCACTTTTTTTGTTAGAAATTAAGCCCTGAAGACAGGCGCTTGTAGAAAAAATTATGAAAAATGTATTTTCGAAGCCATTGAGAATGTGCTAAATGGATGAACAGTTTATACAGCTTCCAAGATGTCACGTGTTCTCTACAACAGACTAAAAGGTTTTATAAAGATGATCCCAGGTTCTGAAGTGGTCGCTGACGAACTCCTTAAATTACGTGAGCGATTTGTATTGTCCAGTAAGGATGAATTAAAACTTGTTCGGTTAA
This sequence comes from Dysdera silvatica, assembly GCA_006491805.2. Classification (NCBI taxonomy): domain Eukaryota; kingdom Metazoa; phylum Arthropoda; class Arachnida; order Araneae; family Dysderidae; genus Dysdera; species Dysdera silvatica. Next base: position 25,017,461 of record QLNU02015359.1, on the reverse strand, counting down.
GTTAAGGATATGAGAAGATTGAGATTTGAACCAGGGACGGACTGGGCCGCAGACCCACCTGCCCCCCGGTCCAGTGCGCCCTCATTTGCGACAGTACTGGCGCCCTCCGAAAATCCAAGGTATGTGCCCTTCCATTGTTTCTGAAATCCTTGTGTATCTCACCACTAATTTTAATACATGCCATTGCCCTGTTTTTCAACTTTGGAACGATTTACAATCTGACTGTTATGCTAACGCAGCTGTATAACTGTTTATTGTCACCTTTATTCCCACTAAACTGTGGGTATTGCTTTATTTTTAACTGTTAGACTTGTATATTGACCCGTATCGTCTTTCAACTCTCTTGCTCTTCGTTACTGTATATATTACGTTTTTTTACTTGTATATTCATTTACTTAATACTGTATTTACTTATTTTTTATTACTGCATTCTATTCTGACATATTATTACTATATGTATTATGCTTGTTTACTTCATTTATACAACCCTGTAACTAACCAATCACCTTGCGTACTGTTTACGCACATGGAAATTTCACATTCTTCCAGACTGAAATATCCTTTGACTTTATTTTGGAAGAACTAGCCATGTAGCCTTTTGTAACCATATCTGTATTGACCGAAATAAAGGCTGTCGGTTAGTCTGTGTGGCCTGTGGACCTGCATTAGGGGTGGGACAATTCTCTCCCGGTCGTCCAAATCGCAGCTTCGCACCTTATGATAAGCCGATCGACCTGAGTCGTGCAAGGTATACATTCCTTTGAGAGAACCCTGTCTGCCTCTGATTTGGACTTGCTGATACTGATATAAGACGCTATGCTTTTAGACTTGCAGAAAAAGGAAAGCCTGGTGATTCCAGCTCATTCAACAGGGAAACAGACCAACCCCTCTAACCTGGGCACCTTAAGCTTTGCTTGATTTGCTACTCGGTAGCTACGTCCCTGTAACCTAGCCCAGAGCCGTGCTTAGGGGGGTGCGAGCTGGGCGGCCGCCCAGGGCCGCCAAAAATGTATTGCAAGTATCAGGAAATCAATTTTGTTTTGTCAAAGCGTTTTCCAGGGCCGCTAACACCGTAAGCCCAGCCCTGACTTAACCAATTAATAGTAAATATTATAACTTCATGCAAAAACATATATTTTAAAGAACACTTGTTAAATCCATAGTCGTATTTACTCATTTCCTTATTAAAAATACCTGGGATTGCTAAGTACACTAGGATGAAAATTATGTCATTAAATACCCAGGAATTGAGAAAGACATTTTCGCATGTCCCTCTGAAGATAATTTGACAGCTATATTAGTAGCATTTATTACTATTCATTAAAATCACAGAGATGGTACCTTTTGTTCGGAAACAAATTAATTAAATAACAATTTGTTCCGAGCTAATTATACACTATGTTGAATATCCTTTCATTTCTTTTAGTGGAAACTTCATATCGTGACAATTCAAACTCATAAGGTATTAGACAGTAAATATGATTTGACAGTTTCGGCAAAATATCTGATTGAGACTAGAAAGCACTTCTTTGTATGCAGGCAGGAAAACAAAAAGAAGAATTAAGCGATTAAGTCTTTATTTCATTTAATTTGCGTTAATGATAATATACACTGATGCTTATAGATTTATAAGTAAAGACAACGTCATAAGCGTAAGTAGTAAGGTTCGTCAGAAAGCCCATTGTAACAAAATTCTGTAAGGTTATTTTACGTGGCATTACACAAATTTATAAGTAAAAACGACGTTAGAAGCGCAAGTAAGGTAATGTTAACTTCTTGTTCCTTTAGACGGATCTATAGAAAATTTAGAAAGGAATTTACAAAAAGATTCACAATTTTCTTTGAAAATGTATATATCTAGCCGTTCTTTCGTTGTTAATGTTGACATAACTTTGTCTTTACTTATAAATATAATGTGCGTAATGCTACGTCAAATTACCTTCCATACTGATGCGTATGTTATAACTAACGCAATATGAACATTCTTTTTTCAAAATGATCTCATTGAAAATAATCTTTTGCATAAAAGTATTCAGATTAGTGAATAAATAGATACCTGTATGTGTGTATATGCATGTACGTTTGTGTTCATACAGGTCAGTACATGCATATGTATGGGCATCCATATTTCGTTTATTTAGTAGCTTTTATTAAAAATTATACATCCTTTTCAGTATATGACACGTGTATGCATTTCCTTATATGAAATGCAATCATATTATATATTATATAGCTTCAAGCATGTGTTGTGGGACAACGTGCCTTTATTAAAGTAATGTTAATTTCTTGTTTCTTTGGACGAATCTACAAAAAATTTTGAAAGAAATTTACAAAAACATTCACTATTTTCTCTGAAAATGCACATGTATAGTGTTTCTTTAGTTGTTAATTTTAATATAACATTAGATTGTATAAACTTATTTATTGTATTCTATTCAAACATGCAGTTATATTTTATTGATATCTTGCAACTAACATGATTGTTTTGCAATTTCGAGTAAAGTGAAAAATAAATATGCATAAATCTCCATCGGAACACAGTGGCATGCATAATCGTTAGTTTAATTT
>QLNU02015359.1:25003046-25014793 GCA_006491805.2 Dysdera silvatica | reverse complement strand
CAAAAACAGAATGAAAAAAGTGCATTATTGAGAGAACAATGAGAGTCTGTATCTGTTACATCGTCATCCCGGCGGTCCACCATATATATATATGACCATATGCGCGGGGTGACCATATTTGGGGCAAATACAAATTTCAGCAATTAAACTTTTTAACAAAATTACGTACAAGATTTTTTATTAAAATTTTTTAACTTACTAGTAAATCTATGTTCGTCACTTATTTAAAATAGTGTGATATACAAGATTGCCGCCCTTTTGTATCATTCATTAACACAACTTCCTCTAAGTCCCAAACAGTCTTGAAATGTTTATCTGCTGCTTCAGAATTAGCTGAAAAAACACCCGAGAATATTTATGGCTTTGAGCGCTTCTCTAGGCTTTACTTATTTGACTTCACTTTGATCACTGTCATCCTCACCGTTGCTTCTTTCAGCGTTCAAAGTTAACAGTTCAGATACAATTTTCGGTATGGAACCTCACTGTCAGTAGTGTCATCGTCGTCGATGGTGTCATACAACATTCATCAGTTATTGCACAACCACGATTCCGCAGGCTTTGTGCAAGTTCAAGATAGGGAAAAACCTTCATCCTCGTCGTCCAATAATTCTTCGGTTTCTGGAAGACTTGTAAATCTAGCAAGTCGGAAGCAGTTTTCAATAGTCTTCTGCGACATCATATTAAAATTTTAGTCGATATAAAAGATTGTGTTCAAAACAGACATTTCCAATTTATCTTTTCGGTCAATTGCAGAGTTTATGTTTTTTACAAGAAGCTTTCGATAGTTGATCTTGAAGTTTCGGATTATGTCTTGGTCCAAAGGCTGTGATACACATATACTGTTTGGAGGCAAAGAAACCAGTTCAATTGATTTCAAGTACTTAATTATATAGTGAGAAGTACAGTTGTCTGCAACGACTGTAACTCTCCTGTTCTGAAAATTTTCGATCCTAACTGTTTTATCCCATGTATCCGTCGTCATCCACGCTTTGTTATTTGCGTCATAGACGACAAGAAAAGATTTTCAATTTCAAAACAACGAGGTTTCAGAAATTTTCCAATCACTATGGGATTTAATTTCTCTGACCCATCCATATTTTCACCTAAGAGCACTGTCAACCGCTCTTTACTTTTCTTACCATTTGCACATTTTTTATTCTTGAAACAGATTGGTTTTGTCCGGTAAGACACGATGAAACAGTCCATGGCCATCAACATTGTAAACATAGACTGGTTCATATCCATTGATAACATGACGCAATGCTGATCCTTTCCATTCTTTTAAGGCATTATCGTCGAAATCGGCAGCTTTCCCACACACAGTTGTAAAAGATAGATTTTGCCGTGGATTGAATCTTTGTAACCAACCATTGCTAGCGATGGAATTTGACTCACCAAGTTCAGTAGCAATTTCCAAAGACTTTTGCTGCAAAACAATCCAGGATATCGCAACATTTTGCGATCTTGTATATTTTATCCAAGTGAAAAGAGTATTTTCCACATTTTCATAAGGTAACAGGCGCTATGGTTTTCTTTTCTGATAGATGATATTAACATCTGAGGATCATGATTTTGTGCTCAGATATTGTTCAAAGTCGTTCGGGGTATCAAATGAGCTTTTGCGAAAGCTGCTCTTGAAAGATCGGATTTTTTTGAAATTTTGAATCGATTCTTTTTTTTTTCTGCAAATGACAAATTTTTTTCTTTTGGAAGACATATAAAAAAAGCAAGACTTTTCTGGTCAATCATAAACGAAATTAAACACAAAATTTTCTCTTTTACTTTCCATATGTGAAGAATACCAATGGTGGGAGGGGGGGGCGGGGCTTTGGTGTAACTCCTCCTCTTGGTCGCATTCTATCATATTTTGTTTTCAAACCTGCTTCCGGTCGAGAGATAAGATAGCAGATAAGGTAAAATAAGGAGGGCTTTTATCGATCAGTTGACCTAAAAAAAACCACCCAGGATCATATATCAAATACCGGGAAAAACAAAATGACTATATAAGCGGTGTTGCTTAACACGGAATCCCCTATTAAGTTAGACGGGACTTTAAAAAACACCATATAAGCGAGGGAACCATATATGCGGTTGACCATGTAAGTGGTACACACTGTATATGCATATATTGTATAAAAGCAATGCCGAGGAAAGTTCTTAAAATATACGTATTAAAAATTATATCATTTCATCTTATCCTTTTTTTCGAATTCTACAGATATTTAAGTACATTCATACATATGGCATGTGAAATAAATAACTCCAAACACAATATTTTTACCTCACCCAAAATAGTTTGGCCCTGCGGTGGCGCAGTGTGGTAACGCGTTCTCCTATTGCGCGGCTAATCCGGGTTCGACTCCCAGCAGTGCAAAAAGAACGCTTACTCAGAGATCTCATAAAGATCGCACTGCTCACTGTAGTCCGGGGTTTGGTTCCCTAGGCCTTAAGAGGTTCGGATTCCTCGGAAAACAGTAGGTCCCGGCGCAGCATGACCACTGTAGTCTTTGAGCCGTAAAACCAAAAAACAAACAAGCAAGCAAAATAGTTTATCGACGATAAATTATTTCAGATGATCGCACTATATAAAAACGATACAATAATATAAATTATAACTACAGTGCTTAATATAAACATATATACTTACTATAAACTTATTGCTTGGACTCTTGTTTTTAATAATCTATGCGGTAATTAATTGTATTAGTGTATTTTAATATATTTTAATGAGTGAATTTTAATGGGAAGTCGTAGATTAAATTCATTTTATTGCTTGAATTTACGTACTTGCAGGTTACTAAATCAAAAAATGCTCTTATAATACGCCAAACTACACAAAAAACAAGCAAACATATTTTTACATACAGTTCAAAGCGAGTATTCGTTTTGATGCAGTAGCACATGGGGGGGAAATACTGAGTCGGTCCGATTTCAACTGAGACGTCAACGTCATCTACTAACTCGTTGGTATTGCCAATTGAAGTAAGTGCAGTTGATGGTACGCTTAATATTCGCAATTCCATTTCTAATGGAATCTGATGACCTTGGCTTTTAATCAGATTTCGTTTGTTGTGACGGAGTTAGGTTTCATTGCGAGAATGAGATGCATGTTGATACGGATTACTAGGTTCCCCCAATTATGGTATCTAAGGAACCTCGATTCCCAAAGGCCTCCAAGATTAAGGGCCCAATGCGACTGTATTAGTTGCATTGGCATCACCACGCCACTGCTAGAGTCTATAGTAATGAATTTAAAAAAGAAAATTAAATCTAAATTTTGTACATAGCAAAATAACTTCTTACATGTACGTCACCGCAACTCAGTAAGTTGTCCTCTACCAAAATTACACAAGGTATATAATTTCCAGAAGGCAGTCTTTGGACGGATACTATTCCTAGTTTATAATTTCTATGCAAACTGTGTGGTTTATGTCATCAGAATGAAAAATTAAGATAGATTTTCGTTTAAACTTTAAATGTCATCCTTTCTCGAAATTCAATTTTGTTTTAGTAATTAATGAACAATCAGAAAAGGGAATCTAAAGTGGAATAATTGGACCTCGAACAATCAAACTCGTTCAATCAAAGACATTATTATTTTGCAGTGATTAAGTATGCAACGTACTAGAAGCATAACGAATTTCGGCTGAACAGGTTCACATCGTCTTAAATTAAATCTGAACAAACTCTAACTCAAAATTCCTTTAATTAGTCTTAGCTGCATGTGAATTTAAAAGCGCGCATGGAATAGGCTACGATCGAATCGGGATCTGTCACGGTCGTTATTTCTTGGCAGGTTTTGAAGAATTGTTCATGAGAACAAGATCTTTAATTCGTTGTTAAGAGTTATGTATCACAGTAAAATATTAAGGAAATTATAAGATGAATTTAACTGTAATACAACTTATAGTAATATTTTAAATAGAGTAGTATTTTACTACCTGTAATGTATTATTTATAGGATATTACAATTCGTTAAACTTGTAAAACAATTAAACAAAACCATTGCATTAAATGTTTTTGCTAGGAAAAAAATTCTACAATTTCAATCTCATACCCTGAGAGCAGTTGGTCCCAACCTTTTTCAAGCCGCGACCCACTTTTATAGCAACCAAGTAATCCGCGACCCCTCTGTTCGTCGCCGCACCACTTGCATAATAAAAGCAGTTTTAACGGACTAATGGAAGCACGTTAAATATAAAATGACATATATAGATATATGAAAACTCATTCTCTTTATGATACTTAAAATTCTTGTGAAGCTCAGTATAGTTGCTAATGTGTTTCCCAGTCTCTATAATCCTTATAAACGATAGTTGCTTTCAATATGTATAGTACAAATATCATGCAAAGTAAAGTATTTTATTCTTACTTTGAGAGTGTATGAGAAATCGTCTCTTCTATTTTTCTGAATTTCCCAAATTCCTATTGTATTCGGAAAATATCCTGTATTTTAATCTTTTGAGTAATGTCATCGTTTATTTCAGTATGAATAAGCTATTTTCGAATATAATAGAGCTATTCAAAACTGTTTGAATTTTAAAGATAGTATCAAAAAACTATGGAAATAAACTTTATATTTATTAAAATTTATTGGATTGATCATGCTTTATTATATAATGAAATGCTCAGAATTGTTCTCCTTATAACACTGCAATAGGATGAAACACCACGTTATACAATGGCGTCTATTGAATCTTGGATATGTTCATAAAATCCTAACGATTCGAGATGCAAATTTATAATAAAGTTCCTCTAGTGGATTACCTTAGAATTTCTATTGCGCGAAGTGGATTTCTTTAAATTACTCTGGACGAAAAAGGGTATTTGGTTAAATGTTCGCTATAATTCATACTGTAGTTTAATAAACCGACGATGTTCAAAAAGATTTTTAAGACTTAGTCAGGTAAAAAATATGGACGGAAAGGAAAATTTCTTTAAAGAACTTTCTAACTTGTTGGGAAAAGTAAATTTTTCTAGAGCAAGAAATTACAATTTTCTGCCTCCCACATGAGATTCTTTCGAAATGCAACCGAAACAAAATGAATAAATAAATTCAGTAAATTAAGTAGATGTGAATTAAAAACTAATTTATAAGAAAATAATAAAAATATAAAATTAAGATTTGTGCTAGAGCTTTACTCGATAATTTGATTTTCTAGATCATTCCGAAAATTGAATTTAAGTTCCATTCATTATGTATATTTATTTAATGACGATTGATAGCTTTAAAGTTGAAAATTGCCTTTCAAACAAACTTTGTACTAGGAGCTGTTGTTAGGCATTCATGCTCTATTCCTCAAACTAGAACTCATTTAACTCATCATCACAAGGTAAGTTGTAGAGAAAGAAGAAAATGCATCATCCGAGGAAGTAGTTGAATCAACGGCCTCTTCTTTGGAACAGAAGCGCTATACCAACTTGACTATCGAGACCCAGGAGAGGGTGACTAATCTTAATCAATAATTCTAGAAATAAAGTATGGGTGTCAAAGTCATTTTAGTTCATTTCTCTTCCCCACGATATTTGTAAAATCATTGCCCTGGGGATGTTGCCCGTTAATCGTTGTCCTTTACGATTGTGTTATCCCTGTGAAGGGCAATAATCAGGGCCGAATTTAGCAACTCAGTGTCCCTAGGAACTTTTTCCGTCGGCGCCCCATAACAATCTCACATCTCCTTTTCCCTCATTCTCCACCCATCCTTCACTAAATTAAAAATAAAATTTAAATAAATGAAGCCTAATTAGTGTGTCAACAATTTATTATAGTTAAATACTATTTCCTAGATGATACACGCTACAAGTAAGGTACAAAAAATAGCAAATGGGAAAGATGTTTTGGATTATTTCTTACCCTAGCGTTAAATATATTAGAATAATAAAAAAGGATTTAATTAATGAACTAATATGTACTGTGCATACATCATAAAATTCTTTCTCATCGTTTTTGCTTTCAGGTTGTTTACACATTTCGACGCTGTTTGGTTTTAGGAAATTTATCTAATACTTCTTGAAAGGTGAGCACAGATGTCAGGTCATTTTCGAGTGCCAGAATGGAGAGGGCACTCGATTTGACATCTCTCATGGAATTTCTCTCATAGTTTTTGGCACGCTCCGAGCTGATAGCTGCGTGCTGTATCATTACAGCTTAGATTTTGGGAGCTTCTGTGTTAATGTGGATGAACATTTCCTCTTTTTATGTTTATTATATATATTATAATATATGCATAGATTCGAAGTGACGTAAAATAACTTTTATTTCATTCTTGTTTTTTTAGTTTTAAAATATTTTTTTTTATTTTTTAATTTTGGGCCCTTAAAAATTTTGCGCTCTAGACACGGGTCTAGTCGGCCTAATGGGAAATACGGCCCTGATAATAATATCACAAAAAATCTTGCTCAGTTCACGGGATTAGACTGGTTTTATATTTATTAAATTTTGCCGGAAGTAGAAAAAATTTTTGTTGTTAATAAAGGGAACACTTTTTAAAAGAGGAAAGTTAATAGAGTCTTTGAGCAGTTGCTAGAAATTTAATCTAAATAAAAGGGTCATTTATATCATTTTGGGAAAGCCAATGTACATTATTCTTTATTAAGAAAACATAAAAATGCAAAGAAAACGAAGAACAGAATTGTAACGAGGAAGTAAAACAGATGCCTGAAAGTTATCTAAAATTTGTCGATGCAGTTTATATATAAAATATTGTCATAAACAATTTTATAAATTAATTGCAAACTTGTTTACATATTATTGTTATATATTTTATTGTTTATTACCAATCAATTTTTCTAACTTTTATTCTATTTGATTAGTACCAAGAATTAAAATTAAAAGCATGCGATAATTAATGAAACGTACAGATTAAAAAATATAAAAGATGTACAAGGAAAGCAGAATGCAATGTCTACTCTAAGAATAAATTCTGGTGCACACAAACAAAATATAAATATACAAAAATAATTTTTTATATATATATATATATATAATCCTAAAAACAAAGATTTTGTGAAATGGTCAATGATTAAAATATCGCTTTATCTTTCTACCCATAATAGCATAGAATTAAGAAATAGAGAATTTAGTATTTATCAAATGTATGATGTGCGAATATAATAACGATTTCCTTAATTGCTAAACACAAGCACATTTTACACGTTTGGCGCATTGCTTGACATAGGCGGTAAAGTTTTGAATTCTTAAAATTGAGAGAATTCGAAATCTTAGAATTTTGAACACAAAATTATCTTTTTATAAAATCGAGCAGGATTATATTAACAACAAAGAACGAAGTTTATTATTCATGTTATCGTAAGTATAACTATTATAGGCAACCATTTTCTTCATAACTATTATAGGCAACCATTTTCTTCATAACTATTATAGCATATATATATATTATAATATAATGGTCAATATTATGCTGTAGAATATTACACAAACATGACTGATATGCTCAACTAGATATGAGGAGCTTTTAAAGTCTAAGGAAATATCCACGATTGAGAAAGATAAATTAAACCAGGAAGCAAGTACATATACGTACTCATAGATTAACATCGAACTTAACGCATGTGGTAAAAAATGGAGATATCTTTATCCAAATGTAGATTAAATATCAAAATCTTTAACCCTTTATTTTGCTTTATAAATTATCTACATACGTTGCATGTTAATTTAATACATCATAAACTTACAAGTATATTTGATGACGATATAAACATATCTGAAAAAGCTCAAATATATCTCAAGTAAGTCTCGTAATCGTCAAGTAAGTCTCGTAATCGTCAAGTAAAAGGCTGCAAATATATCTGGAAGGGATAAATTTATCTCAAATAAGTCTCAAAGTCTATAAATATACTTGAAAAGTCTAACTAATTACAAACCCAAACGACCTAATGACTGAAATAAATATCATATATGGATATTTTTAATAAAATATGCACTGATATTTTTCTTTATAATACTTCGTTGAAATAGTAAATATTATACAATAAATTCTCTCATTAGCAACTATGGGACAAAGAAAATATATTTTATGACGTTAGTCGCATGGTGTATAATTACATAAAGCATTGGCCGGAACCGCGAAATATCGTCGTTGAACAGAGAGAATTGTTAATTAGGACGGCGTAATTGAGAGAATACACTGCACATTCAATTTATGCAGAAATTCTATTGAATTTTATTTGATTTTAACTAAATTAAAGTGGTAAATTGTTTTCTTCTGATAAGAACATTGCAAGATATATTACAGAGTGGTAGCTAACTTTTTTGTATGACAAGTACCACTTTCGGACGTGCCATTCAAAGCGTCGTTTCGCCTAACCAATAAAGCACCACCTAATGGATGTAGTTTCTAAACCTATATGAGATGCCCACGTGCCGGTTAATATAATAATAATAATAAATTTTCATTCAACCCGATATACAATATTTAGTGATACATAACTTGAGCAGTATAAAAGTTATAGCAATGTAAGAGAAGATCTATATTAAATTATTTTAAGCTGTGGGTTAGGAACAGAGGCATACCTGCTCCAAGTAGGTCAATGTTAATATAGTGCATAATTATGACACTATGTCTTTCAAAATACTATTTTTAAACTTTGAAAATTTTACGGAAAATCCATGATGAAAAGAGAAAAAAAAAAAAGACGAAAAGCAGAAAATCCAAGCTGAAAAGAGTTTTATCTTAAAACAAATAATTTAAATTCCGTAAAACCTGGGAAAGGAATTTCAGCCTTTAAAAATAATAACCACAATTGTTATCTAAATGATCGTTGAAACTGAAAATGTCAACATTTAATTGAATTTCCACTATGATAAGCATTTGCCGCATAATATACTAGTTATTACTATGATAGGAAGACGATATTTGTTCCATAGTACCCGGAAAGCAAGAGAAAGAGAGAGTGAAATGAAAAGGTGGAAAGGAGCCAGAAATGATAACAAAACAAAAAATATCTGCAAACTGAAGTGAAAAACTCTGGATAAAGAAATCACCAACTACTTTAATAATAATTGTTGCCTTGGGCGTAGTTCCAAAAATTCCGAATATACTCCACCTCATAGTGATAAACCATAGGGAAAATAATTTGTCGTCAAATTCAGGGTTTTGCTTCTGGTGGCTGCATGGCCAACTGTATCTGAGAATCTTGGAAAGAGTTTGATGATTAGAGAAATTTGTGGTTCTACGACGCAAGGGTACCGAAGATCGTGCTGCGCCGGGACCGACAGTTTCCTGAGGGCTCCGAACCTCTGCTGATGAGGGAGCCAATCCCAAGGCTATAATGGGCAGAAAAATGGCTGTACTCGGGGTAGAACCCGACAAATTCACTTTAAAATTTTACGAGCACTTAAAATTGAATGAAATGTAGTATTATTGTTTTCATCACTGTCAGTCTAATGACGGACAGACTTTGTTCCGGTCTGTCTCAAAATACCTCTAATAGTTTACATTTTTTTAAAGTAATAAAATAATTCATTTTATATATAGTAGTATCGCGAAATAGTCGTATTGAGCAAAATTCTGTAAAACATCAAAAAATTGCAAGTAGTCTCTGGAGATATTCGAAAATCGACGATTTATAATAGTGTGCATATAACCGAAAGCATAGTTGGGATTCGAAACATGGAATAAAAGAGTGAAATGTATAAAAAATATAAATGGAAACAAAGTATAAAAATGAACCATAAAGAACGTTAGCGATAAAACACGGCATCGGAAGAAGTAAAAACTCCGAGAAGCAGTGGAATATGAATATTTAAATTTATGACTTACAAAACAAACAGTACGTCGACAAAACTAAGAGACAACCAAATGTTCTTTGAAATTATTCAAGGCACTAAAAATAGCAACAAACACACCAATGAGCATATAACTAAACGCATACTGCTTTGCGAGAGTGATGAAAGCCAAAATTTAATAAAATAAGAGAAAAAATAAATTATTATGGTAATGAGAGATATTGTACTGAAAGGAAGCAAAATTGTTTAATGTTGTCAGACATTCAAAGACAAATGAAATGCATTGCACTAAACAAAGAAAAGAACTAATAAAACAAGAGAAAATGACGAAAGAAAACCCTCAGCGATATTATTCGTTGAAAATGAACACAAAATAAAGGAAATTGTCAGAGAATAGAAACACAAAAATGTGATGTCGACATCGAATCAAAACTTCTGGACGGATGCCAAATTTGGAAACAAGACTAAAGCACGTGTTAAGCAAAGTAATAAGAGGAATATGCCTTTACACATAAAACTTCCATATTCCCAGAATTTCTACTACAATGATTTTCCAAAACCATGAATTTACATTTTGTAAAATAACACGTATGTGTAGATAATAAAAAAAGAATATAGAATGTGACTAAGCAGATGCACTAATGAGCACAGTTATGAATTGAGGCTGAAGAAAAAATACGAGAAGAACGGAAGCAAATGGGATGGGATTTGGAAAATGCATTTGCTGAACTTCTGCCACCTGGGACAGACACTCAAAGCAATCATCAGAAATAGCTTACAAATATGAACTTAGTGGGAAATAAAAAATTATCTTTGGGATCAACTATTTTTCTATACATTCTCTGAGTACTAAACATACGCACTGAACTTCTCCAGTTTCTCCTAAAAAATAAGAAAGCTGCTTCATGATGCAGAAAATCCTCAACTGGATCGCGGCAATTTTTTGGTATTTATATTGCAGTTCGTTCATTTACAGGGCATTAAAAGATTTACTCCTAGAAAATGGATTGTGAAAGTATATTAATCTTCTTGCACCGCTAGAACAATTGGTTGGATAAAAGTTTAATAACATTTCTTAGATGTGATTACAACAACTTATATGTGATTACAGTTTAAGTTGAAAAGAAATAGGATATTCTCTACAGATTATGGGTATTTTTGTACAATTTCGTATTTGTTCGCTGTGACTAAAATTTTTTCAATTAATATATTTGAAATATATATTTCAAGTATATCAAACAACAACTTGTTGAGCAAGTATATAAACACAAGTATAAAAATAAAATCAAGTATATAAATACAAGTATAAAAATACAAGTATAAAAATAAAATCAAGTGTATAAATACAAACAACAACTTGTTAAATATGTATATAAATACAACTTAAAAGTATGTGCATGAGTAAGTTACACAAATAATTAACATACGCTTAGTAACAATGTTGTAAAACATATTTTTGGGGATAAGTCACTATATCGATGCGTTTCAAATAAACGTTGTTTTTCTTCATCAGAAAAAGATCGGAGTGAACCCCAAATAAACGAAGAAAGTTACATATTCATACTGCTGCTGATTTTCTGGCGTCAGAGTCACATATTGTTAGAAAATATTTGGAACTGCAGAAGTGGAGGAGAAGTTGAAAAGATGAGCAGATAAGGTGATTGCTATAATTGATGTGAGTTTTCTCTGGAAGACAGATGACTCAAATAAAAAAAAATATTGTCAATGAACGACCGATTTTGCACATATATCATAAATGATCAGATTTATTCAGTGAGTCGGTTTTTGAAGGATTCGGCACACCTCAATTCCAGGCACTTCCTGATGAAAATGAGCCGTGGCTATCTGGAAAGGAATGATGTGCTTTATATTAGTTAGCATCGAGAGCTGGTATCTACAATATTGATAGTAATATTAATATATTTATTTAACTTTGATGTTGATTTTATATTTATTGACAAACATCAATAAATTTTACATAAATGATATGTTAGTTTTA
>QLNU02015359.1:24990153-25002946 GCA_006491805.2 Dysdera silvatica | reverse complement strand
AGTGACACAATATTGCAATTTCCGTATTACACTGTAGGACCAGCAATGGTTAATATGACATAGTAAAATACGACAACTACAAAATTTACTGCAGAAGAAGTAAAAGCATAGTGTGTAACTATTTGGTTTGTTTTAATGTCTTGCTTAGGCTAAATGTAATGGCTAATGACTAAATAATCAAACACCTGACATTTGCAAAATCAACTGAAAACATTTCTGTGAAAAATTATTTCTCCCATTCACTCGATAGAGCTAAGTGAAACGGAACAGAAAGATGAAAGTACTTTGAAAGATAATCACTTTTCGATTTCATTTTCAACCGTTTTTAACTCACTGCGATGGACGTATTTCTATATTATCGGTACCTTATACTCACGATATAAGTTATATAACACAATATTATATCACACATATAACGCAACGTCACTTCCGGCCCAATGACCTGCGAACTGCTTTCAAACAATTCGATATATGAGCCTGATTAAGAGATTTAATAAAGCTCCAATATACCACTGGATCTCTTTATTTTCAGTCTGGATTACACATGCTATACTAACAAGTACTTTGTACATTTCAATATCCACATCATCCTCAAATGAGGCCATATATCTACATAAAACAACGCTTTGATTTTTAATGAATTCATATAAATACACACAACAAAAATTATTAATTCTATATAAATAATTGCAAAATAACGAACCCTAAAGTGGTAAAATTATGATTTTTTAAATACATTATCTAATTGGTGGAGAACCTTGCAACAAGCTTTTTTCTTCCTCTCTCCCCTCTGCGGCTGATTACGCTGTTCAAGCGTCCTGTCTGGGATTACAGCGCCGCCTCCGGCGGCCACCCTTCCCAATGAAACCCTTGCACAATCCTCCTCCTCCTCCTCCACTTCCTCTCTCCTCCATTTTTAGCTTATTACTGTCTACGTTCTCCAAATTTAATTCAATTTCAATTGTATCGTCAGAAAATGTCGTAACAGTTGTATCAATAACCACCGTATATCAGTTAAATAAATTATTTCTATGCCAGGCCAAAGGTTTATGTAAGGGACTGAAACGCCTGTCACCACCCTTAACATGAGCGGCAATATTCTTCACTTGAGCTTTAATCCCCGGGAAATTAGGAGAATGCACTATGATCCTTTTACATAACTTCATACATATTATAGCACATATTAATCTAACGTTCTTATAGTGTGCTGTACTAATAAGAACAGGGAAAACAGTTAAAAATAATATGTGTCAACTTAAATATTACGTTCTAGTGTAAACGATGTTTCTACCTATCTATAATATTATTAAATCTATAAGCGAGAAACATTAAGCAACAAAGAAGAGAATACACACTTGACGATAATGAAAATTCCCTTTTCCTGTGCTTCATATATTTAGTACAAAGAAAAGCTCGCTCAAGCATTTAATAGCTTAAATAAAATTTAACTTGACGATCTAGGTGAAACCAACTTTTCTACAAAGTATATATATATATAAGATAAATTTGTTTTTAATAGTTAAGAAATTTATAGTCAATTCTAGGCCCTGAACTATTCTTGTAAGGAATTGTTCAAATTTATTTACCAGTTTACAATATACCTTCTATAACAAAAAAATCCACTCACCAAGAAAGAGTTGTCCGATTGTAATGAAATTTCGTATGCAAAGACATTTTGACCGAACATGCAAATGATTAAAATTTGGTGTCCAATGAATGAATAGCGGGAACTCCAGCGCATCGGAACTGCGCATTCAGCAGGTGTATATAAGGAGCGATTCTCAATATGTGGTCAAAATTTCTGTTGCATTTTGACTGCGGATATCTTACGTCGACTGTAACAATGCCTCGCCGAAAGATTCGTGCTCATTACGAGCATATGTCAGAGTTTGAAAGAGGTCGTGCTATCGGATTGAAAGAGGCTGGTTGGACGAATCGAAGAATCGCTGGACATGTGGGTCGAAGCGATGCGGCGATTGGACGGTGCTGGCAAGAGTGGGTCAACAACGGCAGATGTCAGCGTCGGGACGGCAGCGGTCGACCTAGGGCCACAACAGAACGGGAAGACAGAGCGATTGTCAGAGCAGCTGTCACAGCACCGGATTCGTCGTTATCAACTATCAAAAGTGTGGACCGCACACATGTGTCCAACATGACCCTCTGCAGACGACTGAGAGAGCGGAATTTACGCTCGCGCCGACCGTTACGCCGCTTACCTCTCACGCCTTTACACCGTCAAGTCCGATTACAGTGGTGCCGGGCTCGATCAACTTGGAACTGCGCTGACTGGGGACGTATAGTCTTTAGTGACGAGTCCCGTTTCCAACTGTGTCCTGACGACAACCGCAGACGTGTCTGGAGACGTCCAGGGCAGCGTGGGGATCCTGCCCTTACTATCGCACGCCACACATGCCCACAACAGGGCGTTATGGTCTGGGGTGCCATCTCCTTTGATAGCCGGACCCCTTTGGTGGTCATTTCTGGCACACTTACAGCACAGCGGTACGTAGACGACATTCTACGACCGGTTGTGTTACCGTTCCTTTTGCGACACCCTGGACTTACGTTTCAACAAGACAATGCCCGGCCGCACACGGCACGTGTTGCTATGAATTGTCTTCAAGCTTGCCCAACACTTCCTTGGCAAGCTAGGTCTCCTGATCTCTCTCCCATAGAGCACATTTGGGACGCTATGGGAAGGCGATTGCAACCATCCCGGAATGTTGACGATTTAGCCCGACAGTTGGAGACAATTTGGCAAGAAATTCCGCAGGACACCATCCGGGATCTTTATCAGTCTATGCCACGCCGGGTGACAGCTTGCATCCAGGCCAGAGGTGGACCAACGCCTTATTGACTTCCTCCCTTTGTAACGGTCAAACTCTGCAATAAATCATTCAGTTATTCTGAAATTTTAATCGTTTCTTTTTCTATGTATGTTCTTCAAATCCACCAATTTTTATTGCAATCGGACAACTACTTCTTGGTGCGTCGATTTTTTTTGTTATAGGGTGTATTAATTTGAGAAGTTATTTTGGCGTTAATTGAACAAACTGGAATTTTTCTAATGGTTAACTTATTTCGGAAATTATTAGCTTAATAATTTTCGGATGCTATAAATAATATTATGTTATAAATTATAATACTATAAATAATGTAAAACTGATGAACTAAGCGATAGTCCATAATATTACCTTTATATGCACGTTAATAGTTACCTTAATACACTTAGAACGGTTTAAACTGTCGTGAAATGATAGTCACTATCCATAGTCTTTTCCAAGAAACGCAGAAAGCACCAAATTATTTACTTCTACCTCTAATTACCTTAAAGGACAAAGAAAGTAAAATTAAAACATATTGTTTGAGGAAAATTGATTAGTGAAATTTTATCTTATAATGTATTGGGCTTAGAGAAAGTACAAGTAAGATGTCATGGTATATCTGCCATTCTGAACACCAGTATGATTGCCAATATATAAAGCCTAAAAATATGTATGTAACTTACTTGAAAATATCCTCATAATACGTATTATATACCTCGTACAATTGCTGGACGATCCTGCTATCATAGCGGAGGAAGTCAAAATCTCGCAGACTGTCATTTCCATAAATTTTAATGTAGTTTTCATTTTCCTAAGAGCTATGGTTTCCAACGCTATTAAACTGCAACAAATTATACTATATTAACTAACTGTTTACAGCCGCGTGAAGGGGAAAATTGAATTTATTTTATATAGACATACAATTTCTACGAATAAGGACACAACGAAGAGATAGCCAGTCTTTGAGGTCTATCGAATCCCTTTCTTTCTTGGAATCTTTCTAAAATAAATTGCTTTTGACAACCCCTCCAGCTGAAGAGAAACAAACCGGACAATTTCCTATTTTACTTCAGCAGTATTCACCCTCAGACAACTTTGACAGTGAAAGAAAAGTTAAAGGGAATTTTCCCTTCTCTGACATTTTCATGTGCAAAGCAAATAATAATTATTTCGATTGCTGTGGTTCTAAGTCTGCGGAGAGCGCTACGTGCCACTCCAATGTAGTAATTTCCATGAATGATATATCTTCAGTTAACGTCTATTTCTGTTTAGCGTCAATACTTTGAGGTAAAGGAGGATCCAGGATATTATTACTGAGGGCGGTTTCGAGGGTATTTACTGGGAAAATTTTTAGTTTTGGACTGTTAAATAGTTTAGGTAAATGTTGTTATATTACTAGCCTTCCTTTATACTCACCAAAATATTTAATTTACGACAATGAATTAAAGCTGGGCTTTTCTTTAATTAAACTATATGGTTTAAGGCATATTATAGTCAAGTATGACAGAAGGATAAGCTAGTAAAGGAGACATACGCAATAACGAAAACGATAATTTACAATGTAATTAATAGAACAAGTTTAAATTTAAACTACAAAAACATCGTAATTATTTTACTTTTTTTATAACAAGCAACTTTTTAAAAAACTTGAAGTTTATAGTGCAAAGTCGAGCCATCTTGGTTTCTTTGAAAATTTGTCAATCACTTTATTTACATCAATATGAATGTCTCTGTGGGTGTGTATTAAAAGTCTCTTCTGTCATCCGCGTTCGAAGCCAAGTTTGACGGCGCTTCAACGATAAAAAACTACGTTATGCTGAAGCAACACCTACTGAAAACGTAGTTTGAAAGGCAAGTAGCTTATAGATTCGTGGAAAAACGTCTTGATCGCATTTCTCCAAGGCTTAGAGACTTTGGACACCAGTGTAAGACTTTTATTTATTACAGTCGTAACAAACAACACATAAAATATTCTTCATCGTCTTTAATTTTTTTTCTTATTTAAATCTGGGGGCGGGGGGGGGGAGCAATCCACCTTCCGCCCCTCGCTGGATCCGCCCTTGCTTTGAGGTCTCTGTAAATCTTTCACATAATTACACACCTTCTAATTAAGATTTTTTCTGTTTAACGAGGTTTTTCTCCATCTCTCGAAAGCCGTAAATAGAAGAGTTTGCATTTTATTATTTCTAATTCGAATAGCAATACTTTAATTCAAAAATAGACTCTTGTTCTATATAATGCATTAGACCGTCATCCTACTTTTATTCACAAACGTCCCATATCTGCTAAGTTGGCACGAAAATTTGATTTTACGTTCAAACATATTCTGATGAAAACGTCAAAACAAAGAAAAATACTTTAAATTAGAAACATTAAAATAGGGGTCATACAATTTTCTTACTTACAAAACCAAGATCGACTCTTAGCATGCTTTTCATGAAGTTGCAGATTCACAGAGAAATGATTCTATTATAATATAATCAATATTTTGGATTTCTTTCTTATATCAAAATGAAACAAGGGTATCTATAAAGGTTGGCATTTATAGAATACCTTGCAAATGCGAAATGATTTATCTTGAGTGGGATCCAAAATGCCCTTCCTGACTAACTTAAAAACAAAACTTCATGGTCTCATTCGATGTAATTTCTCTCTTCACTTGCATTCCCACATCACTTGCAATCGACACCGCACTTACACGCCTCCAAATTATTGATAGCTATAAAATTCCCCCCCGAAAATTACAAAATGCTCTGTTGACTATGTATTAGCCATTCGGCTATTGCGTTAACGTTGCAGAGGGTAACAATGCCTTACATAAAAATAAAGAAGCGTTTTGTAGTAAAAACTATATTAAATGTTCTCACTAACGTCTTCCAAATTAACGGCCATTTCGGCTTAACGTCGATGTTTTGGAACCTCGGCTAGACATTATAGAACCGCAAACACACTCCTGTTAACTTATTTTCAGCTAATGATATCTTCGACCATTGAAAATCAATAATGGAAGGGTTAACTTTATCTATATATATATATATATATAGTACATCTGTATACATTAAACAAATCTGTTTATGTTCGTATATGTATAAATATATATATATACCTTAAACAAAATGAGACTGGAGCCCTTTTTTGGAAGCACTTTTGATCTCAGCTTCTTTTTGAAATTAAAATATTGTTAAACAGCACAATAAAAATTTTGTGTCCCCTACCGTTAGTGATTTGTGTTAATACTGATAATTTACAGAAAACTGATAATAATTGATTTCTCATAATTAGTAGAAATTCATTTATAATTTTGTGGCATTCAATCGGGATCCCGCACATGACTGCATATATATATATATATATCATCATCATCATATTCAACCATTATCTATCCACTGCTGGATGAAGGTCTCTCCAAATGCTTTCCACACAAGTCTATCCTGAGCAATTCGCTTCCACGTCACCCCAACCTGTTTTCTTATTTCATCCACCCATCTAGTTTGAGGACGTTTTCTAGGTCTTCGGTGGTCTCTTGGAATCCAGTTCAGAATTTCTGTTGTCCATCGTTGATCAGTTCTTCTTGCAATATGCCCAGCCCATCGCCATTTCAGCCCTTTTACTTTAACAATGATGTCCTCTACTCTAGTTTGCTCTCTCACCCAAGTGTTTCTTTTTCGATCTCTCCTAGTTATTCCAAGCATGCACCTCTCCATGCTCCTTTGCGTTGTCTGTAACTTTCGTATTGCTCCAACTGTTAGACTCCATGTCTCTGATCCATAAGAGAGGACTGGCAATACACACTGGTTGAAGACCTTTCTTTTTAGACACAAAGGCAATTTCCCCTTCAGGATAAAACTGTTTCTTCCAAATGCACTCCAGCCAAGTTTAATACGTCTGTTGAGTTCTTTCATAATGTTGCCATCCATTGAAATCAGCTGGCCAAGGTAAATATATGAATCAGCAATTTCTAGCTCAATGTTGTCAACTTGTATTTTTGTTTCCTCTACGAAATTATTGAACATGATCTTAGTTTTTTGTAGGTTCATCTTGAGTCCAACTTCTTTACTTCTAGTTGAGAGCTCCTGTACCATGTCTTGGAGTTCTAATGGGTCCGTTGAAAAAATAACAATGTCATCAGCAAACCGCAGATGATTTAAATATTCACCATTTATTTTTATTCCCTTGTTATTCCAATTTATCAGCTGAAAAATCATCTGTAAAGCAGAAGTAAAAAGTTTTGGAGAAATGGTATCTCCCTGCCTCACCCCTTTGCCAAGTTTGATAGTTTTGGTATCTTTATGTAACCGAAATTTTGCACTTGCATTTTTATACACACGTTTCACCATGTCAATGTACACATCCTCAATGTCTGTTGATCTTAAAGAGTTGATGACTGCTGATGTTTTTATAGAGTCAAAGGCCTTCTCATAGTCAATAAATGCAACACACAATGGAAGTTCATATTCATGTGTTCTTTCAATTAATTCTCTTAATACTTGAATATGGTCCACTGTACTGAATCCACTTCGAAATCCAGCTTGTTCTCTTGGTTGAGCTGCATCTAATTTTTTCTGCAGGCGATGTGTTAGCACTTTTGTGAAGATTTTATAAATAGCAGGTAACAAGCTAATTGGTCGGTAATTTTTTAAATCCTCTTTATCACCTTTTTTATGCAAAAGAATTACTGTTGCCGAATCCCATTGGTTTGGTATGTTACCACTGTTGAGGCATTTGGTAAAGAATTTTGCGAGTATGGATTCTACATATTCTCCAGCTTCTTTTAGGATATCTAATGTAATACCATCATCACCAGGGGCTCTTCCTTTCTTCATATTTTTTATTGCAAATGAAACTTCTTCTTTTAAGATTTTAGGAGCTGTTCCTTCGACTATTTCAGTGTCTTCGTTTAATTCACTGTTACTTTCATATAGTTTTTTGTAGAATTCTTCAAATCTTCTTTAACATCCCTAAGGCTCTTGTTATTTTCAATGGCTTTCCTTACTAGCTCACAGTTGAATTTTCTTATGTCTTCTTTCATGCTTTTGCGCAGAGTTTTACAAAGTTCTATGTACTCAATCCTGGAACTGGTATTTCGATTGTCCACCTTCATATCTCTTCGCCTTTTCATGAGCTGTTTCGTCTTCTCAGATAATTTGCTATTGTGCTTTTTACAGGTTACACCACCAATTTCCCCAGCAGTTTCAACTATTGTCTTAACAATGTTTTCATTTGCTTCTGAGATATCACTTTCATCAATAAGTCCTTCCAGTGCAGAAAAGCGATTTTTTAATTCCAACTTGAATGCCTCGGTATTTACTTTCAGTTTCATTAGATCCACCCTCTTACTTACTTGTTTCCTAATGAGCTTCTGTCGTTCTAATTTAGTATTTAAGTGCACTTTACATCTCACCATTCGATGATCACTTCCAGTATTAAATCTGTTCAGTACACTGCAATCTTCAATAATTGATTTCTTGTTTGCCAGGATATAGTCAATTTCACTAGTTCCCCCATTTGGGTGTTTCCATGTCCATTTTCTTTGCGGTTTCTTCTTAAAAAATGAATTCATGATGCTAAGGTTTTCAGCTTCTGCAAATTCGATGAGTTGATCGCCACGTTCATTCCTTTCCCCATATCCGTATTTACCAACCGATGTCTCTCCTTGTTCCTGTTGTCCAATTCTTGCATTGAAATCCCCCATGATGAGCTTGATATGTTGTTTCCCTTTGGTGTGTAACTCTTTGATTTCTTCATAAAATTCTTCAACCTCTTCGTCGGTATGGCTTGATGTTGGTGCATATACCTGTACTATTTGAAGTTGGTATCGCTGGGTTAGTTGAACAACGAGCCTCGCTGCTCGATCTGACGTGCTTTCGACTTCAAGAAGGTAGTCTTTAATTCTTTTGTTGATTAAGAAGCCAACACCACTTGTTCTTCCAGTTTCCGTTCCTCTATAATAAAACAAATGTCCACTTTTAAGTTCCACCAACTCTTCACCTTTTCTTCTAACTTCACTGAGTCCTACAATGTCCCATTTGATCTTGTCAAGTTCTTCTTCCAATTCCTGAAGTTTTGCTTCAGAAGCAAGGGATCGTCCATTAAACGTAGCCAAGGTCAATAACAAACGGCAGCCTGGGCCATTCCAGTGATTCTTAGCACCCCCTGCTTTCATGCCACACTGACCGCTGCCTTGATCAGGAGCACTCCAGCACCTGGAGACTAGGGGCCATGGTTTCTGGTGTGTCAACATAATGGAGGAATTAGCCATAATTTCACCACGCTGGCTAGACGGGTTGGTGAATTAGCCCTCCCCTTCCGCCTTTCTATCCGTGTAGCAAATATTAATTTGCCACATAAATAGAAAGCTCAGCCTGCACCACTTGAAGGCGGGGTAGGACACTAGGTTACTGGCCTGGCCGGTTCCACACATCGTCACATACGTTCAGCGTGTGGGTCTCCTTCCAGTTAGATACCAGCAACCCTTTTGCAGGCCTTTTTTTTGCAGGCATATATATATATATGTAATGATTGTGTATTTTATGTCGAATTAATTATTGCAAAACAATTTAACATGCGGGTAATATGTGTGTATAAATGAATTAAATAAATAATTTTTCTCTCAAATATTTGTAGATTCCGATATAAATTTTTAAGAATTAAACTAATGATTGCTGTCAAATATTCAGCCAAACACAGTTAATCTTAACTTCGTGAAAGAATATACAAATTTTTATCTGTCGTTGTAAACGTACCTTTGTAATTAGATTTCATATTAACGTAATCAATCTAACAGCACGTCCGAAAGCTATTAATATGATCCCTAGTTTTGTCATGAAAACTTTTGTAAAAATGAAAATGACACTATTTTGTAGAAGCTGAACCGCAGATAATAATAATCAATTCATCATCACCCTTTGTTTCCATTCTCTTATCATTCTTTTATAATTTTACGCAGCTTTTTAATAATAGCCTTTCAAAATAAAAAGTTAAGTATGAAATGTATTGTTTTTAAATACAAAGAAAAATAATAAATAACCTCTAACTTCGAAAAGGGGATCAAAATATGTGGAAAAAATTTAGTATACAACTAACAAAATCATCTAAGAACAAATGCATGTTTCCTTCTCAATATTTCATTTACGACGGACTGCCTTTCTCTTACACACTCTCATTTCATTGCTCAAATTCCCAAAATTATGTCATACATTCACTCCATATAAATTTAAAAAAAAATAACGAAAACTTAAAGGAATTTACTTAAAAATTCATTACTCTACTGGCTATGGTTTACATTCAGTCAGGTTTATACAAAGCGTAGTTAAAATATATTTCATGACTTTTTCTTTCTCCTACAGCAGACAGTAAGCAGTAGCTTTACTAGAACATCCATCATTTGGATGATGATATAATTATTCTCGACGAATTAACGTATAATAACGTATTCTCTACGAAGAGAAACAATTAATAGAGTGTTAACATTAATCAAACAAGTTGACGTGACTACTTTGATATCAAAAATTAATGGTCTCTTAACATTAATAAAATAAGTGAACGATATGTGAGACGTGATGTTTCAACCATCTACGTTTTCTGCTCAAATTGAAGCTATATTTGACTCTCCATCGCAAGATTAGGTGTGTTATATAAAGAAGAAACAAAATATTTATATATCAAAGTATCAATAATAATACTACCAAAATAACTTTCTTTGGGTAATCTCTGCAGTAAGTCTCTATATACGTATAGAAATCAAACAAACCTAACAAGAGAAATCACATCAAATACCAGATTAATCTACAAGTGTACCTATCCTCCCCATCTCTCCCTCTCTCCCCTCTCTCAATTTGAGTAGGTCCAGCCAATATTTGGCATATAGTGGATTGCATGTTAATACTCTAATACAGCGGTTCTTCAACTTTCCTAGACTGGGGGCTCCCTTTAGAGAGCACTTGTCCTCGGCGATCCCCAAGAATTAACTCAAAGTTTAAAGCCCGGAATTTGCATCATATGTATTTATTTCTAGTGTTTCATCACTAATTTTCACTATTTAAGGAAAGAATTTTTCGTCCCCTCATAATTTATTCTTAGCATTAAAGAACAAATGCTCTTTTCTTAGGGTTTTTCTGAATATTTGTTGAACACAGGGAGGGTCTCGTGGACCTACAGGGGTCCACGGACCACAATTGAAGAATCGCTGCCTTAATATATTATATATAAAGATAAATCAGTTTTATTTATTTGAAAATCATCATGACTACCTCGATGGAGGGGAAAATAAGACTTAAATCTGTTTCTTTACAAAAATGAAATATCTAGGCTTTCAAAGAATGATAACAACATTTGGGAAGAAAAATCAGGAAATAGTGTATGGAAGGTTGTAATGAGTAATTTATTCTGAAAGTAATGGATGCATGTGAAATTTTATGTAGCGAAATTGATTGTTTTTTATTGTGAAGAAATGCAGAAAACAATTCGGTTCATGATTTTTGAGGGAGGAGATTACATTTCTGAAAATATCGCGTCCTCTGTATCTCAACAAAAATCCCATTTGTAGAAGAATTTGTTCACTACTTACTTCGAATGACCGCTTTCCTTATTTATGAGTTTCCCAATGTAATTCACTGATCAGTTTCAAATACCTGAATTTCGTCGTACAAATAAGCGAAACTTTTCAACGACACTGGAAATTTAATAACGGCTTGGGAATCCATTATTTTAGATCCAAAATCGGTCGCGTTTAGCCTATTTTCATTACTTAGATATTTCGAATATTTGTTATTGAATTTGTTCAGACATTTTCACGTCCGTTAAATTTTTTAAATCTAGTTAAAATGTTTTATAGCTCTTTATTTATTTTGTTGATTTCCATAAATATAAATAATAATATTAAGGACCATTTTTACTACAATTAAATGATTAAATTTGTTTTAAAATTATTTCTCATTCTTTACTTACTCAGTGTGATTTGTTCTTTAAAATCTATTTTTCTGTAGGGAATAATAGAAATTATATACAATCTGATATACATATAAGGTCAATAAAATGTCCTTGCAAACTTTATTCGTTTAAAAAAAAAAGAAGAAAATATCATCGCATTAAAATAAGGTTTACGTAATGAGCATTGTCTGAATGTGGGAATTATTGATAGACTACAAAATTGTAGCTTATAATTCGCCAATAGGTAACGCTTTAGGTATTTGAAAGACAATGAAATTATTATCGGGAGGGAGGGAAGGAGGGAGAGAAAGAGAGAGAGAGAAAGAGGGAGGGAGGGAAGGAGGGAGAGAAAGAGAGAGAGAGAGAGAGAGAGGGAGGGAGAAATTTGACGTCATTCATTAAGTTTGATTTCGAACGTGGGAACTTTTTTTTAAGAAAATGTCATTTTGTTTCTTGATTATATTTCGCGTCTACAGAAATTATTGAGACAATTTTCGGTATAAACAAAAACAATTATTTTATTAATGCATGTAAGCTGCTCAACTTCAGACCTCCATCAATTTTCTATATCAACACCCTCTCGATATTAAATTTTTTTTAAAGCTGGGAAAATATATGTCAAAACGACTTTAAAACTTACCACCTTCCCGTGTGGTCTAGTGGTTAGGATTCCTGGCTTTCACCCAGGCGGCCCGGGTTCGATTCCCGGCGTGGGGAAAAATGGTTAGCGCAGTATAGCCTAGGTGCTCTTGCTCCATAAAAAATCTGAACAACCAATAAAAATTACTAAACGGTTAATATAATTTTTTTTGAAGAAATATGTCTAGAATAATTATTGTAATTTCTGCAGTAATTACTAGTAAAATTTCCTAGATTTTTTTTCTTGTAAATTGCAAAAAATCGCAAAATTTTTTATGTATTGTATATTTACATAGAAAATATGCCGTACTCTTCCAAACAAGTGACGCAACTCAGAACTTTTCCATTTTAACATATTACGCCTTCATTTCATGGGAAATATATTGCATTTGCAGCAAGAA
>QLNU02015359.1:24964753-24990053 GCA_006491805.2 Dysdera silvatica | reverse complement strand
TATGCGATTTTATATGATATGAAGCAGCCATCACAGCACATATACGTAGAGCGCTTATGGTGTGTAGCAGTGACTCCCTTTTTAATATTGAATACAACTGCATCCTTCAAAAAACTTTACACACAGGCATTCCCCTTAAGAGGGTCTATAAAATTTTTAACAGACTCCATAGAGAACTCTTTAACCTCCAACCTTCCACTCTTTCTGCTCACACCACACCACTCAGGTATGTTGGAGTTTGTTCATTTTTTCCATCCATTTTTGCATCTATTAAACAGGCCTTACGAAAACATCACCTTGCTCTTGCGTACAAACATGGTCATAGCATACTACAACGCCTCAAAAAGGATAGGGACCCCATGCACACCACTGAAAAGGCGGGGGTATACACCATCCCCATTACTAATAATTCCAGTAACTCCCATACACAATACATCTGTAGTACAGTTAGGAAATTACAGACTAGGCTCAAAGAGCACATGGCAGATATAAATCACAATAGATTTAATACTAGTCTTGCCCAATACATCCAATCCAATGGCGCCACCCCATTATTCCACCATACCAGACTGTTGGCACATGCCGGAAATAGCCTTAAAAGTCTCAGATTCAGGGAAGCACTGGAGATATACCATAGGCGCTCCTCCACAATTAACACGGAACAACCAATTCACATTGGTTGTTCCGTGCATAGCAATACATTCTTAGCAACCCTCCATAACTCTTTACTACACCATATCTTATGTACCTTTCTCTCTCTTCTTAAACTCCATCTTTTAACTTACTCGGCCTAAAAGTATTTGACAAAAACCCTTATTTTTTCGCGCGCGTGGTTTATATTTCTTATTTTTATCTTTGTTCTTACTTCTTTTACATTATTTTTTCCCATTTGTATTCCTTGATTATATTATCTGCTGTATGTTCGATTCGCTCCATATACATCTGATGAAGGCTGCCCTTTAGCGCAGCCGAAAGCCGGCTCATGTACCAATAATCTAACAAACCGCTCAAAGTTGTCTGATTGCTTTTATTATATTTATTATACGATTCGACTTAGCACAGTTTCTTTGTAATAAAAGCCATTCGTTTGGAACTACCCACGTTCAAGAATTGCGGATCCATCCGTAGAACCATCTTGTTTTTCGGAACAAGCAAAAACTCTTATCAGAAGAGGAATGGCTGTGATGTGTAGCAATTTGGAATTCCTGCTATCACCAGATAAGAAGCGAGTTCTTAGTATTTCTTTTAATAGCGATCTGTAGGTTGTAAGTAAAATAATATAACCAGATATACTCTGCCGAACAGCGAGACAATCTTCACAAGGGTACGGGATGGAAGGAAGGAGAGAAGGTGATTGAAAGCGCCAATGGTGCACATAGCTTCATATGCTTATTTTGCCTTCAAATAAGCAAATTTTTCCGTCCATATGAATTTTTATAATTCTTGTTTGGTGTTCAAATTTAATTGTTTTAAAGGTATTGGCGAGGATCGTATCACTGTATGGGAAACTTGGCCATTTAAATCAAAACTAATTTTTTGATTAACATTGACCTTGAAACGTTAATTCTCAGTTGGATTCTCAGTTGGACAATCTTTGCTCCATAGACTTTCGTCAGTGAAGTAACAACTCGCTCAACTTCTGCAGTGTAGATAGAGATAGGACGGAGATAAGGTGAGATTCGAAAAATACTTAATAATACGAGGGAAGAGCTCGAAAACCAATATAGAAACATCTAAAAAATGTAAATTTGTAATTCTCGAGGGGTGGGGGGAGGGTCCCCTTGGGCCCCTCACTAACATTGGCCCCAGATCTAATCTTGCTCTGTACTGACAGTATATATCCTGCAAGTCTGCTAACGTGCTGATGGTTTATGGAATCTCCTTGAAAATGTTTAAAAGTTTGTAACAAATATTTCGTTTTTAATCAATTATTTATCGAGTTAGGCAGACTACTTTCTAAAGTGGGACATACTCGCTCAAAGCGGGACGTCTGATAACTCTAACATAGTAAAGAAAAAAGTCGTAGTTGCCTTTGACAGCAAATTAAAGGAATAGAAAAAATATCAGATAAAGCGCTAGAGTTTGTAGAACAAATATCAATATGAAGTTTTACATTCTTCTTTAAAAAACTTCGAAATAACTCTATTTAAACAGAGACAGATTTCGTTTTTAATATTTTATTAAATGTGGCGCAGTTTTACAAATGAAAATGCTAACGCACAGAATAATATAGACAGAGGACCTGGGTGCACTGGCACCCCCTTGGCTTCTGGAGAAAGGGGAAAAAGGACTGAATCCACAATGAAAATAAAAGTCGTGTACTGTTACTTGAACTGTTTTCGTGTACATTTTACTCAATTATTTGTTTTTTGCAAAATAAACAGAGTACAGCACACAAGAATTCATTTACAATCAGCGTAAACAGCTTATATTCACCGTGAACGAACCACTCTTAAGTAATTACACACCCAGCTAGCATCGGTCGAACAGCCCAACGAATGCAAGAAGACTGAAGCAGTGTTGCCAATCTGTGGGAAATTTCCCATGGACGAGGGAAATCTTGTGAAAATTTTAACATTGTGGGAAAAATGGAAAAAATAACAAAAACTACCAAACTGTGGGAAATTCCAGTGTCTGCGATACGACAGAAAAAATTTCCCACTTTTTTTTTTTAAATTAATGCACGTAATGTTTAATAATTAATAATTAAATATATATGATATTATTAGTCTATCTATAATTATTATATTAATAGAATATAATAAGGGAATTATAATTAGGAAATCTCCTAAAGAAGTAGTAAACTACTCTAAATTTAACTCAGTTTATTTTGCTTCGATTTTCTATAGTGATGCTTAACCAGCAATGAGGTGGCGGTGTACTAAAAAAAAAAGCAATTTGGTGTTAAAAAATGGTTTGTTTGGTTGTATTAAACTTTTCTTTGAATAATTGGGCGTCACTGCATAATAATCTCACCCTTTGGTCACAATGTCGTCAACTTCGTTCCTACTTATCGCAATGTTTTTAAAGCTGTAAAAACAATCTTTTCTCCGCAAAATAGCCATCAGGGATTAAGGCTAGAGAATTTTTTAAAATCATCTTATTTTTTTATCTCCACCAATGCACGCTTATCCAATTCAACAGGTCGCCTTGAATATGGTATCAGTAATTTGCTCGTTATTCCTATCAAAAACAATTATTTGAAGCTATACAAAAAGGTAAATCTATATTGGACATAATTGGAGCAGCAAGGTTTTAAATGAATATATATTTTATTAATTTGCTCAGTGAACTTACCTATACTATATCTTTTCATTTACAAAGCTTCCTTTAACTTTCAGTTAGCTTTTGCTAATAATTTATGTTTTTTATTGACAATTAGCTTATCTAGTAATAATTCCACTCACCACGAATCAATATTTTGCACTTCAACAATTTTTTGAATTCTAAAATATTGCTTTATGTTATGCAAATTATATTTGCGTGTAAATGTAAGCAATTATATAATTATTCTTCTCCTTTCGCTAGAATGGACAGTGAAAAAAGACAGACTACAAAAAGAAAGAATGAATGAATTTAATTCTGATAAATAAAAGAATTATATCGGTATACCTACCTTTTAATAATATAGCTCTCATAAAGTGCTAATAATATTAATATATCCATTAAATGTATGTGAAGATATTCTCTGTGCTTTGTTTGTTTTAAATAACACCGCCCATGTGGATATTACCTGGATAAACTTATTAACTAATTTTAATAATAAAGTAAACTATTAGCCTCTCATTATTAACCAGAGATAACATTGCCTAAACACGTCATAATATCCCATAAATTATTCAGGCTAACGTGCGATAACTGGGTACTGATGTTTATATTAACCTCACTATGTGTCCTTAACTTGCCTAGGGTGTGTCAAATGATGCTTTATTCATACACGTATGAGTGACACAATATTGCAATTTCCGTATTACACTGTAGGACCAGCAATGGTTAATATGGCATAGTATAATACGACAACTACAAAATTTACTGCAGAAGAAGTAAAAGCATAGTGTGTAACTATTTGGTTTGTTTTAATGTCTTGCTTAGGCTAAATGTAATGGCTAATGACTAAATAGTTAGACACCCGACATTTGCAGAATCAACTGAAAACATTCCTGTGAAAAATTATTTCTCCCATTCACTCGATAGAGCGAAGTGAAACGGAACAGAAAGATGAAAGTACTTTGAAAGATAATCACTTTTCGATTTCATTTTCAACCATTTTTAACTCACTGCGATGGACGTATTTCTATATTATCGGTACCTTATACTCACGATATAAGTTATATAACACAATATTATATCACACATATAACGCAACGTCACTTCCGGCCCAATGACCTGCGAACTGCTTTCAAACAATTCGATATATGAGCTTGATTGAGAGATTTAATAAAGCTCCAATATACCACTGGATCTCTT
This sequence comes from Dysdera silvatica, assembly GCA_006491805.2. Lineage (NCBI taxonomy): Eukaryota > Metazoa > Arthropoda > Arachnida > Araneae > Dysderidae > Dysdera > Dysdera silvatica. The sequence continues at coordinate 24,985,586 of QLNU02015359.1, read as the reverse complement.
TATTTTCAGTCTGGATTACACATGCTATACTAACAAGTACTTTGTACATTTCAATATCCACATCATCCTCAAATGAGGCCATATATCTACATAAAACAACGCTTTGATTTTTAATGAATTCATATAAATACACACAACAAAAATTATTGATTCCATATAAATAATTGCAAAATAACGAACCCTAAAGTGGTAAAATTATGATTTTTTAAATACATTATCTAATTGGTGGAGAACCTTGCAACAAACTTTTTTCTTCCCCTCTCCCCTCGGCGGCTGATTACGCTGTTCAAGCGTCCTGTCTGGGATTACAGCGCCGCTTCCCAATGAAACCCTTGCACAATCCTCCTCCTCCTTCCTCTCTCCTCCATTTTTAGCTTATTACTGTCTACGTTCTCCAAATTTAATTCAATTTCAATTGTATCGTCAGAAAATGTCGTAACAGTTGTATCAATAACCACCGTATATCAGTTAAATAAATTATTTCTATGCCAGGCCAAAGGTTTATGTAAGGGACTGAAACGCCTGTCACCACCCTTAACATGAGCGGCAATATTCTTCACTTGAGCTTTAATCCCCGGGAAATTAGGAGAATGTACTATGATCACATAACCTTCGCCTGAGCCTGCACAAAAGTTTAGACACAACACAAATTTGAGTATAACAAAATACTATTAAAACTGAAGAAGTAGGAACTTTAATATTACGAAGTATGAACACATGTAATATGCAAATTAAAAATTTGAGAACAGAAATCACATCAGTAGCGAACTTGCTGCAATATATAACTTAAAATAAGTAAAATATGTGGCACAAAAGTTTAGGCACAAACATAAATTTTAGCACTTGCATAAGGAAATGAACAATTTTAATAATCAATGTAGCCACCATTACTTCGTATTAGATTAAATACGCGGTCGTTCATTGAAAGCACAAGATTTTGAAAGGTTTCTGGTTCAAAATTAAACCACGCTTCTTCTATAGCCTTTTTAAGTTCTAAAACGGACGGATATTGCTTTCCATTGGCATACACAACATTCGTTAGTATGCCCCATACATTTTCGATGGGATTACAGTCAGGACTAAGAGCAGGCCAATCGAGAACTGTAATATTTTTAGCGCTCATCCATTCTTTTGTTGACCTGGATGTGTGGATGGACGCATTATCTTGTTGGAAAACCCAGTTTCGTCCACATAAAAGTTCGCCAAAAGGTAATAGGTGACTTTCAAGAGTTGCCTGGTATGCCTTGGAATCTTGTTTTCCATTCAAAAGGCACTTAAAAGTCTGTCCGACTAGGGTTTAAACTAAACTGAACCTCCTCCTTAACGTCTGCTGAACCGACTTAAGGGGCGTTTTCGAAGATCGTGCCAGTAGTGCGAAAGGCCATCGGGACCATCTAAGTTCCACTTTTTTTCATCACTAAATAACACCTGCAGCCATTCGTCACTGTATGATATGTGCTGCCTTGCCCATTGTAGTCGTGCTTGTTTATGATGTAATTGCAAGCAGGGCTTGCGGCGCATTTTTGCATATCTCAAATGCCTGCATTCTACAATCCTTCTACGTATGGTTTCTCTTGACACTCGCATTGCTAACGTGTTTTTTATTTGATTTGCAGACAGGCTTTCATTTGAAGCCAATCTTCGTATTTGTCTATCATCCCGAATGCTGGTCACTCGAGGCCTCCCAGATCGTGATTTTGGTTGATACTGATCACCCCGGGATAACACTCGATAAATGCCTCGCTTTGAACGGTTCAATGCAACAGAAATTTGAGTAACAGATTTACCTTTAGTTTTCAGCCTCCAAATCTTCAAAATCTCGTCATTCGTAAATTGCTTTGACTTCGGCATCGTTCTAAGCATTCTAAATTATTTCAGGCCTTATATAACAACTCTGGGAAACGCCCCTTCGATCACTTGGGAACTTCGCGCCGTTAATTTGCATAAATCTGACATATGTGCCTAAACATTTGTGGCATGCAGATTCCAATATTACGGTGTTGGGATATTTTGTTTCAGTACTTTTGGTAATCTTTTAAGTTGCACAATTTATTATTGGTTCTAGGATTATTTAGATACAATATCGGCGAAGTTCAATGCAAATTCTCGCTTTTATTTATAATTTGCCTCTGTGTCTAAACTTTTGTGCAGGCCTGTAGATGGCACAAGGTGTTTTTGGAATGCCGTGAAGAGCTTGATGACGATACCCTCGCTGGACATCCGTCAGCCTCCTCAAACGACGAAAATGTGACTCGTGTGAAAGAACTTTTGCAAACAGACCATCGAATGAGTGTTCGTTTAATAGTTGACATGCTAAATATTCCAAACACTGTCGTCCACTAGATTGTGACCAACGATTTGCATATGAGAAAAGTGTGCGCGAAGCTCATCTTAAGAATTTTGACTGATGACCAAAAGTCTTGCCGAGTGGAAATTTGTCAATAAGAATTTTGACCGATGACCAAAAATCTTGCCGAGTGGAAATTTGTCAAGACATTTTGGAAATGTGTGAAAATGAGCCTCACTTTTTGGACAATGCTATCACGGGTGATGAAATGTGGATATTTCAGTACAACCCTGAAACGAAGAGGCAAAGTGCCGAGTGGCACACCTTGGTATCCCCTCGCCCCAAGAAGGTTCGAATGAGCAAATCAAAGATCGTGCTCATTTCGTTTTTAACATCAGGAGGATCATCCACCATGAGTTTGTGACTCGCGGGACAACCTTTAACTCAAATTTTACATAGGAGTCCTCAAGAGACTGAGAGCAACAACTTGACGCATCAGACCAGACATCTGCGGCGATTGGAAACTTCATCATGACAACTCACCATCCCACACTGCCTTCGCCGTGACCAGCTTCCTGGCAAATCTAACATGGTAACACTTCTCCAACTACCCTACAGTCCTGACTTGGCTCCCGCAGACTTCTTTTTGATTCCCCATTTGAAATCCCACTGAAAGGACATCGTTACAGAACAATTGACGACATGAAAGCAGCTTATGAAATGGCTTTAAACGCACTTCCTAAACAAGCCTTTCAGGATGCCTTCACACATTGGAAATCCCACTGGCAAAGATATATCGACGTAGGAGGACAATATTTTGAAAACTTTTAATGTACAGGTATTATTATTATGTAAATAAATCATTTTTTTTTTCATACTTGTAGACTTGGTAACATTACTTTCCGCACAGACCTTGTATATATATTCTCTCTGTTTCTCATTCTATATGTATATATAAATATTCAACCTGCCTGCCTGATTAAATGTTGCATTTCATTTACTTAAATACTTCATTTCAATATATATCCCCAATGTCACATCAAATTCTCAGAACCGGCAAATAAATTTCTGTATAATTTTAACTGCTGTTTATACTAGCTTGCACCACCTGTGTGGTATTAGTCTATTTTTTTCCTAAGGACGACAACGTCTTTGTTATACATTATTCTTTTGTAACTATGAGTTAATTTCCATTCTTTATTAATAGGTTTCGGAATAAACCTTATCATCTTCCTTTTTAGTTGCTTATTGTTGAAAACGTCTTTAGTGAATGTTCAAAGTCCTTAAATGTATGTCATACAGAGTTTTAATTTAATAAAATGAACCATGAAAATTGTATCCATATCTGAGGGTGACTGCTAAGCACAGGTTCAAAATATATTATTGTAAATGAGTTTGTGCTTTGGAATTTTTATCCATTTATTACCTATCTCCCAGTTTCAAGTGCAGGTATATTTCCAAAGTTCTGGTTTCGAGGAGAGTTGCACTTGAAGAACAAGTTCCATGGAATTACTGCTCCAGAATTATCCAAGTTTTGAAATATTTAAAATTTTTAGAAATTGAGAATATTCTTGCTATATCTATGAATCAAAATCATTCTTAATTAAACGTGAAAAAAAAAAAAAAAGTGATTATAATAATGACAAGGGCTCGGCAACTCCGATTGCCATTACTGATTAGATTTTTGCTTTTGGTGCGTAGTAAATCTTTTCCTGCTATGTCAAGGATTGACAACCTTTTAAAGGTGTTATGCCAAAGTAATACTACATTCTCCTCCATCTGTGTGCCAGGCTATACTCACCCAAATTGTGAGAGTTTAGTTTAGTACCTAACTATTAATGAACATTGATAGGTTAGTTAATTAAGAGAATAAAAATTAATAATTAGTAAGTTAAGAAGATGCACACAAATCAATAATTAGTAATTTGAGAATGTACAATTTAATAGTTAGTAAATTGAGAATATATAGAGTTTAATAATTAGTGATTTAAAAGATAGAATTTAATAATTAGTAATTTAATAAGATATAAATTAATAATTAGTAATTTAATAAGATATAAATTAATAATAAATAACTTAAGAAGATACAATTTTATAATTAGTAATTTAAGAAGATACACATTAATGATTAATCAAGTTAGAGGATAAAAAAAATCCTTAACCATCGAGGGGATTTTTACAATGAGTTTTATTTTAAAATTACTCCGTGCATCATCCAAAAGTGTGCATGTGCCAAGTATGACATATGTGGCATAGGTTATCAACCCCTGTACTAGGTTATCCGTTTTTTTACAGAAAGTGGGTGAGTACCATTCTTGTTTGCTGAGTATGATTTGCCGATATTTATCGAGTCCTGACGAGAGACATTATACATATGTAATAATAATAGCACTAATATATAGGCTTTTTTTTTCTTCGTAGAACAGCCATGCAAATAAGAGGACACAAGCATTCTTTAAAAGGCATCTGAGTACCTGTTGAAAAAATGGTGAATATGTAATACTTTTTTGTTCTGTGCTCTTTTCGTTTGTGGCAAAATCTGTGGGCAGTTTGTTAGAGATTGACATCTCTAGCTATCCTTTTTCTTTTACTTTTAACCATTTATAATCACTTTTTACTACTTTTAATGTATTATCAGTGGAACGTTTGTGTAATGTATATGCTCTTACCTTGAAAAGTATAACAAACAGTTATTTCGACACTGGCGTAAGGTTTAAAAACACGACGTTTCGGGAGCCAACTGCTCCCTTTGTCAAGTGAAGGCAGAATTTCTGCCGTCACTTGACAAAGGGAGCAGTTGGCTCATCGTGTTTTTAAACCTTTCGCCAGTGTCGAAATAACTGTTTGTTATGGAATCTCCTGGTGAAACTCTCCATTGTTTTATTTGAAAAGTATATTTTATGTATATTAATATTTTGAGTCGTGAATACACAAAAATCATATGTGGCTGCTGGACATGTAACTAGAATGCCATTTGATTTTTATCACATATCTTTTTAATTATCCTGATTTACTCAGAATACATAACAGTTTTATAACAATTTATTAAAATAGATAAACAGTGTATATAATTATCCACATCTAACGATACACTTTTGGTCTCTCTATTTGCATGAAAGAAAGAAGATATCGTTTTATACTAATTGTACACATTTTTTATACAGACGTATTTAATGTTTTAATTTGATCGGTTTGCTACCAATTCAGCCAAAACAAAATATCATTAATCAAAGTGACTCTAGTCAGAAAGAACAGTCTGTTTTTGTAATTTGGAAAATCTTTCACAATTGGTTGTTATGTGTTGTAAAAAATAGTTACGAAAGCAAATTTTATTTGTGTGTGTATTTATCATTTTTCCGTTTTTTGATTTATTATGTAATACTTACATATAATGACGAGATTGGGAAATCTAGCCATGAGCTGTTGAAGTTTTGTGAATAATATGCTTTTTAAATGTGAAATATCTTTATAATTGAAAATGATTCAAATTTAACAGTTACTATTTTAAAAAGAAAACACTAATATAATATGTATAATATATGTTTAATATAATATGTATGATATATATATACAGTAGAGTCTCCATATAACGAACTTCCATATAACAAAGTTTTCTATTTAATGAAATTTTCGGCGGAACCTTGACTTTGAATGGCACTAACATGTAAATTTGTCTCCATATTACGAAAAACAATTTCTATATAACGAAGTTCTTTTTATAAAGAATTTGATTTTTTGTTTTTAATTTACCTTTTACAATTTTTCAGCGGGATGGTTAGGTAGAATAGATAGTTGAGCATTTTAAGCAAAAAGACGGAGGTGAGGTACCCTTCTGTATAGTGGACATAGGGTCAGTTGTGATAAATAATTCTATTGTTCTAAACTGGGAACTTCGAAGCAGCGGGGATGTATCACTCTGCAGGTGTGGCTAAGCCACGAAATTTGCTTCTCGCACATACGCGTTGCATTGTTGAAGAAAATGTTATACAGGGTTTGTCCCAAAAGTTCCCGAAATGATTTTTTTAAAATCATTTATTCAATATCAGTTTACAATCTTTTCAGAACTTTTCAAAGTATTCTCCCCCTGCTTCGATGCACCGTTGCCAACGCTTCACCCAATCATTGAAGGCGCCCTGGAAGTCGTCAACGGGAATCTCCTTCAGTGAGGTCGTCGCGGCTGCTTTTACCGCCTCCAGCGTCCCATGCCGAGTTCCTTTCAGGGTTCTTTTGATCCTTGGGAACAAAAAGAAATCCGCTGGTGCCAGATCGGGGCTGTACGGCGGCTGGGGCAGCGTTGCCACACCCATTTTGGCCAGCAACTCGGAGACAATGAGCGCGGTGTGGGTTGACGCGTTGTCATGGTGCAAGATCCAATTGTCGCGAATTTCGTTTCGGACGCGTCGAACCCTGTTGCGCAACCGTTTGAGCACTTCACAGTAAAACTCCTTGTTGACTGTTTGTCCTTGTGGCACGAATTCACTGTGAACTACACCTTTTCTGTCAAAAAACACAATGAGCATTGCCTTGATTCGCGATTTGCTCATCCTTGCTTTTTTCGGGCGAGGAGACTCCTTGGTGTGCCACTCGCTGCTCTGGCGCTTTGATTCGGGATCGTACTGAAAAATCCACGTCTCGTCCCCTGTGATCACTCTGTCCAAAAATTCTGGGTCCGTTTCGTAGCGTTCATGCAATTCCTGGCACTTCAACAAACGCTGCTCCTTCATCTCACTCGTCAGGACTTTTGGCACCATTTTCGAGCAGACTTTCCTCATTTGAAGATCCTCCGTTAAAATGCGATGAACGATTGTTTTGGGTATTCCACACTCCTCTGCAATCACCCGAACACTTAATCGTCGGTCATTGTCCAAAACTTGACGCACTTTTTGCACCGAGTCGTCCGTTTGTGATGTCGACGGGCGTCCAGAGCGGTCGTCGTCGTTGACGGACTCCCGACCTTCCCGGAACCGCTTGTGCCACATGAAAGTTTGGCTTTTTTTCATCGCCCCGTCACCGTAGGCTTTCCGAAGCATTTCGAGTGTCTCCGCCCCGTTTTTACCCAGTTTCACACAAAATTTGATTGCATAACGCTGCTCCAAAAACTGGTCCATTTTTTGATCGACGAGGGTGCAGTAGATACCTCTGCGCGGAGCGTGACCCTGCCTCAACAACTGCCCGCAGGCGACTGATACCGGTCTCGTTTCCAAGCTCAGATCCCCCACCAACTTCTCCGCCCCGTCAGCCAGCGTTGCCAACTACAAAAAATCATTCCGGGAACTTCTGGGACAAACCCTGTAGATGACATGCTCTGATATTTACAAAAGTGTGAGAATTTCTATAAACAAAACGTTTTTTATAAGAAACCTGTACAAAGCAAAATTAGTGATTATTTCTCTGTTTCAAATATGTTGTATGAGGATCATACAGATATAAAGTAATCCTCAGTCTTTACTTTTGTTATTAATTTGTACGTACTTGTATACAAAAAATATTTAAATTCGTTGAAAAAGAAGAGTCTACTGAACTTAGTTTTTACTGTCCAAATTTAACCTTTTTCATTTTATCGAAATTAAGTTTCATCATTTATGTTAATTTCTATTTAACGAATTTTCCTTATAACGAAGTTTTTCAGAGGAACGATGGCACTTCGTTAAATAGAGACTCGACTGTATATGTGTATATATATAATGGGTATATAACATGTAATAGTTAGTATTTTCTTTTTTATTAAAGAAAATACTAACTTACATTTGAAGGAATTTGAGGATTTTCTTAATTTAGATTCTTTCTAAACCAATCATGAAAATTTGAACCATTGTGATTTGACTAAGTCAGTAAATAAGTTGTGGAAAACGGTGGTTGATTTTGGATTAAGAGTTTTGGAGTTTGTAACCTAGTAATATTTAACTACTCTTCATTGTTGTGTGTGTAACCTTAGAGTGATATTATGTTCTCTTGGCATACCATTAGTACAGATTTGACCCCCCAGTTGTGCCAGAACAAGAATGCTTCTGCTTAATTGCTCACTATAGTGAGGGTAGGCCATAAGAGGTTTGGACTGTTTGGGGAAATGTAGGTGCGTTACTGTTGTGCATTGTGGCATTACATTTGTCCAGTATGCCAGGTTCAAATCTCCATGGTATCATAAAATGTATGTTGTTTTTCTACGTATTATATTTTGTAGTAGTGGTTTCTTTTAGAGCACAGGTTCAAATTCTTTGGGGAAACAACAGGGTTTGGTGCAGTATGAGTTTCGCTCTTCTCCACCACAGAAACACAAAGTAACAAACTGTTGTGTGCATTCTAGTGGATTGACCATTAAACTATTGCAGCTTACACAACATGGACTTTTTCTATGAGGTGCATGATTTTATTTAGCTGTGACTATATGTTCATGTCATGATTCCGCCATTATCTGATGATGAGGTTCTATTGTATTTGAAAAATACAATTTTAAAAAAAATTTAAATTTTAAAAATACTTTGACCCCAGTGGTATTCCTAATAAAAGAAATACTAATTCCACAATAGTAATTAGCATCAGCATTAAAATTTTGTTAAAATTTTCAAAGTTATCAGATATTACAGTTTGAAATTGCTTAAAAACAAAACAAAGAACTGAACAATTAGAGTAATTTAAAAATAATTATTAACCCTTTTCACTATGCTGACATGGTTGTAGCACCAGTGGAGTTACAAATCACTCATATTAAAAATTTGCAAATTCTTTAATTTTTCCATTCCATATACTTCTTTAATATTTAGGTGCTTTTATAATATTGGATATGCCCCGCCCTTCCTGTCTCGCCCATAAAAAATAAAAGAACTGAAGAATTATAGATCAAAGAGCAAGAATTTGAAGAAAACCTTACATAGAACACAGGAAGAGGCTGTGTTTTACTTTTTTAAGTAATTTTAATACAATTTAGGGAGGGGGGGGGGGGTAAGAATAGAACCATAATTCTTAATAATGAAATGTGAGTTTGCATGATGACTTGTCAAAGCAACAATAAGCTAGCAAAAATATGAAAATACATGCTAACATACACATGGAAATACAGGTTTTCGTATATATTGTTAGCTTCCATAAACAGACAGTAAAGCTGTTGCGAAAATGCTGATTTAAAAAGGAAAATTTGAGGAAGCAATTGTTGTGCTGGTTAGTTTTGGATATACATTATTCTCTTATTTATGTTATACTGAAATCGGTATTTTATTTCCCAAAGATTGTTTTTGCTGTTATTACATGTATTTAATCTTTATCTATCTATCTATCTATATATATGTGCCTTGGTGTTTTGAATGATGTTGTTTACAACTGTTGATTTCGGAGAGTATTTAAAAATAAAATTTAGATAATAAATTTTCTAAAGCAATTTTGTACGTGCGTCCCAGTGAAAATAGTTAAAGGCATTTATGTTTTTGATGGAATTTTTTTATTAATGTAAAAGTAAGTAGATGTCACAGAATAGCATTTCTTATTTACACTTTACCTGCCGCTTGCAACTGAAATGAATACATAGAAAAGACCGAACGATTCGAGTGAAGATTATATGGGTTCTTCACAAATGACAGCGGTATTTCTCAAAAACGCATTTGTGCCAAATAATAGGCTTCCGGGCAGTAAACGCTGGCAATCGAAAGACCGATTAATAGGCTATCAGTCATTAAGCGTTAGTGAAAAATAGCCTATTAATAGGTTTCCGGTGGGTAAAGTGTTAAGAAAAAAATGGTTTTGAAAGCACTTTTTACATGTTTCTGTATGTATTTTTGCATTTGTCTTAATAAAATACATTTAATTCCATTCTGTGTCATGTAGATATTTCATAATTATGTAAATTTTAGGAACTGCACCAGTGCTAAAAATCATAAACCATTTACTCTGTATTGCACTAATAACGTTTGAGTAAACTTCACACAATTATTTACATCCATCCATGTATCCTATATATACGGGGCACTTGGAAACTATCTGGCAACATTTTAAAGGGGGTTAGAACACGTTAAGATGATCAGTATTTGCAATAGAACCTAGGGGCGGATTTTACTCTTAAGTTAGGAAAACGTCCAGCATGCACATGTGTTTAAAACTAGTGCACAAGAAGTGCAAGATGCCACTCAGGTCAGCTTATCCAAGTGTGTAGATGATTAGAACATTGCATTTTCCGCTTCTCATGCACTAGTTGTAACCACATGTGCATGCTGAAAGCTTTTCAAACTTACTTTTTTTCTGGCACTAAGAGTGAAATTCGGCCCTAGGTTCCATTGCAGATATTGTCCGTCTTTATGTGTATTCTTTATTACCCTTTAAAAATTTGCCAGATGTTTTCTGAACTCCTTGTCTGCTCCTTGTTGTCCTCCCCACCAATGGGTGGACTGGGTCCTCCCAGAGGGTGCGTACTTCGCATTTTCGGAGGATGTGAGCCCATTGGTCTATGGGATACTAAAAAATTTCTTGATTATTGCACTAACCCAGCGCCCCTGTGCACACCTGTATACATATAGTAGATTTAATTACATATTACAAAAATACAGATATACATACGCACATATCCGTTATAACATGGAATCAGCACTAAACGCCTGCTGAAATTCAAAAGTACAAATTTATAATGTTGCTTTAATATTATATACAAGCATGAAAGTAAAATAAGACATGCAAAACACCTAGACCTGGTGGCCATAGTTCAGTTGGTGGAGTTTTCAGCATGCGACCGAAATCTCTCTCTGACTTAGAGATCTTCTTTGCCTTTATATATAATATTTAAACTACATCGTACATAAATTTGCACTTGTGAATTTCAGCAGACATTTGGCATTGGTCCCATGTTGTAATGGATGTATACATATGTCTGTATTTTTGTAATACGTGATTGAATCCACTATATGTCATTCGTGAACTGTAGTAAACACCGTCACTCATTCCAAGATGTATCATCTATATGTTTCTCCTTGTGTGTGTTTATATAAGACTTAATGGGAGAGAAGTTGAGTGTAGACTATATCTCAGTTTATAAAGCCTGTAGCATGAAACAGAAAGGTCCCGGATTTATGTCCTTGTGGTTTTCAGAATTCTTCCTTCCTCTCACGTTTATATGTGATATTTAAACTACGTTATAATTGATTATGATGAACTGATCAATTATGGACAACTGAAATTCTCAACTGAATTCCAAGAGACCACCGAAGACCTTGAAAATGTCCTCAAACTAGATGGGTGGATGAAATAAGAAAACAGGTTGGGGTGACATGGAAGCGAATTGCTCAAGATAGACTTGTGTGGAAAGCATTTGTAGAGGCCTTCGTCCACCAGTGAATAGACAACGGTTGAATACGATAATGATATAGATGGATAGATGCATGCATTCCAATTTTAATAACTGACTATATTCCAATTTTGGATTCATGAAATATTCTGAAGTACAGAGATTATACGAACTTTTGGACACCAGTGTATATGGAAGACTGAAAATTCATAAAATATAACTTAGAATGAAATTTCCCTAACCTTTTCTTTGGGCGCCATATTAAGGCACGGAGGCAAGTGGTACTCGCTACTCCAGTCTATTTATAATTCTAAGACCATTTCATATTGAAACTGTTTCTGTAAAATAATCACAAGGCATTAATACACAAAAATGCTGTATGCACAAATCATTGTTTATTATTACTTTTAATTAGAAGGCATACACACAAATTATTGTATAACATTTTGCATACAGAACAATTACTACATTGGGATCAAATGCAAGAATGAAATTTTACTTAACATACGCCATAGTATAAGGCAGCATTTCTTGAACTTTTTTTGGTCACAAAGCCCTTTTAAATCTAAAACTATGTGACAGAGCCCCAAATCGTATCACGTAAACCTTACAAATTTATCAATTCACTATTTATACAATGGGGGCGGTAAACTATTATGTAAGCATAGTTTGGTTGCATTGCTTTCGATGTCTTACATCATAAGACATCGAAAATAATACAACAAGCACAGTGGAATAAACAGAAGCGCAATAATTAATTCTTAATTAAACCTACACCAATTTATAAATTATTTTAAAAAGTTGTATTTATAGCAGCAAATAAAAATCAAGGAACGAAAACCTCATGTAAGCATGGGGTGGGTCAAGTACTTGCATTTTTTTGCTTATAGGGTATAAAACAGCCCAAAATATATGCTTAAATTTAAATAATACTGGAGCGACCTTTAAACGGTGGTAGGAGGAAATACGCTAACAAAATTCCTACCCTCTTTGCGAAGGAGTAGTTGGTGAGACAAAGATCACACATTTTTAAAATTTTTTGGCTTATTTTATTTTCAGAAATTTTTATGAAATTATGATTACGCATATTACACATAAATATAAAAATATTGAAAGTAAACTTTAGTTTAGTGCAGATTTAAGGGATGTAACATCCACCCTTAATGGGACAGATCGTATTGCTTCCTATTTTCATAAAGATCATTTATATTTGTTTGGTTTGATTGTTGAAAGCTGCAGTCTTATTCCAGGGTTAGCATTCAGTTTGTTACATATTTAGTTTTCGTTGCAACATAGGCTGAAAACCCTGATTTGTATAGGTAGGTTATCACAAATGGCAATAACACTGAAATTGCGTTTTGGGACAATTCTAGGTAGGTACATACATTCTATACTGTACAAGAATTCAAGTGATTTTTCAGCAGTTCCTTTTTCAGTTTTGTGGGCAGAATCCGAAGTCAATTAACGATTCGTACTATCGGGATGTCAGACATTATGGTTTTTTAGTGATGCCAAACAGATTTTTAACCCACTCATCACTTTTTAATTGTGCTACTTGCTGCTAAGGGAAATAATCCATTACTGAACAAAGCAAGCCTTTCAGGTGTTGGTCGATTTCATCAAAACTATGATCAGGAAGCTCCTTTTCCTTCATGTCATTGTTATAGAAGTGTTTTAATGTCGGGGAACAATCGACGTTGCGGTCTTTGATAGGTTGTGCCCAAAACTTCAGCTTCGTCTTAAATATTGTGATTTTGTCATTGGCAACAAACACTATTATGTGCTTTCCTTGGAGACCAAGATTAATATCATTGATTTTTGAAAATATGTCGGCTAAGTACGGCAGCCAATATAACCATTCATTTTTAGTAAGCCTACTTTTATGATGAAAATTGAAAAATTGAGAGACAGGTTGGATTTTCTGCGCATGATATTGGTCTTCAATCTTGGGCACATAAATACAGTAGAGAAATTAATCATAAAAATTTCAAAGCATCTCCTACTTTTATAGCCAGTTTCAAGAAACATGTCATTTCTGGTAAAAAAAAATAACAAACTTCAGAATATTTGTTACTATATGGTTCTGCATGAATCTGATATAATGAAAAGCTATTTACCATCACATTTTAAATACAGATCAAAGCAGTTTCAGAAAAGAAATGACATTAATGTGAACCTCTTCTTTCAAAACTGATAAATATTTTCAGCAAACCATTCAATAGGCAAATGCAGTTTCGCATTCTTCCACAATATAACCAGTAATTCCTATGAATGGGACACTTGTAAAAATTTTTGCTTATACATCAAGATCCAAAGGGTACTTTTGTCTCTCGTGTTTCTCCTACTTGATTTAATCCGCCAAATGTCGTTACCACATGCAGAAAAGGTGGGAAATTGTGGAAACACATACATATATACTTTTATCAGACAACATCATCAAGCCCTCTTTAAGAATAAATGACAGTGTTGGTATTATTGGATTGCTAGAGTGGTCAAAAAAGGTGAACGTACCGAGGAAACATATTTAACTGAGGAACAGTCATGCCAGTTTCTAGATATTCCACCAGGAACAACTTTTTTGTTTCAACCATGTGATGTTTATTTTTTCCGATAATGAAAATAGTTTGAAAAAAAAAAGTAACTTTATTATACTTCGCCACAAAAATGAAATTAACATCCATGAACGAAACAATATCACAAAACGACACTGTTTAATTCACAACCAATTATCCATTTCTACATTTAATAACATGATAAAATGTGCCTGGTAGAAATCAACTTATCATCTTTCAAAACCAGAAAGCATTTAAAAATATTAAGCAAATTTGCTTCGCCTTTAAACAAAATCAATCATGTTATACAGAAAATTTCATAAATAGTGCATTTATATGTTATAGTTATTGCTCAAATTTCACATGTTTTTCTCATTTTTTATTGATTTTCATTATCATTTTTGTTTTTTTGTAGTAAAGCAAAGTATGCTTATAATTCTTACAAATCAAAACTCCTACATTATGTTCTATACAAAAAGTTATTCAATCTTTATCGTCAACACATAGTTTTGGGTTAACTTCTTGCACATTTTTTATTATGTGGGAAATTAGTAATGAGTAACTTAAAGTCATTACAAGTTAATACATCATCGCACATAGTTCATTCTTATATTTTATATAGTTCGTTGTCATATTGTGCATGGTTGTCAAAACTACAAGGTATGCCATTAGGTGATATGAAATTATAACTGACACAAATATTTCGAGTTTTTATAGAAATTTTCTTACCCTTATTTTTAACATTGGAATACTTTTTCTGCAAACCTGATAAGTAAATATTTTTCAATTGCACTTTAATAGATTAATCCGTTAGATATAGTGTTTTCACAACTATAAGTATTGATGATTTCAGCAAAATACTGGATATTTTATCAAATTTCATGAAAAATCGCCAAATGTGGCAAAAAAATCTAACATTTTACCAAATTTCAATGGCTTCTACCTCTGCTTGGGGGTCGATTGGGACAGATGTTATTTTTTTATATGATTAAAAATTATACTAGCTATCTACTGACCAAATACCAAACTGATCCGGGAGAGACATCTGGAGTAGTTCCCTTGTGAGTATCAGGACTGCTATAACTTTATCTCTATAGAGATAAAGTCTACCTTTCAAGTTCTTGAAAGGTTTGCTTTTTGTCTTTCAGAGCTCGGTTTATTCATGTCTTAGTCTCCTTATTTTAGCATCTTTTTTAAAAAAAAAGTTCAAAAATTGCATCACTCTTAATTCGATGAATGCATGCAAATTTTGAAAACCATACACGACAGATTTTGATGCCACTGATTACTTTAATTTCAATTCCTTCCTCTTTGGAATAATCAGAAGCATTTTGTAACACTGCTGCAATCGCTAGGAACATCGAGAGTAAAAGTAACATCTCCTTTCAAAATTTCCTTTTCCGGTAAATTTTTCCGCAGGAAACTTTCTTCAGGATCAGAAATGAAACCTGAGTCCCAAAGTCCTACTAAAAATCCTGCATGTTTCCAGTAGTTTTGGATGGTTTTCGGTTGAACCAAATGCCAGGCATTACTTAAAAATTGACAAGCAATTTTGATGTCTGCAACAAAATGCAGATCAGTTTCTAGATTCAAAAGAACACGTTGAATAATCTGAGATCTGGAATACACTTTCACGTATTTTATTATGCCCATGTCTAAAGGCTACAGTTTTGATGCAACATTCAGTGGAAATCGACACACTGTAGTGTTTTTTAGTTTGATATTCGTAGTATGAGCAGTGCATTTACCAAGCAAAAGCAAAATGTACTCGTATCTACCTTTTTTTTTTACATTTCGTCATCATACCCTTTCAGCCATTCTTCAAAAATTATGGAAGTCACCCAGGCCTTAATTTTTTCATACACTCTGCATCTACTAATTTTATTGCTTTGATTTTAGTTTTAAGGGACAAATACCTTCTCTTTTCACCACCTTTTCAAGGTTAAAACACGTGACCCTAGTATCAAATAAATAACCAACAAGAAACACTTTCTTTCCCCATAGAAAATTTTCTCCCTCACCTCTCTTCCCTCTGAAGCTTTCAGTGCTTGTTAGAACCAAAAAACTTCGCAATATCTGATATTCAAGTTTCAACAGTTTGCTATATGCAATCTTTTTAACACTGATATTGCAATTCTAAGGACACAGAAAATAATTCTTAATAATACTTTGCTGTATCCAAGTTCGCAATAAGTGGGCTCGACTGTATATATATATACTGGAATTCTAATTACTTAAATATACTGATAATTGGAATATTTAACGCTTAGTGAAATATTAATTTGGCAACACATACAAAATATCGAAACAAGTTCTATTTTTCTCCCAACAATAAACTTGCACACAGATCTCCTGTTCAGAAACGCTCAAGTAATTTCCTTCGCTTCATTTTTTGAGTATATGAGGAGTTTTGACGGGTTCGGTTGACAAGCTTTTAATATACATTTTTTAAAGCTCTTTGCTGCTATCCCTCAGCATATGCCTTGGGTGACCACTTAAAAACCCTCCATTACATCCTCTAACTTCTAGCTTTCTTGTTCATCGACAATAAATTAAAGTCAACTCTGATTGTACTAACAGATGGTTCTGTAACATGGGTGCCCATATGAGTACTTCTAGGGGTGGCGGCTGAGAAATACTAATGAGTATTTCTAGGGGAGGCTGAGAAAAATTATCTGTCAAGAATTTTAGTGAATGTACAAGATTCCAAAATGCTACAAAAATAATTGATACTGCTTGACAATTAGTAATGAGCTAAAAAGTACCTTATTTTAAAATGTGACTGTAAATTTTTTTTAAAGTAAATGCTTCACAGAATTCAGCAAATTAAATTTCTGAGTAGCTGGGTGGGCCTCGATCCCCACCCCTGCCACCCTATCTGGGTTCAACTTAAAATGGGATGATCACATAAACAATACTTGCTCTATAGTCAACAGAAACATCAGTATCATGTGTAGAATCAGCCATTTTCTCCTCATTAATAAACTCATTGACATGTATTATTCTTTTTTCTTTTCTCACGTTTTCTACTGTCATTTAATATGGGGATTCACTACAAAAATCAATATACGAAGATTTCAAACACTATAAAATAAATTTCTTAACTTACTAAAACTTACATCACAACTATCTAACTCCGATCTGTGCAAATATGATATTTTACAATAAACAAATATTGGGCTATAAACTGGCTCTAAGCATGTTCAACAACTTAAAGCACAACACTGGTCCCTTTTATATGGATAGTCAATTACCACAACGTCTATATCCAACCTCATTTAGCACTAACTATAGAGCTCGTAGTATTTGGTAATATAGGCTCATAGTAATTGGTCTTGCTTGCAGAAAGAAAAAATGGGATATGCTGGTGCTAAAATGTAAAAATCGCTTCTACAACTGACTAAATCCATTACTTTAGGTTTAAATTCAGGAATGATGTTGGGAAATTCTTTATTATTCATTAACTACTAATCATTATTTAAATTTTTCTTTCGAACCTCCCAAATCTGCTTTTATTCGACAACTTATAATAAACGTTCTGCGGCACTATTGTAACTGTTGATTAATCCTCCACCATTGCCTGAATGTTAATTTTTGTGTGGTGTTTTGTATAAGTCAAAATCTTATTCGCAGGCAGCATGGGATCCATCAGACTCGTCTTTGCTCGGTAGTGGTTATGAACCATGCTTATTATTATAATATCAAGATCATTGCGTATATACACTACTTTTTTCACTTTTATGTCCTTTTATAGTTATTTACTAACCACCCGAAAATAAAGTTGCCAGAAAGGGTGGTAAAGTTGAAAAAAAAAAAAAAATGAAGCAAGGCCTAGGTGGCCTTGATTGAAGTAAGAAATAACATAAAAATTAACATGCTAATCACATAGTTCCACAAAAATTAACTCTTTTTTTTTTTTTTGGCTAGTACAGAAATCAGTGTTGGATGTGGACCTTTAGGAAACATTAATTTAAATAAACTACGAAACGTTAAAAGATAGACGATTAAATCTAGCTTTTATGCATAGAAATACACGAGAAAATAAATATGCAAAAACTTACAAAACGTTTGAAAATCGAAACTTCGTCCTGCATGCTTGATGCTTCAGTGGCGCCATTATCCACTAGTTAGCCTGACACAAGGGGCGTTACCTCTTTTAAACAAGCATGGCGGTGACTGTCCATAATATTGAAGTTCTGGTTACCGCTTGAAGAATTAATAACCATAACGGAAAAAATACTTATTTAATGGCTGAAATATGATTACAGGCTAAAATATACACTTTATAATAGTAAATCCATAGATTTTCTTTTGCACTATATTAGTAGTAAAGATCTAGATCAGGCTGTAGGCAACATGGCAAAACATTACGAAGCTACCAATTTGGCATAGGGATGATGTTAAATTGGCAAAATGTTGGCGTATATATTATTCTTTTAGAGTTAGGATAAAAATGCTACGAAATCACTACAATGATTTTCATTGTGTAATAAGCAGAAATGAAAGTAAATACATGTAAACTTTGAATCACGCAATAAAGTAGAAGTGTGCAGGGGAAAGTTGGGAAGGGCGGCCGCCGGGAGGCATCGCTATAATCCCAGATCAGGCAATAAATAGAGAATAATTGAAGTTCATTGGCGAATGGGGATGATGGGATTGCTTAGGCTCCGCCGTATTAGGCTAATGCCGTTCAGAAACTTGCTTCACTTCACTGTATTACACCCTCACTATTTTTTGTATTTTAATCCGTACGATTGTAAGTATTCTTTGTTGAAATTTATAATTTGGGAATTGAGTTTTTTACTTGCTTTGTATGTTTCTCTTTTGTGATGCGATATAATACAAATTTAGCCAGCATATAGAATGTTACATTCAAACGCCACTGATTTGAGCCAAATGTTATATGTATGCATTCAGTGGCGTAGGCTTGAGGGGGTTGAAATCACGCCCATTGAATATCGAGGCACACGTTTCTCTTTAACGCCGTGTTACTTAATCTTTTTCAGACACTAAAGTTCCCATAATTTTTTAATAGCTATGCCTCAGTCGGACGTATATGTTCTATATAAGGGTCGCCCAGCCCAGGCCTTCAGCTTGACGTTTGTTGTGGGGGGGAGGCTCTGAAAGTTAAGGCTTAACATTTAAAACTCTGAGGCTCTGAAGGTTAAAACTTAAATTTGTTAATGTTTTGATGTATTTTATTAATATATTTAATAATACTAAATATCTAGGTTAAACTACACGTGTATCCCCTGTACGATTTGTCGCCATATGTGGCAACCCTGCCGCTATAACTCCTTCGTCTTGCACTGGCGATATCGATACTGCAATAAATAATCTTAACACTGTCATTAACAACGCAACTGAAGAAAGCGCAGTCACTAAAAACATTACAGGTGATCTCCTTGATCTTCCCCAGTGGATTAAAAAACATATTTCAAATAAAAATAAACTCAGACGACAATATCAGAAATCGTGGGATCCGGAAGATAAAAATCAATGGAGGATATGTGCAAATAATACGAAAAATATCATTAGGAGATTTACGCAAAGGAGGTGGGACGAATTCATCAAAGATCTCGATCATAAAAATGGCACGGCATGGAAGTTCATAAAGACATTGAAGAAACAGGATAACAAGATTCTTAAGCTTTGGGACGATAATACAAATCATGTTATGACTGATAAAAAACAAATTACTGATATTTTAGCCAATTCTCTTGAAAATCAGCTCAAAACACCAAGCCTCATTAATTCTCCGGTCTCATATATTGTGTGCAAATCCATAGACATATTTAAAAACACCTGTACAGAAACAAAATCTTTCTTGCCTACATCACCAACTGAAATAACGAAAATAATTAAGGAGCTACATACTAAAAAGGCATGTGGACCAGATAATATCACAAACAAACATATTAAAAATTTACCTATGAAAGCAATAGTCCTTCTTACAAATATTTTTAATGCATCAATCAGACTTGGGTATTTTCCAGAAGTGTGGAAAACTGCCAAGATCATTGCTATTCCCCAAAAAGATAACAGGTGCCTTAATCCATCAATGTATAGACCAATTAGTCTTCTCTCATGCCTAAGCAAAATATTTGAAAATATCATTCTGATAAGGTTGAATGACGAGGTAAACAAGAAACATTTGCTACATCCTTGCCAGTTTGGATTCAGAGAAAAACATTCTACCCAACATCAACTCTGGAGGGTAACGGAGTTTATTCTAGACGGATTTAATAGAATGGAATGTACTGCCACAATCTTTTTAGACTTGGAAAAGGCGTTCGACAAAGTTTGGATTGATGGTCTCGTATACAAGCTGCTTAGATTTAACATTTCGCATTACCTTGTGAGGGTGATTTCGTCTTATCTCAGAAATAGGGGATTCGTATATGCCAATAATGGTGAATTCAGCAACAGGAGACCCATTACTGCAGGAGTACCTCAAGGATCACTCTTAGGACCATTATTGTTCAACCTTTTCACTAGTGACTTTCCAGAAGTTAACAGAGGCATCCTTGCACTTTATGCTGACGACACGGCAATTTTATGTAAAAGTCAAGATATCAACACCGCTGTAAATAACCTTCAAGACAACTTAACGACTATAGAAAGATGGCTTATGGCTTGGGGTCTTACCGTGAATCCAGCGAAAAGTCAATTAGTTATTTTCAGAAACGGTGGGAAAATTGGCTCTTACTCAGTCACAGTAAAAGATAAAAA
>QLNU02015359.1:24947779-24959893 GCA_006491805.2 Dysdera silvatica | reverse complement strand
ATTAATATATTATAATTTTATATTTAATGTGTTTTCTTTACTTTGCATAAAAAATGCTTTTGTTATGCAAATGTGGCGGTGGGCAGAAAGTCGTAAACGATTTGGTTACTATTAAAGGAGCCACGGATTACTTAGCTGCTATAAAAGGAGGTCGCGATTTGAATAAGGTTGGAAAACACTGCTTTAATTAGTAAGAAAAAGATGCATAGCTCACAAAGCGTAAGTACATGCATTTCCAAAATGTGACGCGTTCCGAGAGTGTTAATGTGTCACTTTCAATTTATATTCTCTGCCGTTTTAAAAGTTGAGCTGAAGTTCTTATATGGAAGAGATCATGCGCTATCAAGTGATCTTTTTCCTATAAAAACTTCTACTCAATTTATAAAACGCCATAGAGCCCCAATTAAAAGTAAAGCACTAAAATTTTCGAAACACTTCACCTTTTTTAGGCAGTACGTGTACATATCGTGTGCGGGCCATGTATACTTTCTTACTAACTAAGGAATGCTCTACAACTTTCTAATTAAAAATATTACCCCGTCTTAATTACTTTTCGACATAAGAATTTTATTTTCCTCAGTTCGCCACCAAGGGCACTGCTTTTATCTTGTTTATTAGAGCATGGCCATTTCATTATGCCAATGTCTAACTTTTGTGGCAAGGGCTATCTTCGATCTAAAGTTATTAGCCATATTCCGACTTTACTAAGAACCCTGTACATTCGGTTATCAATGATGAAACTGTTCGATTCCAGAGATTAATAATTTTCACAAATTATTTTAGATTTGAAGGAAATCAAAAGGATAATAATATTTACTGCAAAATGCCTCTAGAGTTGCGCCTTCCCATCTTTGCATCTCGCATGTGGATAAACCAGTCAGAAAATCAACGCAAAAGACAACCCAAATCAAACACGTCGTCACTGCTCTGTTCATGATGTATTCTCCTCTTAAACCTCTGCGAACAAATTTAAACACATTTTAGCTCTTTTTTCTATTTCGGCAAATACATAATTTAAAAGACTTAAAATACAAGTTTAAATTCAGATGTCTTAATATATAAGTCTAAATTTAGAAGTCTTAATATACAAGTCTAAATTTAGAAGTCCTACATATACAACATAACAAATCAATATACAATGCTCACCGGTAAAGTTGAACGTGATGACATCGGTGCTTACAAAACTAAAGATGTTAAAAAATATTGCATCAAAAATGCAATTAGGGTTGCTGCAACAATGCGTTTTACTTTCCTGTTATTTTTGTTTTTACTTCTGTTTATGTTTTTGATATCAACTTAGTACGTTACGAAATAAAAGGATTGAAAATTACGCAGCGAGAATAAAACTAAGCTATAAAGCGATAATGTAATATCTCATGTATGAACATTTTCATAGGTTAGGAAAAAAAAACTATTAATTTTTTAAAGGCACTTTAGTAAATCCGAAACTTTAAACAGAAGCTAACTTCGTAACATGGAGCAATTATTTAATCGTTAAAATTAACAAATTAGTAATTAGAAATTCAATTCTTTAAAACCATTTCTATCTGTTGAACACAATTTTTACACAATAGCAAAAGAAAGTAATTATTTGTGCGTATATTAAAACCACATTTCCTAGTGCTCAAAACATTCAAGTGATACAAAATATTACAAAACATTATAGAGTAAAAGTTTAAAAGATGCAACAATGAAGTGTATGTAAGAAATTAAACAACAGGAGCAATTCCTTAAAAATTAAGCTAAAATCTATATTAATGAATTTTATGTTCAGCACTGCAGATATTTAACAACATATGAGGTTTATACACGTAAATTAAATGAATTGAACTAGAATATATGAAAGTAAACATTTTTTACATTAAGACAACTGCAACTAAGTAAATGAAATCCTTGTTCACAAAGGATAGTGAAGGATAAAATGCTTATATCCTATTGATAGGAGAATTTCTTCAAGCATTTACGTGGCACAAATGTTCTACTTACTGCGCTACTAATGATGTCACTTTCTATGTCTTCTGCTTATCTCTTCAAAATTGTTATCCAGCATTTAATGTTTGTAACATTCAGTTTGCGGTTGTATATATACAGCTTATTCCATCCCACACAGTCATACAAATTCTTAAGCACAGTATAGGCCAGATACCCTTGCGCCATAAAAATCCAAACAAACATAAAAGATCCAGGTGAAACAATTAATATCTCACGTACGCAGTTTCCTCAGTGCACGTACAATTTAGAAATTTATTACACAGCTGTTTACTTCTCATTTCTGTCCTTAAGGACAGAAAACATTATCTTTCAAAATCACAGTATTCGTTGTACTATTTTTCTTAAGGTTTTGATAACAGACAGAATAATTTGTTCAATTAAAAATTGGGAATAGATAGCGTTGCAAATGTTTTCAATTTTATTTCTCTTTATTAAGAAGTTATATTTGTGATCACTGGTTTTTTATAACTAAATTATAAGGCGTAATTACTATGTATAATATCTTTTTTTCCTCATTGGTTGCTAAAGTTTCTAGATGTTTATGTATTTGTGGTTCGTCTTGCACCCTTCTTTTCTCTTCTTATTCTCTCTTGTACGAAAGAAAAAAAGAAAACCTTTATTGTACACTGTGTGCTAATAGTTCTCAAGGAATTCAACAGAAATTTATACAATAATTACAGGCACAGTACACGACAGTAAAATTAATCATGCCAATAATAATAAAATTATAATAACTAATAAGATCATAATTAAAAGCTATACACATTCTAAGTAATGTCCAGGAGAACCTTTTAGGACATATTATAATCGCTACCATAATAAATCGGAGCATTTTTTTTTTTGCTCCGTCTCTTTACTTCTGAATTTCAAAATCTTTTCTCTGAAGTAAATCACTATTATACATCCAGCCTTTGACTTCGATTTTAAACCTGCCCACTCTCTCCTCTTCCCAAATTTTCATGGACACCTCATTAACCACCTTTTTCGCAAGGTTTTCCAAATGTTTACCTCAAATCTTCCTCTTAAATCCGCTGACCTTGTATTTAGCTTTTCGTCTCAAATCCTTTCCGGTATTTCTTCCTTCCTTCCAGCCTGTCCTTGTTTAAACAAACGGTCAACCAGCAATTTGTACATAAATTGTAGACTCAAACAGAATCTACCCAAATCACCAAGTTTTAATTTTAGTCCGGTTTTCCTGCTCATTTTAACGATTCCAGTTATATTAGTTTTTAACATCCCCCAAATCAATAAATCATAATTAATGATTGGCATTGCCAACGAATTAATAAGTATACAACCCCTACTTTTTTATTCAGATTTTTTTATTTTATAACAGCTAAAGTTGATAAACCTCAACTTCTTCATTAAATCCTCACTATGTTTTTTCCACTTTAAATCGCTACTAAAATTTAATCCCAGGTATTTTAAATTTGATACCTCCTCTACTTCCCTGAAAATTTGCATTCTCTACAATAAAGACATGTTTTATCGTGCAATTTAGTTTTTATCTGATTTTATTTCTATAATTTTAAAGTTGAAATAAAATATATTTGGTTTTCTCTATACTAATCCTTAAATCATTCTCGCAATTCTTTTTATTCGTTAGTCGTAAATATCGAAAACCTGATTTTTTCCCAATGTTAATATAAATCTACCTCATTATGGAGTGTTTTGTTTTTTGTTTTGTTTTTGGTTTTACGGCTCAAAGACTACAGTGGTCATGCTGCGCCGGGACCTACTGTTTTCCGAGGAATCCGAACCTCTTAAGGCCTAGGGAACCAAACCCCGGACTACAGTGAGCAGTGCGATCTTTATGAGATCTCTGAGTAAGCGTTCTTTTTGCACTGCTGGGAGTCGAACCCGGATTAGCCGCGCAATAGGAGAACGCGTTACCACACTGCGCCACCGCAGGGCCCCCATTATTGGATGATTTCCTCATCCCGTATATATAGAGCCGTGGTCGGGGTGTGGCTGTGTTCGTGCACGAAAGGCTGGAGTTCGTGTATGTGCCTTCTTGGACTGGTGTTTACCCTGAAATTGAACTAATAACCATGTATACGCAAGAAAGTTTTTAATTATTGTTTACAGGTCTGCAACTGGAAATGTTGCGGTTTTTTTTTTGTTTTTTTTGCCTTTTTACAGAGAATTTTCGATTATGTTGTTGATACAGAAGGGAAATTGATTCTTCTTGAGAACTAGGATATAAATATGACCAATAAAATAATGGATCTAATTTTCCTCATGATCTAACTTACTCATATAACTTAAATTTTACGACAACATCGTTCACTGGGATCGCACAAAATATGCATTTCACATTAGACTTATGCATAACTAATATTGAATTTAAAATATTCGGTATTTTTATTTTTCATATAAGCTAGCACTTGCTTATATTCATTATATTTAATGCCAAGCATCTTCATCATCGCATGGTAAAGAATTGTTATACGACGAGATGTTTCCCAGAAGAAAATTTGCTTCTATTTACAAATGAGCTCTGATTGATAGATTGAACATATATTACAGACGCTATTGATGTTGAGTGTGCGTATATGAATTTTTTTGCTGTGTTAAAGCCAATCTACGATCGTGTCTTCCCAATCTGGAAAAGCTAGAAAGCCTTGGGTTCATGTAGCGTTGCTTCATAAGATTAATGTAAAACAAACTATGCTCCAGAGTTAAATGACTATGCTGCACCATAAGCATAGGCAGAAAGTTCATAAAGGGGGTTATAGGCTTAATTTGGAAGGGGTTATACAGAGCTACAACTCATATATTCCTATGTTAAATATACAAAATTTCATTGCGAAGGGGTGGGTTACAACCCCCAAAACCGCCCTCTGGCTACGCCTATGCGCTGCACTGTCAGATGAGATTAACAGCAACACCTCTGTTGGTAAACTGAGGAAGTTAAAAGATAAATACTTAAAGATAATTAAAGTAGGGAAATATTTTCAATTAGAAAGTTGTAGAGCATTCGTCGGTTAGTAAGAAAGATAAACGAGTCGCATACAAAATGTACACGTATTGCCAAAAAGTGAAGTGTTCCGAAAATTTCAATGCAGGATTTTCAGTTGATGATATCTAGCGTTTTAAAAGTTGCGTTGAAGTTCTTATAGGAAAGATATTAGAAAATGTGTAAGTGATATTTATTTCGTCATTCTTAAATAACTCATGTAGCTATTCAGCTATAATCATATTAATGCATTTGTGTCATGTAAATTCCTTTTATTAACCAACTTAGATATGCGTAAGTATGACTTCTCTTTATTTATTTCTATACGTGTTTCGAATGTTCTGTACTGATTTATAAAAATAAATAATGCTCAACAACTTTGCAACTGACTTTTTTCATCTACTCCGCTTTATTGTAGAGGTCATTCTTTTAGCTTTCATAATTCTTCACTGGAGAAGCTGCAGTGTTCAAATTTTGATTATGCCTGGTCAATTACCTATACTAACTTCAACTCAACTTCTAAAATGGCAGCTTCTAAATCCATCAGCTGAAAGTGATACTTTGAAACTTCTGGAACACTCCACATTTTGTCAGTAGGTGGACATATTGTGTGTGAGTCGTATGTTTTTCTTAATAACTGAAGCAGGTTCTACAACATTATAATTGAAATATTTCCCTGTCTTAATTGCCTTTCGATATAAAATGTTTAACTTCATTAGTTCGCCACCAGGAGCGTTGCTGTTAATCTCATCTAATAGTGATTAGTCCTTTTTATTATACCAATGCCTGACTTCCATTGCAAGAGCTATCTTCGACAAATATTAGTGGCTGCATTTTAACACTTCCCTAGGAACACTGCATAGTCATCCCATATTATCCGCTGGCATGGTATTCGTGTTTTTTTGTTTGTTTTTTTGCAATTCTCAAGAAATAAAATTTTTAGCAAAATTAGAATTTTTTATGTCAAAATAATAATCTTTACATGTTGTTTCGCGTAAGCCTAGTGTACAACGTACTAAAAATAATCGGATGAATGTAGCGTGTATACATACGTGAACATTTTATATGTTGTTACTAAGTATTATTGAATGTGGTTTCTGAACTTTTGTTAGTTTGTACAAGACTAAATAATATACAAAATTAACTAAATAATATACAAAATTAACTAAATAATATACAAAATTAACTAAATAAAAATATTTAGTTTTCTGCAATTTTTCGTGAAAATGCTTTAGTTATGTGTAGTATTCAGTATGCAAGACAAGTTTTATGAACGCAACCCGCCTTTTCACATATAGTTTAGATTTTGCCAATTGCGGTTTTGTAATTCGCGTATAGTTCTTGGAACGTTACGCCCGAGAACAGCGAGGGACTACTGTATAATTCTAAGAGCAAATACCCAAATATTTAATTATCAACAAGGTAGAATATTTCTAATTTATTTTGAAGGTTTGCATATTTTTATGTTTAACGTTCCTACTACGCTGCATGATATTCGGAAAAGAACAGATCGCTTACGCAAACGACATTTCTTGCCTTTTGGTGACCTAGCGGCAAATCTGAACAAAATATCGGTATGTCATTTGCACACGTAAATTACCTCAATAAATTTATATAATTTATTAATAGAGGAAACTTAATACACATATACATGAATTCTATTATACTAGCTACTGTATTAAAATTTTCAGTAGATACTACAATACTTTTACTGCAATATTTAATATCGCTTTTTAATTCATTCTAGCCTTCTTTATGGAATGTTTATTTAGCGTCGAATAAACTAAAAGATGTTGCGCTCTTTATAATACAATTTCGGAACAGAGGAAGCTTCGGGAGCCAAAAAATTGTCCGTTTTTAAGGATGTCCGCAATTTTGAGGGTTGGAAGATAGAAAGTGTAAGGGCTGGGAATTAGAGAAACGTTCTTCAAATAGCAGTGTCTGCTATTTGGGAATATCCTTAAAACAGGTTTTGATGGGCACGAATGGACGTCATCGTCAACCCCACGATAGCATATAAAATACTTGTATGCGCAGGTGGTAGCAATAATATTGCAAGTGGACGGTTTTCTAGGAAAGAAATATTATTCAGTTACGCATGCCATCGCATCTGCGTTAGAGTATATGTAGGTGGTGTTGTTAATATCATGCGTCACCAATTTATAGGAATAACGTATTTTGAACAGCTCCTAAATTGGTGATTCACTAGTAATAAATACATTTCTTAAGAACCAAATGTCGCAATTTATCGTTGAAGAGATTAGTTCTAACGATATTTTCAATCAAAGCAGACAGATTTTTTTTTTTTTAAAGTTGGTGATTTTTTTTGGGAAGTTGGTGCTGTTATGCGGTGGATAATTGGCTTTTATGGCGATGACTTACCAAATATAATAGTAAAGGCACGTTATGTACAAACTTGATAAACCAAGTTCCTCTTATTGCCAATCAGACCTTATTTTAATTAATCAACTGTTCTAATTTAAACTTGTGTGATAACATCTGGAGCTCTACTCGCTAGCGTTAGACAGTACATTGGTTTTACCAAAATCGTTTGCTTTTTCACATTTTAGTGCTGAAAATGTTTTTTATTGGAATGATAAAGAAAAAATTACCACGAAACTTTTGTACCTTTATAAATTGATGACACATTTCTTATAGTACACATTTTCCAATCTATAGTAGGTAGTTAGGTCGTCGCCATGGTGTATTTTTATAGTACTGATATTTTTATATACCCTACGGGTGTTAAGATCCTTCCCTCTTCAATATCTGGAATCTGTACTTTCTTTTTCTAAATAATCTGAATTTTTACTATGTTTTTTTGGGGATACCTTCTGCTGTACAAGTTAATCTGCTTGCTGTTGACTTTCTTTAACAATCTTCATTTACAACCCAACTACCATCTTCAAATGACCGTATCCTTTTATTTTACAATTCCTTTTCTTTACTTCGTGGGAGTTGGGTTATCTGTATGTGTGCAGAATCTATGTGTCCACATTGATCAATTTTTTATACGACTATCCCTTTCTAAGACGTTACCTCTTCCAAATTACCACCTTTTTTCCATAATAACTATTGTTGGATAGAAGCAAAAATTACATAAACGTTATTGGTTCAGTTAACTTTTAGAACATTATGATAAAATCGTTGCTGATAGCTAATGCGATAGCACGCACGTGGCTATCGTCTTCATAGCATGGTGGCTTCTGTTAATGTCCGTAATGTTGGTCCGTGTTGTCATAATGTTGGTCCGTGTTGTCATAATGTTGGGCAGAAACTTCATTGAGCCGAGAAGTAATTAAATGTATTTGTGGATTGGTCACTAGCCTTGGGACAGAACAGATGTTTCCTAGTGCGCGAGGTACAGTTATTCAGAAGTTAGTTATTAAGAAACTATAAAAAGAAGTCACCATGCACTGACGGTGAAAGTCACAAGCGTACTGACGATGATAGCCACGTGTTTATTGACGATGATAGCCACGTGCGAACTGACGATAATAGATACGTGGGTGCTATTGAAGTAGCTATCAGAAACGTTTTTATTATAATGTTTAATAAATTAACTACATTAATGAAGTTTATGATTTTTGCTTTTATTTGATAAGTACAGTGTGTTGCCATCATACCGACTACTTTTAATTTCTCGGTGTGCCCAGCGTTTTCTGGAACTTGGCCTATTTTAGAAATTTTATAAGTGCGTTTAAAAATTTTTATCCATTTTTCAAATTTGTCCACTTTATAATTTAGTGTTTTACAACTGGTAATACTTTATGCAATTTTTCAAAATTAATGAACGCTAAATGTGTAGATATTTGAAACGTTAACTGTTGTTTTCCCAAAGTGTTTAACATCTACATTTGGAAGTTAGTAACGTCTAAACTTCACTAAGAATTTTAGCACACCTTGTATAAAATTCAACGGACACACTTTGTATTATAGGTTAAATTACTACAATGAACTGTACAACCTTTACTTAATTTACGATGTATGTTTATGCAAAAAGCCCTTCCTACACTAAATGGAAGGCAATGCCTGAAGTTGCTTCAAAAATTCTGAGCAAACGAAACTGAGCGCGCGAAACAAATACGCACAAAAAATATTCACATTAAGATGGGAAAAAGAATAAAATACCGTTTAAAAAAATAAAATAATAGGTTTTGGCACATTTCACAATTTCGTGATTAAACTAGAATTATATGTGACCCAACATCGCAAGATTTAATGCGCCGTGAAAGATTTAAAAAAAAAGAAGTATCTGGGTTCTGGCTTGTTTTTTTGGCGCAGTATAGCCCAGATGCTCTTGCGCCATAAAAAAGCCAAACAATCAATCAATCAATCAATCTGGCTTGTTTGTTTGTGGTTTTACGGCTCAAGGACTACAATGGTCATGCTGCGCCGGGACCTACTGTTTTCCGAGGAATCCAAACCTCTGGAGGCAGAGGAAATCAAATACCGAACTACAGTGAGCAGTGTGATCTATATGAGATCTCTGAGTAAGCGTTCTTTGCACCGTTGGGAGTTGAACCCGAGTTAATGGCGCACTAGGCGAACGCGTTACCATACTGCGCCACCGCAGGTCTCCTCCTGGTTTGAGTTGGACCAAAACATTATACAGACTAGACTCGGGTGATAATGCTTTCATATTCGTATATGTGTTTTTCAAGATACCATTACCCTTGGCAAAGATACACAATTACCAAATGGTCAATATAGAAACCTCACGAGGATCAGTGTTTCTTATATTCGTGAGGCGATTAATGGTATAATAGCTTTTCTATTCTATGACTGTATAACAAAATGTGTCTCTCGTTGTTCTAAACAGTTAAGCTTTATCTTCTATCATGTAATAGCATTTTTATGGCCCAAAAGGAACCTTTTCAGAGCTACAAGAGGTATTGAACAGCACATATATTTTTGCGGGTTGCCTATTACGGATAACAATAATGGAAAAATAACAACGTTTTTTATCGTAGTTGTAAGTTTAAAAGATGGTTCGACGCACGTTTCGAGAGAACAAGGTCTCTCCTCGTCTGGAACTAGCGTGCAATAAACAACATTGGAGTGTTGCCAACTCGATGTGGTTAATACGTTGCCGGTAGCGGTTAGTGCTTTTTTTCAGGAGTACAGAGTTGTTTTAGGCGGCCAACTTACAAAAGTGGTAAATTTTGGTCACAAAGTTAAGTAGCAGGTGTAGTTGAAGGAGAAGCAATGGGGAAGAGTTTTAACAGATTTTTCCAAGCCCCACTAAAACTTGGGGTTGATTTATGGTCGTTCACAAGTGATGCACCAAATCTATGGATGTAAAACGCTTCTAGGAAGTCAAGTTCAATGACCGAAAAAGGTTGTCAAATGACCATTGCTTCTTTAAAGTTGAATTGATGGTCATTATTCCAACAATGAACTACAATGGATGATTTTTGAAACTAAGCATTGGTGACATATCTTTGGTGTTCTTTTATACGATGTCGTAGGGCCCGCTTGGTCTGTCCCACATATGATAAATGGCATTGGCAAAACACACGATATATACCCTAGCGTGGTAGCATCGGGATGGTGTCTTTAAGGTGAGAGGGCCGAATTTTGTTATATGGTGAGAAGATAACTCGAAAGTTGGCTCTGCGAAGTATGTTTGCCACTGTCGCACTGATTTTAGGAAAGAACGGAAGGATGACTGTGCCCGAAAACTCAACTGTAGAACTACTGTTAAGAGTAGAGCGGTGAGTGAGTTTGGTGAGTTTAGAAAGCACGTTATCGATGATGCTAGGACTATAGCCTCTGTCCACGGCGATGGTTTTTAAAATGTTAATTTCTTCTGTAAATGCTGACTCAGTAGAGCAAATATCTAAGGCGCGAAATACAAAGGTGTAGAATGCCGCCATTTTTTGTTGAAGAGGATGGCAAGAATTTCGATGTGGGGACAAAGGGACAGCGAAAGACTTCCGGTATACAGATGTCTCGAATTGATGACCAACTTTTTTATTAAAACGTTCAGAAAGTGAAGAGACCTTTCTGACTCAACTTCAATAGAAAATTCGAAATAACCATCAATTTAGTTGATGGTGGGTAGAATCGAGTTGATTTGGTCTGGTGAACCATTCCAAATGAAGAAAATATCTCCGACATAGCGGATCCAAAATTCAAACGTAATTTAAGAAAACATGTTGGTTTCAAAGTAATGATTGTAAATATCACACAGTAATAGGATAAGGGATTCCCCAGTGCCAACCCTTCGGTTTGTTGAAAATGTTGACCATTGAAGATGAAAAAGTTACAGTTTACACAAAAAGAGGTCAATGATATTAGTTCATCAATCTCAGGTTGCGCGAAATGAAATTCGGTTAAGCGGCATCGTATCATTCAAGACATTCAAGGGCGCCATCTACAGGAATATTGGTGAACATCGATTTGATATCCAGCGAAGCTATGGTACGGTTCGCAGGTGAGAATTGATGTAGTTTAGAAATGAAATCAATGGAATTTTTGACGGTAAAAGAATTGGCAGATGACAAAGTAGCAAAGATAGAGACGAGAAATTTTGCAAGTTTGTATGGAACGGAGCCAATACAAGAAATGATCGGACGGAAAGGAATGCCAGGTTTATGTACTTTTGGAAGGGCATAAAACCGGGCAGGAATCGCGTGCGATATGGTGAGAGAATTTTTCTGGCGACGATTGAGAAGTACAGATGATTTGATGAGATTATTATACTTGGTTCGGAGTCGTTCAGAGGGATCTTTCGAAATGTGTTTGTAAGGACCTGAATCTAGGACCTTAGCTGACCCGTCGAGATATTGTTGTTTGGTTAAAACAACTATTTGGCCCCCTTTATCGGCTTTGGTAATGCATAGATTGTCATTACGTAATAATTCGTTCAAGGCTACTTTCTCAGGTTTAGGCATATTAGGAACGAGATTGGGGCGCAAGTTAGATTGAATCGAATGGCTGATAAGATGGCGGAGAGTTTCTTTTTGTGACGGACAAATTTTGCTAAATTTTTTGTCGGGATGGTGTCTTTAAGTTGAGAGGGCCGAATTTTGTTATATGGTGAAAAGATGACTCGAAAGTTTTAAACTTACAACTACGCCAAAAAACGTTGTTATTTTTCCATTATTGTTAAAAACATAGATGTTTGCGAACCGATAATTTACAAATATCCTATTTTT
>QLNU02015359.1:24926247-24947679 GCA_006491805.2 Dysdera silvatica | reverse complement strand
AAAGAAAACAAATTTGTATCTGCTGTTTTCTTGGATATCAAGAAAGCATTTGATAAAGTATGGCACGATGGGCTTATAGCGAAATTAATTGATATTGAAGTTCCTGGTAAATCAATAGTACTCATAAATTCTCTCTCTTAAAACACGCTATTTCAATTAAGATAGATAAAACCATCTCCGGTTAACGCCAAATGGAAGGCTTGAGGCCCCGGGAAAGTATTGTGAGTCCAAACCTCCTCAACGTTTATATAAACGATAGAAAACTCAAATTCTCCAAACTTACAGGAGAAAATAAATTCGTAGTATCATTTGCTGATGATACAGCGATAGAAGTATCCCAAAAACCCACAAAAAAGCAATGAATGACCTGCAAATTCACCTTAATAAAATCCTGAAATGAACGCGAAAATTGGACATAAGAGTAAACCCTGCGAAAGCTGAAGCTATTCTTTCAAGAAAAATCAATTTTCAAGAAAAATCAAAAGTCCTTTCAAATGTAAGCCCAACGAAACAATCCTACAATGGGATAATGAGGGAATAGAGTGGAAAAGGTAAGTCAAATACTTAGACTTTGCACTGGATGCAAAACAAAATTAGAGACCCCAAAACTACGAATACCCGAAAAAATGCGGAAAGAGTAGAAGATTCACCAAATGCAATTTTGCATCGAAGGAGCAAATTTAGCCTCAGAAAAAAACTTATTTTATATAAAATGGCTCTTATGCTGATACTGACATATGCTATAGGAACATGGGACGCACACGCTTAGGGTAGCGCACGCGTAGGACACACGCTTAGAATATTATATAACTTCGAGTCAAAGCTACTAAGAAAATTAGCAATGGTTTATTACAAATAACTATATATAGGGATTGTCAGATCTTACCTATAGAAAGCTATTTCATAACTCTCAGGAGAAATGCCTTCTAGAGAATCGATGTCCACCCAAACCTATTAACGATTTCAAGAATACTGCCCACCAGTATATTCCTGGCCCAAAGGCCAGTTTAAATTGCTGGGATACCTTTTGATGCAATTTTGATAAAATTTGATAACATATGAAAAGCTAAAATTTTCTCTCATGGTTCTTGAGAAATATAGCAATGAACATTTAGCGAGTTGATTGCGGCAGATCAAAATGGATGGATGGATGAATTTTAAACATTAGTTAAATATTTCGAATGTTCTGTTTCATGAAGAGCCATAGCCAGAATGGGGCTACGTGGCTGAGCCCCAATGTAGAAAAAAAAATTTTTTTTTTAAATAAATTAATGTAGAATTTTATTTAATTTTATTTTTGTTTCATATGAAATTGTACATGACAATGAAAATTGTTCTTTGACGTTAAAAATATATTCAGAATATATTTCTACGGTAGGTCTTGTGTATATCATGTTTTTAAAAGAAGTTTGGGTCTTCATTTACTCTGAGATAATGATAAGGGGAAATTATAAATTTTAGTATACCTCTGTAGGTTGTCAATGCAAAACTTACATTAAGAAATTTATTCATTAATAGTAAATGTATTTGTCTGCTTGGATGTTTAGTATCATTAAATATACAGTAGTCTCATTAAGAGACCTGTTCGAATTAAACCGAAATCTTTGCTATAGAATTTACTGCAAGCTATAATTGTTTAATATCTGTGTGTTTTGGTTTGTGCGCATAAGAGGCAACAAACATCGGAAAATTTCCCTTCCCTCAATAGGAAAATTTCAATTAGTTGGCAGCACACACTGTGCGCTGTTTGTTTACGTCGGGTCGCTGCCATTGGAAAAAAATCCAACAGTCGGAAAAAAGTTCGGATTACCAGGTTATCGGATTAGTGTGATTCGGATTATTCGAGTTTCCGGATTAACGAGACTTTACTGTATTAATAAAATACATCACAAAACATAAACGAATTTAAAGCACCCCATTAGCTTTCTCAGCCCCCTGTAACAATCGTCTAGCTACAGCCCTCTGCGAATTCAACTCATAGCTTTTGCAAAAACATGCTGCAGACATGGTGTATCGGACAGATCTGACGCTGCTCTTGCATCTGAAATTTTATTTTACGTTAGAATAATAACACAAAGAGATCTTTTGAAAATAAACGATAGAAGTAAAGTCAGAATGGAACGGCAAAGGAACCGGTCAGTTCTTCAGCTCCAAGAACTTTCTGAGGTGAAGTTGCATGATGGTCATGCAGACGAAACGATAGTTCAAATAAAGAAGGGAGACAAATATTATCGCCAAACAAGTGAACGCGAATATAGCTCTGGTGCAAGATCCATGATGTAACGACATGGATATAAGGACATTCACACACAGCAGCAATATGCGGAGTAATTTCAAAGCAGACGCAATTAAAAAAATGAAATTGACTGAAACGATGATTAATTATAACATACAAAAAATTATAAACAAGGACTAGGACAAGTAATTTATAAATCAAATTGAAAAATATTAAGTAATTTACAATATCTTTCTCTTAAATTTTTTTAATTTATTTTAATTATTGCGATGTATTCTTACAACGCGAAGATTCCATTACTCAAACGTTGGAAAGATAGCCAATAAACACTAATTTTTACTTAGCAAAGTGACCAGTAATTCTGCGCCCTAGCAAATAAAATTCCTCATACCAAAGACTAACAAAACAAATTTCCATAGTTTAGAAACATCAACATTTTGAAAAAAAATTGTTGAAATTACAAGAATATAAGCTAAGAAAGGAATGAGAGAGTTTCTGGTTGGTTGGATTTTTATGGTGCAAGGACAGTATAGATCATTCTGAGCCGAAATGTTCTGGGGTTAATATGGCTAGCGTAAGGAAAAACTAGTTTTCAACTTATATTTAAACTGTATTTAATATAACGTGCCATTTAAATTTATCCATTATATAAAAACACTGAAAACTACTTAAAAAATTTTAATTTCGTTGAAAACAAAGTACGTATTATTTCAAATTTGTAACGAACAGGATATAGGCCACGAAGGTTTCGGTTAATAAACTACATAATACATAAAAACATGAATAGTAGTACAAAAGAAATAGTAAGAACTATTATTGCAATGTCACAATTTATTATAGGCAGTGCGTTATTTATAAATGGGCACGTTGGGCACTTGCCCAAGACTCCAAATTTCCAGAGTCGCAAAAGACATCGGATTTTTTGTAATTGCAATTTATTTACGGTAGAATTCTGTTGATTAGCTCTCCCGAGGAGGCGCTTGCCACCAGTGCTGTAGTCGTAAAATAAAAGTGTGGGTATGCTCCGATTGACCTCATAATAATTGGTGCCGGTGGGAGGGGGCACTGTTTCAGATCTCCAATGCACTGAAGAAGCTACCTACAATTTCTTTTTTTTTAAATCTTATTTTGTCGTTGTACACTGATTTTTAGAATACACCTGAATAATACACCTGAATAATGTGACCACATTTTATAAAAGAGAACTGGTAGGGACTTAGTCATACCTACACTAAAATTCTATCAAGTATAGTGACCAACATTCTATGGTGACCATTGCAGTTCAGTCCCAAAATGGCCATTTTAGGCAGGTTTTACTGCGCATATTTTCTTTGAATTCTAACACAAGAGAGAAGGGGAGATTTTCGTAGAATACCGCAACACATTCTCCTGCTACTTCATGTGGCGCCCGTTTGAGCGCTTCTGACATGAAAATCTGCCTCGTTTTGAAATGTATATATCATAAATATACATCAGTAAAATATCATAAATATATATAGATATATCATAAATATATAATAATCATATATCCGAAATATATATCAGACACAAGAAAATTCAACTCCAAGTTACAAAGGAAAGCCATTGAAAACAACAAGAGCCTTATGGTTGTTAAAGAAAGTTTGTCTATTGGGAAGAAACACATCATTGCATTAAAAGGAGAGGATGGCACCGTAACAAGAAATAGGGAAGAAATACTTAGAAGAGTTGAAGAATTCTACAGAAAACTATATGAAGGAAACAGTGGATTAAACGAAGACTCTGAGATAGTCGAAGGAACAGCTCCTAAAATCTTAAAAGAAGAAGTAGCATTTGCAATAAAAAGTATGAAGAAAGGAAGAGCCCCTGGTGATGATGGTATTACATTAGATATCCTAAAAGAAGCTGGAGAATATGTAGAAGACATACTTGCAAAATTCTTTACCAAATGTCTTAACAGCGGTAACATACCAAACCAATGGGATTCTGCAACAGTAATTCTTTTGCATAAAAAAGGTGATAAAGAGGATTTGAAAAATTACCGACCAATTAGCTTGTTACCTGCTATTTATAAAATCTTCACAAAAGTGCTAACACATCGCCTGCAGAAAAAATTAGATGCAGCTCAACCAAGAGAACAAGCTGGATTTCGAAGTGGATTCAGTACAGTGGACCATATTCAAGTATTAAGAGAATTAATTGAAAGAACACATGAATATGAACTTCCATTGTGTGTGGCATTTATTGACTATGAGAAGGCCTTTGACTCTATTAAAACATCAGCAGTCATCAACTCTTTAAGATCAACAGACATCGAGGAAGTGTACATTGACATGGTGAAATGTGTGTATAAAAATATAAGTGCAACATTTCGGTTACATGAAGATACCAAATCTATCAAAATTGGTAAAAGTGGGAGAGAGGGAGATACCATTTCTCCAAAACTTTTACTTCAGATTTACAGATGATTTTTCAGCTGATAAAATGGAATAACCATGTGGAATAACCACCACCGTAATGGAATAGTACCAACATCAAGCCATACCGACGAGGAGGTTGAGGAATTCTATGAAGAAATCAAACAGCTACATACCAAGGGGAAACAACACATCAAGCTCATCATGGGAGATTTTAATGCAAGAATTGGACAACAGGAACAAGGAGAGACATCGGTTGGTAAATACGGATACGGGGAAAGGAATGAACGTGGCGATCAACTCATAGAATTTGCCGAAGCTGAAAATCTTAGCATCATGAATTCATTTTTTAAGAAGAAACTACAAAGAAAATGGACATGGAAACACCCCAATGGAGGAACCAGCGAAATTGACTATATACTGGCAAACAAGAAATCAATTATTGAAGATTGCAGCGTACTGAACAGATTTAATACTGGAAGTGATCATCGAATGGTGAGATGTAAAATGCACTTAAATACTAAACTAGAAAGGCAGAAGCTCATTAGGAAACAAGTATGTAAGAGGGTGGATTTAAAGAAATTAAAAGAAAATACCGAGGCATTCAAGTTGGAATTAAAAAATCGCTTTTCTGCACTGGAAGGACTTATTGAAGAAGTTGACATCTCAGAAGCAAATGAAAACATTGTTAAGACAATAATTGAAACTGCTGGGGAAATTGGTGGTGTAATATGTAAAAAGCAGAATAGCAAATTATCTGAGAAGACGAAACAACTCATGAAAAGGCGAAGACTTATGAAGGTGGACAATCAAAATACCAGTCGCAAGATCGAGTATGTAGAACTTTGCAAAACTTTGCGCAAAAACATGAAAGAAGATATAAGAAAATTCAATTGTGAGTTAGTAAGGAAGGCCATTGAAAGCAACAAGAGCCTTAGGGTTGTTAAAGGGAGTTTGTCTATTGGGAAGAAACACATCATTGCATTAAAAGGAGAGGATGGCACCGTAACAAGAAATAGGGAAGAAATACTTAGAAGAGTTGAAGAATTCTACAGAAAGCTGTATGAGGGAAACAGTGGATTAAACGAAGACTCTGAGATAGTCGAAGGAACAGCTCCTAAAATCTTAAAAGAAGAAGTAGCATTTGCAATAAAAAGTATGAAGAAAGGAAGATCCCCTGGCGATGATGGCATTACATTAGATATCTTAAAAGAAGCTGGAGAACATGTAGAAGACATACTCGCAAAATTCTTTACCAAATGCCTTAACAGTGGTAACATTCCACACCAATAGGATCCTACAACAATAATTCTTTGCACCAAAGAGGTGGTAAAGAGGATTGAAAAATAACGGACCAATTAGTTTGTTATCTGCTATTCATAAAATCTTAACAAAAGTGCTAACATATCGCCTGCAGAAAAAATTAGATGCAGCTCAACCAAGAGAACAAGCTGGATTTCGAAGTGGATTCAGTACAGTGGACCATATTCAAGTATTAAGAGAATTAATTGAAAGAACACATGAATATGAACTTCCATTGTGTGTGGCATTTATTGACTATGAGAAGGCCTTTGACTCTATTAAAACATCAGCAGTCATCAACTCTTTAAGATCAGCAGACATCGAGGATGTGTACATTGACATGGTGAAATGTGTGTATAAAAATGCAAGTGCAAAATTTCGGTTACATAAAGATACCGAAGCTATCAAAATTGGTAAAGGTGTGAGGCAGGGAGATACCATTTCTCCAAAACTTTTTACTTCAGCTTTACAGATGATTTTTCAGCAGATAAATTGGAATAACAAGGGAATAAAAATAAATGGTGAATATTTAAATCATTTGCGGTTTGCTGATGACATTGTTATTTTTTCAACGAACCCATCAGAACTCCAAGACATGGTACAGGAGCTCTCAACTAGAAGTAAAGATTCCGCCGCTATTGTTTTTTAAATTTTTCAGATGAGATTGTATATTCCATTCATGACGTCCATATCAATTAATGTTCCTCATCTATTGTTCCCCTACGTTCAAGGACAACTACTGTGGCAGCAACTTAATCTCTTCAACCCGAATCCAGTGTATCATCATCATATAACACCATGTAATCATCATCAGACTGCAACAACAGGACTTTTATTAAAAGGACAATCAACAATACAACAGCATAGGTTTTTTATAAAAATTGCAGTTTGATTGAATTGTTTAATTGCTTCTATATGTAAAATGTCTATATCATTGTCACATCATATGATACTTGTAAAATTAATTTCAATTTCAGAAATATTCGTAAGTTAAAATTATATTAATTGAAAGTATTAATGCATTTTGTTGTATAATATTATGCAATTAATTCTGAAAATCCCTATTTACCCTCTAAACCCTTAAAAGTGTAAGGTTCTTTTTCTTTTTTTTCTCAAGCATGTTACCCTCGTTAATCCCCCCATTCTCACCATTTGCAAGATGCAGCTGGGCCATAAGGCCGTTACAATATAACCTAAACATTCCCCTTATTTCTGCGAAACAGTCCATACCAGCTTGCACCATTTTCTTCTCAACAACTAAACGATACCGTGGGAGCACTGGACCCTTTTTTCGCCTGTGACCTTTCAAGTCATAAAACTGAACTTCTCAGGACCAGTGAACAGAAAAAAAATCAAAACAACTTCAAAGAAATCCCTGGTCGAGGGGAAGTTGTATGACTCGCACAGCGTAAATAGACGAACCACCCACAATGTCTCTCCCGCCCAAAGTTCTTTTCCCCAGTCACCTCCGGCAATAAGAAAAGTCTAATACTACAACCAGTTTCTTGGAAATGCCACCAAGAACGTCTCATAAACTCACAGTTTTATGGGCAAAAGCTGTCTAGAAAGACAGCTCGAAGTTTAACGAGAGCCAGGCCAGCTCTCCCCTCTGTGGGGTCAATCTGGCCAATTGAAAATTAGGAAAAATTTTACGTCAGAATTCAATTGGCCAATCACCATCCACGATAATCCTCGATAAGAAGTCGAACGTGAGTGTTAAGAGCCAGAGAGAGAGAGAAAAATTTTTACAACAACTAGGCCGAAGAGAGGTCTGGGCCCCATCATCTAATATGGAACTATCATAAGGGCCAAGGTTCCTTTCCCACTGGAAACCCATCATCTACAAGATGAGCCTAAATAAGGAGTAACATGTGAGTTAACATTCCTCTCTTTCTTTTCATTTAACCTGCAATAATAAGTGCCTCCTTCTCCCCCCTTAAACCTATAATGTAATATGTAATTTTTTTCTGGTCGGTTATATACCCCAGTTTATATGTCACCATGAAATTGATTATTTTAAATGTTATGTTTGTTTTGATGTATAACTTTGTATATCCGGTTTAAATACTGAGTAGATATAATTATGTCATAGGATAATTCAAGTATTTAATAATAAATTTATTTTATATTGTGATGTCATAATAAAGTATCTGAAAAATATAATATCTTGATTACTTAATCGTAATAAATAAATACGAAATAAGAGTCATATTTGTATCATGTTTGTATTTGTTTTTAATAAGAAACTGTTTTATTATTTTGTTCATTTTAACACAACGCAATGACGTTTTAACACAACGCTTTAAAATTTTAGATATTCAATTAAATTTTTATCACATATATCATAGAAAAAAATTCTATAAATTCTGTGCATAGCTTTATATTTTCTGAATTAAATTAAAACTTGTCTAAAGAACATTGATTTTTAAGACTTCGCTTATTTTCAGATCAATTCGCATTTCATGGTTCCTTTTCTTCAAATTATAGCTTTCAAATTTTGCGAAATTACACATTCTGCTGTTATTGGATCTGACAGCGCATAGCGATTTACAAATTTCTCCGAGCTAGGAAACGCTCATTTGGTCTCCGTGGGATCCTCGCTCTAGCGTTTAGAGGAGGAATGCAATTATGACAGTTTACGAACATCCATTTCCCTTTTAGCCGACGACAGCATATTCGGCCGGAATTTAACCGCTCCGATTTATAATTATTTCCACTGCCAAGAGTTACTACGGCTGTTTGGCGAATACCGAATCTCCAAAGCGGTTTGATGGAGCAGTTTTCCCAATCTGCTAACATGGACGTGTTTGCGAATAAACCAATTTACAGAAAATAGCGATTTCCGTTTCCCTCAAAAAGAATTTCGTGGCGGTTTTTCTTGAAGGTTGGTTGAATGCATTTCAGTTTGTGTACATTGATAACGAACTGTCATGTTACATGCTTTTCCACTTACTGTTTATTTGAAATCTGGTGTGACATCTATTGAAATGGAAGATGAAGTATCCTTGGTGTCTTCTCTTTGAACCATGTTTTTTTCTTGTTCTCACAACATCAGCCACTATAATTTAATGAACGTTATTTAAACAGATCATATTGTAGTAAATAAAGTAACTATATGTATGCATGGGCGCGCATATGGGGGTAGAGGGGTCGTGTTTCCCCTAGCCATTTAAAAATTTGATTTGCCCGAACCTGCTACGCATTTACTTTCAAAAGTTTTATAGTCACATTTTAAAATAAGGTACTTTTTAGCTCATTACTAATTGTCAAGCACTATCAATTATTTTTATAGTATTTTGGTATATTGTACATTCACAAAAATTCTCAACCGCTTTGAGAAGAGCTAATATTTTTCCTCAGCCCCCTCCCACCCTAGAAATACTTGTTAATTTTTATCAGCGCCCCCTAGAAATACTCGTATGGGCGCTCATGTATATATGTGTGTGTGTATACTAATTACACATTCTTAATGAGCAAATTCCCTGGGGAGATAAATAAAATTTGATTTTCATCTCTCAGATCCAACGGCACAAGCTAAAGCTCGTGTATTACACTTTTTAGATTACACTGTCATTCTCAGGGACACCACTCTAAGGCTGGATTCGATTTCTTGACTAGAATTCAAGCATTGTACCAAATAGACTATCAAGATATAGCTGACGACGATTTATCTTCATTATTACAAATATTACGAATTTCTATAAAGAAGGTTAGTAATAATATCTACATTTGCAATATATGTGCCAGAGACAAAGGCGAGAGCTGGAAATTTAATTTCTTAAGTGGAATAAATGATACCTGAAAATAACTTTGGAATTAATGAAGTTCACTGTCACGCATTTACCATTTTTACCTACATATAACATACAAAGTTATTATCCACAAGTATAAAACCAAGTCAGTCGTGCGTAGAATGACGTACATAACGTGTAAGCCCACATGCTTTATAAAAAACTTTTTGCTATGGTTTCATGTATCCTCGTTTGAAACTTATAAGCTTGTTGCTTATCTGCTTGGTACAGGTTTTAGATTGTTAAGTAAAGTCATTAACTTTCAGTAAAAATACTTGGAGGACAGTGTTCCTATTATTGGCTTAAAGGCATTTCGTGCTCTTAACGAGATGTTTCCAAACTTTTTACGCTTGAATACTTTCGTTGTTGTTAATGCTTTTAGCAAACACGTTTTCTAATGAGAGAGAATGTTTACAACCGTAAGCAAAGAGACCTTCTTTGCAAAAGTTATGAGACACACACAACACAGTAAAAAATTTACTCGACAGTAATTTGCATGAAACAAGTGATTATCATTAAAAGACGAAGGATTAGAAGATATACTTTAATGGTTTTATATTATCTGCGCTGAAATAATTCTGATTGTTACCTTGGTGGTGAAATACCTGACGATTGAGGTTCAAAAATAAAATATAGGGCGTGATTAGATTTATCGCGAGAGCTTTTGCTGGGACAAATCTGGTAATATTATTAAATGAAGACATGAACGCATGTCAAGACTGGGAACAAAAGTTAGAGCGACTGAAAGCGTAAAGGTTTTGTATACACATCAAGAATTTTACGAAATGAAAACCCAAAGTCGGATCGATCGCTTCATCTTTATGTATAGATTTGAACTGGAATATCCATATAAAATACAACGGAAGAAATTTCCATACAGATTAAACATTAATAAAACAGCAAATATATTACTCGAGCTTTCGGAGACGTCAAAAGCGGTCCGTAATTATTTGTGATAATGTTTTCTTCTGATGCGTGAGAAAGCTCTGATGACCTATTTGCTATCTTTCCAAAGTTTGATCTTTTGTATATGTATATGTGTGTGCGCGCGCGCTTGTGTATGTATGTATATATGTGCGTGTGTGTATGTATGTGTGTGCATTATATCAAATAATTTTTCATAACATTTGTTCTATTATAGGTGGTGATGAACGGAGAATCAAAAACGGAGGTTTTTAATAAACAGATTATTAAATAAAAAATCACATCTTCGTTTATTGTAATCAAAACTGACAATCATGTGAAAAATCAGGCTTATAAAAATAATAATTAAATAACTAAAATAATTTAAACTTCGCGAAGGAGCAAATGAATTTTATATCCTTTATTGGCATAAATAAGCGCTTTCACATTTGCTGTATTGGAGGTTCTGATAAAGATGTGGTTTGTGCATCAAGACGTCTTTGGCAATGAGGTTCTTAACGGTAAGCTACCGTGCTCCAGAGGCGGACTAAATCTTCTCAAAGGGCGCATACCTTGGATTTTCGGAGGGCGCGAGTCCTTGCCCATTCGGAGGCGCAAGTCCTATTACCCATGAGGGCGCATCGCTCGGGTGGACGGTAGCCTCCCCTGCTATATTCAAGATTTACAGCTAGAGACATAATAAAAGCCCCTAAACCTTTGACACCGTTTTATTGCAAAGAAGTTGTTAAAAACATTCTACAAGGTTATCAGTTGGAAAGTCTATGCTAAACTTCAACTGGAAGCTCTGCTTGACTTCAATTGAAAAATATATACTAATCTTCAGTTAGAAATTGTATGCTTATCTTTAATTGGAAGCTGTATGCTTATCTTTAGTTGGAAATTATATGTTTATCTTCAATTAGGTAATTTGTACTTGTTTTCAGTTAAAAAGTGTGTACTTATCTTAAGTTTGGAAGCATGTGCTCATATCTCCAATGGGAAAGTGTAGGCTACGGTATATTTTACTATTAAACGTGATGGTGGATTTATATTATTCAGATAGTTATTTGATTGAATTTTGAATAAAGTGGAAAATATAAAATATTTAATTATAAACACGTACGCGTCAAAATAAAATCCACGAAAAGTCCAAATGCAAATATTTTCGAATTTATATATACGCATAAAGTTACATGCCCAAAGGAGATTGCAGTTATCTGTTCAAAGTATCACACTATATATATTCAAAAGGCAGAAGTTGGATGCTCA
The DNA here is from genome assembly GCA_006491805.2 of Dysdera silvatica. Taxonomy (NCBI): domain Eukaryota; kingdom Metazoa; phylum Arthropoda; class Arachnida; order Araneae; family Dysderidae; genus Dysdera; species Dysdera silvatica. The sequence continues at coordinate 24,935,782 of QLNU02015359.1, read as the reverse complement.
AAGAGAAGTTATGTGCTCAAAGTGAAGTAGTTATGTGGTCAGAGAGAAGTAGTTATGTGCTCAGAGAGTAGTATTTATGTGCTCAAAGAGAAGTATTTATGTGCTCAAAGACATTCGAACCACGGTTCTTTCCATTGAGCCCTGAGGGTTTTGAATGCTAGACGAACGGGGACAGGATCAACGCACTCTTTCTCTGTATAAAGTGTGTCCCAAAATTCACACAAGATTTGAATTTTGCGCCATTTGTGCGGTGAAGTGTTGCCAACGAGAAAAAGACAACGTGACAGCTGACAGTTTAGGATTATTAAAAATGGAGCGTTACTCGAAAGAACAACGCGTTTTCATTGTTGCGCAATATTTTAAGAATAATCAAGGTTTGGCAGCTACAGTTCGCAATTTTCGTACAAAACATGGTCAGAATAGTGATTTAACTTCATGAACAGTGAAGAGATTAATTCAAAAATTTAGGGAGACTGGATCAATTAGTGATTTTAAACACTTTGGCCGTCCTTCAAAACAAAACATCGAAGCAGTTCCTGAGAGTTTTGCTAAAAGTCCAGGGACATCAATTCGGCAACGTGGTCAAGAATTGGACATTTCGAAAAGCTCTCTACAGCGTATTCTCACGAAAAATTTGCATCTTCATGCTTACAAAGTTGAATTGACTCAAGAACTGAAGCCTACTGACCACGCACAGTGCATAGAATTCATTGAATGGATTATGGAACAAGAACAAGTGGATGTTGATCTTTCGCACAAAATCATCTTCAGCGATGAGGCTCATATTCATCTTGATGGCTTGGTTAATCGACAAAATTGTCACATTCGGGATTCAGAAAATCCACGAGTGATTGTTGAGAAATAAATGCATCCATAACGTGTCACTGTTTGGTGCGGATTTTGAGCTGGAGGCATTATCGGACCATTCTTCTTCGAAAATGCGTCTGGCCAGGCAATAACAGTTAATGGTGCTCGCTATCGCGACATGATAATCCAGTTTTTTGCGCCTAAATTGCAAGATATGGATATGGACGACATGTGGTTTCAACAAGACGGTGCCACACGCCATACAGCCCGAGAAACAATTCAATTACTGCATGAGTCATTTCCTGGTCGTGTAATTTCTCGTTTTGGTGATCAGAATTGACCGCCCAGATCATGCAATTTAACGCCATTGGACTTTTTTCTTTGGGGTTTTTTGAAGTCTGAGGTTTATGCCAATAAGCCTACGACTACCCACGCCTTGAAGGAGGAAATTGAGCGCTGTATCAACAAAATTCAGCCACATTTATGCAAAACGGCCATGAAAAATTTCAACAAAAGAGTGCGTATGTGCCAGCAAAGCCATGGAAGCCATTTACCCGATATGCTATTCTCTACATAACTCTACACCGTATATTTTACGAATCTATAAAAAATTTACAATTTTTAATTATAAACCTGTGTTTTCTATCAAAATTACTCCTTGCGTGAATTTTTGGACACCCGTTATAATGTTGTAAGTTATTATTACACTTCTTAGGGAATCACGATATGTATATTCAAAAGGCAGAACTTGGATGCTCAAAATGAAGTAGTTATGTTCTCAAAGTGTTGAAATTCTATGTTCACACAATCATAGTTCTGTATCCAAAGAGCAGTGGTTATATTTTTAAAGAGCCTTAAGTATACGTTCAAAAAGCCCCAAATTACCGAACTACACTTTAAAGTTTTGTCATTAGTTTTTGAAGTTAATATTTGGTACGCATTCAACATTTATATAGTATGTTTTGACTACACCCGTCGTTTATACTGCTGTGTGCATCGGGTATGCGTCTTTAATACATTATGCTGAAGGCTTTGGTCTGTAATTCTCTTACTGATTTAGTGAAATTCGCACATCAACAGTAGTCAATAGAATAGAAAATACATTTTCCCATATCTTACAAATTGAACTATTTACTTGTATTTGGCATGACAGCAGCTTCTTTATTGGGAATGCAAGTATAGTTACTCTTGGATTTCCAAAAACGATTTTGCTGCTGTTCATCTCTATTTTCTATAAAGTTGTTCGATTTTCTTTTATTTACCGTACTCTGGCATGCCTTAGTAGAGAACTCGGCCAGTTTTTATTACCCATTATTCAAAAATATGCTGATTTCAAAATATTCAGAAAACATTATGATTTCTGCCGAAGTTAGAAACGTACATAAAATAAGAAAAAAATAATATATGGCGCAAAATTTCCATAAACTCTTTCTTTTGCGCAAATATTCTTGAGGCGTCTTTTTGCAAAACGTTGCGAAAAACTACCGGAATGTCGAATTTCTTCATTCGTTTCTGACGTCACGCTTTAAGATTTTAAACTCAAGCTCTTAAAATAAATTGCAAATTTCTCAAATTTCGTCCATGAAGGGAAAGGTTCATATAAGTAGCATTCAAAGCGCATACTGCAGCACACATAAAAAAACAGTTTCCTATTACTATCCTATAATAATTTTCACATACGCTTCTTCCAAAAAGCTTAAATTCAAATTGCTTATTTCGTACGTAATTAATAATATATTATTATATGTATAGGCAGAGACATCAAGACAGGGTTGGGTAAAAAGAAATGGAGGTCATAACTTTTGAAACATAAACTATTCATACGTATTTTGTGATCAGAAAACTTTAGCGGGCTAAATCACTCTAATAATAATCTCTGGAATTGGCATGGAAATACCACTTGGTTTTGCATGTAAACGACTAAATATTAACTACTAATATCGTTTGTAAAGGTTCTCTGGTGCTATTGTTTCTTATAATATATTGACGTAGTTTACAGTATAGAATTATTATTATTATTATTATTTTAATGCAAATTCACAGCCCATGATTTCTTCTTTGGCTGGAGTGTTCTTTCTATTTCATTATAAAGCCTTTTCCCCTCGAGACCAAAATAATCAAGAGTATATTCATCTAACGTGCAAGCCTTTCTATTTTACGTTTTTCCATATCATTATTAGTATTATAAATATTTCCCTATAAAATTCTCATAGGAGATATATTAAGTTATAAAATAAATTAAATCTTTTTCTGAGTGCCTTGGATCGGTTTAGGTTTTACAACGAATAAAGATTCACGAAATATATTGCAAAAGCCGACATAATTTTCAAGCAAGAACGCAACTAGAAAAAGTATGAAACAAAACAGATGAACGTAAGTCTGAAAATATATGAATTACCCTACAGAGAAATCTTTGTAATCTGTAATTGTATTCTTGAGAAAATTCACAGTCCATGTGGTATTTTGGCTGGTTTCTTCTTTTAATCAGCAAGTCCTTTCCTAAAATCCTCGGATAATTAAAGGGACATGATTGAAAAATGGATTTTCTATATTCTTAACTTATTTCTCTAAAAATTTCACACAATATTAAAAGATATAAAAGAAAACTTTTAGAAAACTTTCAGTCTTTATAATGCAGTGGTTTTTTTGGTATATGTTGTTTACTTATATTTTAAGACTCACGTTTCAAATGTTCCACACGGTGAATTATTTAAGTAAAAAATTTGATGTTTTTCTAAATAATCATTGAAACCATACATTATAGAAGCTAGTAAAAAGTGTGCTCTGTTTTCAATAGTTTTTGTTTAAAAAATAAAAACCGTTCAAAAATTGGCATTTTTGCTCATTCGATTATAATAAACGCCTACAAAAACATATAAGATACCATTCCTCAGTAAAATTGCAAGCAACTTTTATTCAGTATTATTGAGTAAATATATTCAGAAAAAATTTAAATTATTGGCTGAAAATTGCATATAAAGGATCCTTTACATAATGCAAAATATCTCAAAAATTGGTTTTTAGAAAAACGAGATTAAAGTTGATAATTTAATCGTCCAGATCTGAGACATGACTACAATCAAAAGCATTTTTCGATATATCATCATCGCATCGGAATAAGATCATTCATCCTTAGAGAGATGAACCTTTTCTTTATTTTACAGCACGTAAATCAAAAAGTTTTATTTTTCCCTAAATTTACTACTTTTTTAGGTCCAATCTCTATTATAGGTACCTTTGTATAATGTGAAACGTCCCCAGAAATGTGGTTTTTTGAATTTGGTGGCAAATCTTATTGTCTATTGGCGTTATTGACTAGGGTATAAATTTCATAACATGCATCATAATAAATTATGATATATTTTTAAAATTTAATAGCTTCTTTGTAATTGCATGTCATGTAATCTGTTTACTATTTTACAAATGAAGCAATTTAATAAGAAAGGAACGAATTCGAGAGAATATCAAATGAAACTATATTATACTTCCATTTTCGTTTAATGAAAAACTAATTATAAAAGTATATGAACGCGCAATATAATTAAAAGAAACTCTATTTAAACTCAAGTTATATTATCCCCAAGATGAAAAATAAATAAGAACAAAACTAATATAAATTTATCAGCTACTAATGTTTTGAATAGTAATTTTATATTCAAAAGCCAATTTCATTTATACAGTCGAACTCGATCTTAAGCATTGCGTTTGTAGCCACAATTCCGCTGTTAAATTCAAATCGTGAAGTTCCTTCCTGAAAACCTCAAGGAATAACTTTATTTTGCCCTGATGATAACGTAATGAAATTTCCAGAAACCAGGATATTCCGCCAAAATAGATCATAATTGAGTATTTTCATATGGGGCATTTATATACACCTACGTTATCATATGTTATTTTATACTTTCTGTGTGTCAATGTTGTTTGTTTGTTTATTTGTTTGGATTTTTTATGGCGCAAGAGCACCTGGGCTATACTGCGCCAATCAATGTTTCTCAATTTGTGTTCAACGGAACCCTAAGGTTCCATGATGACACTGCATGGGTTCCGTAACCGAATTATAAATCTGTATAGGTACTAAGATTTTAAAGAAAATCTGTAAATTCTGTGATTTTTACCCTTGACAGCACCTTAAATTAACTAACGGTCACTAATATCCCCAACAATAGAAAAGTATTACCATAATATACAGCTATATTCATTATGCATTTTATTATTATTATTATTTATTATTATATTATTGTGCATTTTCATTTTCGAGCGGTGATTAATAAAAACCCTTTAAGTTTTACCTAAATAATGTTTATAGAGGGGGTTCCGTGGTTCGGTATATATATGTAGTAAGAACGGGTTCCGTGATCCGTTATGTGGCAAGAAAAGGGTTCTACAGAGTAAAATGTTCGAGAACTAGTCAGGAGCCCCACCATGCCAAAGTGGGGCTCAGGGCCTAGTATTTATTCAGGGCCCCTCCCTACACTACTCAAAACGAAATTATTCAATAAGTAAGTAACAAATGCAAACTCTTGTTGTATATTTTATCTGCATAATTAATAGTTTAAATCGGTTTTCAATAACACCTAAACTATAATTAAGAAAAAACGTAATATTAATACTAAATTACTGTTATAATTAAAAAAACTAGGTTTCAAACTGACATTTTAAACCTGCTAAAACAGATCACATATAAAATTTGGGGGGCCAAAATGACATAGGGGCCCAGGTCTGCGGCCTCGGAGGCCCGTGCATTAATCGGGCCCTAGAAACAGTACTCTATGTGTTCCTCGGAGTTTTGTCTTCTCTATTTCTTTATATTTATTATTCTACATTAAAATTATAAATTTTTCCTCATAAAATTTGGTGTGTATGTAACATATCATTTTGTGGTTCGGTTTTGCATTGTCACATTTAAAAAATAAATGTGAGATAATCGATTTCTTACTGAAACCAGTGTGCATTTTGTTTCATAAAGTAGAGGAAATATCAAAATAAAAGTTTGCATATGCCCAAATAATTTTATTTACAAAAATTACGACTATGTATCAGTATTTTAAAATTATTTGTTGATTATAACGTTCTAGTTTCGGTTATGGTCGGATTTACCATTTTTCAGCCCCTTGGCTACTTTTTTTGCCATCCCTAGATTACTTTTTTGCCGTCCGTTCCTACCCGTCCGCCCCTCCCCCCACTCAGTAGTAGGAGAATAAAAATGTTTACATTCAATATATGCCAAAAACTTTTGTGTTGACAATAAATGTGTTGAAAAACAAACACTTAAATAAAAACATAAACATTAAATAATAATATTAACTTATATTGAAGTATTATCTCTTTTTGGTATATAATAAATCAAATTCAATTTTATTGAAATAAATTTTAATTTTAGCAAAAAATAAAAGCCTATCGAACACTGGTATTTAAATGGCAAGCATGACGTCTAGCTGTCTTCTCGGCAAAACATCTGATTATATCATCCTATGATACTGATTTTGTTATATCACACTCAATACACAAAATTTTGCCGCCCTAATGTACAGCCTATTAGGAAATACAGTATTGATCTCGGTGGTCCTTTGTATAGCGTTATAAGCGAATTTGATTGCAATTTGCACAACGCAAATTTAATTTTGCAGTTAATTATTTATTCACTAGATGGCGGCACTGCTTTATTTTCCAAGAAAAGTTTGTTTTAGCTTTTATATTTATGGTGCCCCTACAAACGCGTTAGCGGCCCTGGTCAAAACAGATTTTAGCGGCCCTCAAAAATGCTTTAACGTAACATAACGATTAAAAAACTGAACAGGGTATAGAATTACAAATTAAAGTTCTTCACCCCTCCAAACGCCAAAGGTAACGTTAAAAATAGACGTTTCTGAACGAAGTTAGCTTGTGATATACCAATCACTTGGCATTTTTTGCTTAACTTTGATGTTGTGGATAGAGGAAAGCATCAGCCTAGAGTTCCCAAAATTAATGGGGGCCAAAGCACATTTTATGTACGTTTATACATTACAGTATATGTAAAATCGCAATTTATTTCAGATTATTGGAGGTCTCGGACCTCACGAGCCCATATAACTCAACGCCTATGAATGAAAGAGTTTTTATTTAGGTCTACCACCGCATTATAAACACAAAGAAAAACCAGTACAATGTAATTATAAATTTCTGCTTCTCAGAACTTTGCTTATTTTATAAATAAGTTATTTTTTGTCTGAAATCGGGTTCTCTGGAAGGGCTATAATGCCACTACAATAAACATGATAACGTGCATAGTCTACTAATGCATTTGTCTATTTCTATAGATTTATTTGTCTATTTGTATAGATTTATTTGTCTATTTCTATAGATTTATTTGTCTATTTGCATAGATTTATTTGTCTATTTGCATAGATTTATTTGTCTATTTGCATAGATTTATTTGTCTATTTGTATAGATTTATTTGTCTATTTGTATAGATTTATTTTAACCACCATTTAGAAGTTTCATCAACGTCATGGGAAATATAACGTCACACACAAAAGGTCAATTGATGAAATACTCTGGGAAGGTATATAAAGGCCGCTAAAAACTTATTTCTTGGTGCTTGCACTGCATTTTTTTAGCGGCCCTGGGCGGCCGCCTGACTCGCAACCCCTATACATGGCCCTGAACCACTGGTGTATGCAGGATTGGTTGACCCACTGTTTGGGCTCATAATCCTCATTATGATGCAATTTTTTATATATAAACATATAAATGCATTTATTTGTAGGTCTGTTACCCTCTTCTTTATAAGCTTGGAAGTCCCTTCTTAAAATATTTTCCTCACTTGACTTTTATTCAGAAACGTAGATTTTTTAAATTTATTTGGAGTCCTAAACATATATACATTACCAAAATCACATGCAAAATTTGGGGCCCGAGCAGGCCCTACGCCTATACCTTCACTTGGCAGAGGGCGCTGTTTGGTCACGAAATATTGCGGTTTAAAGCTTTACACCACTGTTGAAATAGCATTCGTTCGGAATATTACGGGACTGGAAATACATTTAGAACACAAAAATTATTCCAAGCCGATTACTACTTTAAAAGCCAACGTTATTAATATGTATCAAGGAAAATATTTTAAAGTAGAAAAAAAAAAGAGGCGAGACGCTCCAGGCAACAATAGATGGTTGAAGCGGAGAAAGACCTGAGACGAATAGGAGTAAAACAAAAATGAAGGGGTGCTTTGTACAAAGGAGTGGCACAGGTGAGAGTGAGGCACAGGTGAGTGGCACAGTGAGGCACAGGTCTTTTAAGGACTATAGCCAGAGCCGTCGTCCGGATGGGGATAGAAGGTGCTGAGCCCTCTGGAAATATAACCAGCCCCATCCCCCTTGGGAAATAATTTTTCTCAAAATAAATTTTTCGTCTTGTATAAAATTGTACATGACAATACAAATTGTTCTTTGACGTTGAAAATGTACTCAAAATAGTCTTCTACCGTAGATCTTGTGTACATAATGTTTTTTCACTGAGGCCTGAGTTTTCATCTACTGAATGATAAAGGTAAAAGAAATTATAGAGAGGTATACTAAAATTTATAAGTTTTTAATGCAAAATTTATTTTAAGAAATTTATTTATTAATTTTAAATATATTAGTCTACTTATATATTTAGTGTTATTAAATATATCATCAAAATATTTATGAATATTTAGTCCCCGTAGCTTTCTGAGACCCTGTAGCTTTCAGAGTCCCCTCCCTGTAAACGCGTCTAGATACAAGCCTGATTATGGCCTCAGAATAATAAGAAGTAAAAGTTGATATTATTCTTAACTAGATCATAAATTAGAGGGACTTAGTAAAAAAATTATTCCAATAAATTCAGGTACAGGCATCATGGCCCATTCACATCGGATTTGGAGCAGTATAGCCTAGATGCTTTTGCGCCATAAAACGTCCAAACAAACAAACAAATCACATCGGATGATATAGATTAACATCGTACTGTACAAAGCAAATGCTAATTAATAAGGGGAAAATATTTCGATTTCTAATTTAATATGTTATTGTTCAATTTACATTCACTTTAAAAGTATTTTTAAGTAATTAACAGAAATGATGCGAATGAAGCTAAAATTTAACATTCTAATACTGGTAACTATACCACAATTATAGATTATAATTTATAATAATAATAGACTATAGTCGTGTCTATTATTAGGGGGAATTATTTCACAATCAAAGAAACAATCTGAAAGAACCAGATAAATTATTTGATAAAATTTGGAAAGGTAAAAGACTGATATGTAATTTCTTGACACTGTTTCAATCCACTAGAAATTTAAGAAAAATATAGCGTTTGCGTGATTTCATTAATTAATTTTTTTAAATAGAATTATTTATTTAAGAAAGTGAGCGATGCACTGAGTAATAAACTAATTTAGAAACGAAAATACATACAAATACATATTAATATGATCTGTGACGACATTTTTACATATTTCGGTAGGAAAAAAACGTCCCACCTCCATCACAAAATTGATTTTTCGGATGAAGGTAGGACTTTTTACCCACCGAAACAATTGTAAAGAAGTCAATACAGACCATTTTAAATTGTATTTATGCGTATTTTCTTTTATAAAATTATTTATATTGTTTTCGAAGGACAAACGCAATAGAACATGCTATGATTCTAGGAGTAAGTAAACTTTCTTTTGTAAGATACTATTACGCTTCTCAGAGATAACACAATTGTCATATAGTG
>QLNU02015359.1:24888469-24926147 GCA_006491805.2 Dysdera silvatica | reverse complement strand
AAATAAGAAAACAGGTTGGGGTGACATGGAAGCGAATTGCTCAGGATAGACTTGTGTGGAAAGCATTTGGAGAGACCTTCATCCAGCAGTGGATAGATAATGGTTGAATATGATGATGATGATGATATATATATATATATATATATTTTATTGTTTTGCTCTCTCTTATGTTTTAAATTTAAATAAAAAAAATATGCGGATAGTAATATTATTAAGACTTACACTAAAGTGATTCCCGATCTACGGCCTGCAACAAGTATACAAGGTGTGTAAATTGAATTTAAAATTCTCAAAGCTTTATTAAAAAATCAAGCCTTTTAGTTGTTTGTTACAAAATGGTATATTTTTCAAAGTAAAACTTAAGATTTTCAAAATATTTGTTGTTATAGTAAAACGAAAAATGGCATCGCGCATACAAACATGCACGTAGTATTGATTTGCACCACATGTAATTGACACTTTCCTTACTTGTTAAAGTTAATTGTTTTTAATTTTGTTTTAAAACTGTGTTACTGATGTCGACAGAGTATATTACAATGTAGAAGTACTTTTTCTTTGCTTCAGAAAAATCTAACAAATATCGATGGAGTTACAACAATCTTACAAAATATAAAGTGGGCACCGAAGCTGTAAAGAGAAAATCGCCGCGTTATGGTAATTTGAGCTTACGGTGATAACAACAATAATAATAATAATAATGTATTCTTGAAAATATATAAGTGAAAATACAGTAATAATTTTATGTAAGGAAATGTAAGCTTTTTAAATATCACATACATATTTTATATTATTTACCCACAGCATTCTAAAGCTGGATCTTTCCGAAGGTTCTAAATTAGTCGTAATTCATGTCAGTTTCTTTTTCTTTTTCTTTTTTTATATATCAATTTCTCTTTCTTGTCTTCACCATGGAATATATTTCCATTTTATAGAGCAATTTATAGAGCAATTTATAGAGCGGTTCGATGGCGTGCGAAGCTATTTATTACGCGTAGACTCTACATATAATCGGCGACCGTGAAAGCCGCACGTTTTATAAAAGTATTTTTAGTTTTATTTTGTGTGCATGTGATAAAGTTCGAAAGTTGATAATATTTGCTTCGAGTTTTTTTTCATTATTGTTATAAATCAAAAATGACCATATTTTATTTTGCTGTGAGTTCCATCCTTCAATGGTATTCAGAAAACTTTTCTGGATTCCGTGTTTTCGAGTTTGCCCCAAGTTTCGTTTTTCACGTAATAATTGTTTTGACAATCTGTCAGTTTTATCTTTGTATCTGAACCCCTCCTTACATTCTCGGAACTTCAATGTCCAAAACAATATTTCTCTTCCTTTATTTTTGACTCGAAGACTATGTTTCATATCCCCGAGCACACATAAATATTACGTTCAGCTACTACATAATTCTATTAATAAGGAAGTGACAAGGTATTAGCCAGTTGGCCGGCAGAAATAACTCGTTTTGGAGAAAACCTGTTTTTGGAATTTCTATTTCGTTTTCTTTCCCTTCCATATTCCAGTTTTTGGAAAGAGCTTCGCCTTCGAACAGATTATCCATTAATTTATCCTTTTTTTTCTCTTACTTTCTTTTTTTTCTCTTTGACTATTTTGGAAATGCTACCTCCCAAAATTCTTTTTTATTTCTATCCGATTAAGTCTCTCCGTTCTTTTTTGTTTCATATCTCTTTTTCGAGGCAGCATTCTAATTAAATTTTTTTTTCATCACAAAAAATATTTATTGGTAGAATTTAAGCTTTCGTTTAAATTAATAATGATTAGAGAAAATACACATATCTTGCATATATTTCACAACTATCTGTCCATCAGGATATTTTATACATACAATAGAACCTTTCTAATCTGACCACCTCTGGGACTGGACGGTAATTAGTCACCATAGGCGGGTGGTCACGAGATAAGACAAACTTTTATATGAACATGACTAAGTGTACCAACCAGTTCTCTATTATAAAAATGATCACTTCATTCAAATGGTCAATTTACCAGGTTACACTATATATTTATTCTCCTAAGTTTCTATCATACAGGGCGTCTACAAAGTCTGACCCCGGTTCATTTTTCGGAAACGGTTGGGTAGATGGAAAAATTGGTGAACACGTATCCCATTATTATTATTTTTTTTTTGGGAGGGGCACACTTTCTGAGTGAAAATTTTTGGTGAATGACCCCTGAGGAGTTGGGGTGGGGTTCAATTCAAAAATTTCAAATGGAAAGGTATGTCAAGTTGCATGCCGTTCGAAAAATCTGAATAAAAAACAATTATTAACGTTGGTCCCAGGTCAATACACCTCACAAGTCATGAATGGCGAGCGTTTAAAATTTTCGTATAAAATCCCCTTCTTTACCAAAATTCCCCACACACAGGTACTTAAAATCCCGCTTTGTGCTTGTTTCATATGTATTTTTATGTTTCCTTACATATTTCATAATTTTCGTTCCCTTACGCTAGTGTTGAAATGATTGTTGTTATGCAATCTCCTGGTGAAACTTTGTATTGTTTTATTTCGTTCCCAGTTTTTTTTTCCTCCTCCTCCTCCTCCTCCTTCTTCTTCTTATTATTATTATTTTTTTGTGTGCGTTCTCGCACTTGGCGGATTAGGCTTAAGACGAGTGGTTCCAAGTTCTCAAGTCTACTTTCAGTGTGAAAATATTTTTGTATGTTTCATTTTGGTGCCAGGTTTAAAAATTTTCTGACTGTTCGGCAGGTGTTTAGTATTGTTGCTTTTTGCATCTGAATATATGTGTTGGGGTCAATTTCAAGTGTCTCCAAGTTCTTTTGGAGTGTGGTTGGTATTATACCTGTTGCTGATAAGACAAGAGGGATAACGTTTACCTTATCCATGTACCACATGTCTTTAATTTCCTACCTTAAGTCTTGGTATTTAGTCATTTTTGTGGTGTATGTGTTCTGAATGTTATTTGTGTTGGGTATTGCTATGTCTGTGATGTGTGTGATTTTACTGGTTTTGTCAATTAGGATTATGTCTGGTCTGTTGTGTGGTGTCGTTTTGTCCCTCATAATAGCCCTATCCCAGTACAATTTGCGTGTTTTGTTCTCTAGTATTGTTTCTGGTTCGTATTTGTAGTAAGGATTCATGTTGGTTATCAGCTTGATTCTGACAGCAAGTTTTTAGTGAATTATTTTTACCACTTGGTCGTGACGGTATTTGTAGTCGGTTTGGGCAATTATCTTACAACCTGATATTACATGTTGTATTGATTCAGATGTTAAGTCACATTGTATACATTGTTCATTTTCTATATTCTTCTTCAGGATGTATCGCTGGTAGTTTCTTGTTTTTATGACCTGGTCCTGGATTGCAATCATAAATCCTTCCGTTTCTGGTTGTAAGGTTCCTTGGGTTAGCCATGTGTTCGAGATTTTTTTGTAGATGTGGTGCTGTTGAAGATCATTATAGTGTCTGCCATGAAGTGCTTTGCCTGCCTGTTCCTTCAGTTTCTTTTCAATGTGTACGGGTGGTATTTCTTTGTCGGTAGACTTAGTGGTATGTGGGAGGTATCCTCATGTCCTACTACTTGGATGAGAGGAGACTGCTTGCTGTTTTCAAAGAAGTACTGCCTCATGTTATGAATTTGCTTCGCACAGAGATCTTTCAGGTCGATTTGTCCTCCCCACACCATCTTCTCGTGGGATAGTTTGTCTTTCGGTTGCCGCTGACAAATGTAGTTGTCTGTATTTTGTTTGTGTGGTTCTCATTACCCGTTGTAGTTATATGTAGTATGTAGAATTATTATTATGTCCGTTATACATTGTTGTGTTACACAGCGTCAAGGAGATAATCACTATCCTCTTGATCTGGAGTTCTTGGTTCAGTTCAAGTCTCACCCAGAAACCTGAGAACTGTCCATATATCTTCTTAATATATAGGCGGTGCCCAGTAAGGCAGTTTTTTGTAGGTCTGTTGTCGTTATGTCAGTAATGTCCAGTTTTTCTAGGAAGTTCTTTAAATTAGGTGTGATGGCCCCCAGTGCACCTATCACAATCGGGATGACTGTTACTTGTTTTTTCCAGAGTCTATTAATTTCTATTGCAAGGTCACGATATTTGGAGATTTTTTCGAATTCCTTCTCTTTAATTCTGCTGTCACCTGGTATTGCAATGTCGATGATAAATACCTATTTTTCCTTCACCAATGTTATGTCTGGTATATTGTGTTTTAAATTATTATTATTAATATTATCATTATCACTATTATTATTAATATTGTTATTATTATCACTATTATTATTAATATTATTACTATTATTATTAATATCATTATTACAGTAAAGTCTCCCATTAAGGATTTCTAAGGGCGACATTTAACATAAAAAGATGTTAATCTATCAAGGGGGAAGGTGTTTCGCATATTGGCGGCGTGTGTTTTTGCCTCTGTGTTTGTGGTGAATTATTGCTTGATTTTTAACCGCTGTGTGCCTTCTTTTTACAGTTGTGTGTTCGTGAATAGTCGCTGAGTTGGACCGTTTGGTCCATTTGTAGAAATCAAGTGGACCCGTGTGATTATGAGCGTTTTTCTTTGATCGCATGATCGCATTTTCTGAACAGCCAATTTGTTTGTTTACTCGGTGATCGTGATTGTAACTTGTTTGCTTGTGCCTTATACATTTTTTTTAGTGCTTGACTTCTATAATTGATCCGATTGTGGGAGTGTTGGCCGTTATTGCTATAAAATGCACCACGATGATCGCCTCGCTACTCCTAGCAGAACTTTTTTGGAGAGTTTGTTGATTCGATGTAAGTAAGTTGTAAGTTGATTCGATGGGCGATTTGTTCTTAAAAGCTCGTGGTAAAAAACATTCCTATCACCAAGAGGCGCTGATGGTTGAGGACTGTCGGAAGCGGATTGTCAAGTTGTTTGAACAGGCGATTTATGACAGTTTGGGTCTTCGGGTTTCTGCCTTAGTGATGAGATGGGCTCTCGGGGCGAACTAGATGTCATCTCTACATTGGATCGGTTGTCTGTGAAGCTAAACACGGTTCAATCTGTATTGATGGACAAGTTTGTTGCTCTTGAGCAGAGGATTTCTCCCCTACTTCCCTTGATGGATGGGTTTGTTCCTGGGGATTTGGAGGTACCTCTGGCTACTGTCTCATTGGAGGGCCTTTCTGGTCGTTGTAGTTATGCTGATGTTGTTGGACGCGATGTTCGAGTTGTGCGTACTGCCTCGCCGGTGGTTGATGGTGGGGTTCGTGTATCCGGTCCTCCACGTAATTGTGGAAATGGATCTCGGTCTAAACCGGAACTGGGCACTCACGTTGTCACTGACGTTCGTGTTGTGAAAACTAAAAGGATTAAGCGTTTGATGGTGAATCGATTCGAGCCCTCTGTCCAATCTACTGAGGTTTGTGATATGATTGGGGACCAGCATTTCGACTTTAATTGTATAAAACTCCAGACCAGAAATTCCCACCTATGCGCTACATTCGTCCTTGCGGTTGGAGAGGATTATTTTGATACTTTGAAGAGCCCTGAATTGTGGCCAAACGGTGTTTTTATTTCTGATTACTTCGGTCGTCCTAGGAGGCTGGTTGGTGACGTGATTTCCAGGTTGGATGTTGGACTGGAAAGGCGGGATGGTGTGATAGTTGACATCTTGTGAGACGTCTTGTTTTTCTTAATTCTCGGAGTTTGGTTAATAAATTGGCGTATCCACAGTTATATAACTTCCCATGACATCGATATCTTATGCGTAGCCAAAACCTAGGCGACTCCTCAGTACCCTGACTCATTCCTATGTCCTGATTATTATACCATTTACAGGAGGAATAGGCTGGGGACGGTTGGGGGTGGGGTTTGCGTTTTTGTGAAAAATTCTCTCCCCAGTATTCCGTATTCTATTCCCAGTATTCCCTTTTGGTCCTAATCTTGATCCTTACGAACTGGTGGGTGTGGATATTTTGAGTTGTGGTCAGGTTGCGCTGAGAATCATCTGTCTTTATATTCCACAGTCATCGTTGAGCTATGCTGATTATTTACGGGGCCTTGTTGGTGATCTGGCACCTTTGGTCCAGATCAATATCCTGGTTCTGCGCTTGGAATACTTGTCGTTGGACTGGAGATGATTGTGTGGGATCCACTGTCCAGCTGGACTTCGTTGATACTCTGGGATTCTGTGGACTTTCTCAATTGATCAATTTTCTTACAAGAAGGAATAATTTCTTAGATTTGATGTTTTCTAATGATGCGTCTTTTCTATGTGAAGTTTCTTCTTTTGATCTTTTTTCATATAGCGATTGTCCGCCTCATATACCTATATTTGCTTCATTTATTTTTTTTGCTTCAGACAAATAGATTCGGTGCCCGTTCCGATTTTGCTGGTGCGGATTATGACTTCATAAGTGTTATCTTGGATAGTATCCACCCATGTTTTTTCGATCCTGGGTGTGATATATTTACCCTTTTTTCCATTTATGAGAGGGTCATTATTGATTGTGTGGCTGGCGTTCTTCTCCGTTACAGTCGTGGACCTGTAAAAAACTGTCACCTGTCTTATTTGGCTAGGAAGAAACTTAAGGTTTGGCGTCTGTTGTATGGTGATCCTTCTATGGTTAATAGGTCTTCTTACTATCTGTTAGGATGTTATCCTAACTATTATTATTATCATATAGGATTGAAAATTCCAAGCTGCGTGGGTTATGTAGATTGGAGAATCGCACTGGCTTTTTAGGTATGCTAGTCTGAGGTTGTATGGTCATCGACTTTTGCCTCCCCTTAGTTCTTTCATTGGTGTTTTAGTGACATCAGATTTGGATAAGGTTTGTATTTTTTTAAAAACTTTTGGAGAGGTCTATTTGAGTGAAACATGCCCTTTTGAGTTGTCTGGTGGTCTTTCAATTGAGGATGAGAATGTTATGTTGTCCTTTCTCCCTGGGGTTATGGGTAGGTCAATTGCTGGGTTGAAATCTAGGTCTGCTGGACCTGATGGTGTTCCTCATATCTTTTTTAGGAAATTGACATCCCCTCTTCAATGTATTTTGTCTACTCTATTTGGTGGTAGTTATTTCTATGGTGTTGTTCCCGGTTCTTGGACTGAGGCCGTTGTGGTCCCTGTTTATAAAAAGGGGGCTCGCTCTGATCCTGCAAAGTACCGTCCAATTTTACTAACTAATGTTGTGGTAAAGTTGTTTTGAGCGGCGTTTGCTGTTTCATTTGATGCCATTTCTTATTTCTTATGAAATCATCCCTAGTGAGCAGTTTGGTTTCATCTCTAGTCGGTCCTCTGTGGTTCGGTTAATCCAGTAGGTTGATCTTTGGTCTGAGAGTTGGGGAAAATGGGCATCCTGTTGACATTATTTACATTGATTTCGTCAGAGCCTTTGATAGGGTTGTTAGATCAGTTATGTTCGATAAACTGGTGCGGATTGGTCTTCCTAGTACACTTGCCCACATTATTATCTAATCGGCCCCAACGCGTTAGGGTGGGTGAAGCTATTTTTCCTTCCACTCCAGTTGCTAGGGGAGTGGTTTAGGGTTCTATACTGGGTCCCATTCTTTTCTTGATTTTGTTCACTATATCCCAAATATATTGAGACCAGTTGAGTCATTCATGTTTGCCGACGACTTAAGCTTTTTTTCACCTATCCTTTCCTTCGAGTCAGCCTTCGATTTGCAGCAGTCTTGTGACCGTTTCGATCACTGGTGTGGGATGAATCGCCTTGAGATTTCGATATTAAAGTCAAGTATATTGAGCATTGGTTTTGCTAATGCTCATTGCATGTATACTATGGATGTTTTTTGCATTAACGGATGTTTCCAGATAGGAAAATTTGGACGTTTCAATAACTGAAAACGTGGACTTTTCAGCCCACTGTCGTCGTGTTGCTACAAAGGCTAACCAACGTGATACTTTACTTGCTAGGACCTTCTCTAGGTAGCCTTTGAGCCGTAAAACAAACAAAAAATCTGCTCTAGATGCGACATGTTTATTTTGTTGTTTTCTTTTAAGACTTTTGTCATGCAAATTTTGAAATATGCCTCTCGTGTTTGGAAGCCTTATAAGGTGTGCGATATTAGGCTGTTGGAATCTCCATTACGGGATTTTCTAGGAATAGTCTGCGTGGCTTGCCTTATCGTCATCGTTTTTCCTCCCTGAGGCTGCCTTCCTTGGAGTGGTGTCGTCTTTTGGATGATATTCGTCTTTTTTATAAACTTATCCATGGACTCATTCACTGCAATGACTTTCATCGGAGAATTCATATTGTAGGCCACACCTCTACCAGAAGCCATTCACTATGTCTCAGGATTTCTCCTGCCAGAAGCAGTGCACGTTTCTATTCCTTTGCCCTTAGGTCAGGAAGGGTTTGGAACGATTTGCCAGAAGCTTTGGTGTCATGTGGATAGTTGTCGGGCTTCGTTGCCCGAGAGTTGCCCCGTTGTCTTGGAGAATTATGATATGTCGCGGTTTTTAAAATGTTTTCCTTTTTGATTGTATTTTACCATATCTTTGTATTGTCTTACTCCCAATGTTAGTGTAATTTTGTCTATTGTGTTTTAATAATGTTATTATTATCAGAATGAGCATCCTTCTATAAAGCATTCATTTGTATTACAAAATACTGTCGTTACACGGAAATGATAGTTACTTAAATCATTTTCTTGAGAAGTTACTATATTATTATTTTTGTTCAGTTATTTTTAGAACTTTTCCATAAAAACAGTATGACACTTCTGAGATTGATCTTAAGCCCATCTCTCAGAGATGTTCCACAAAATATTCATACAGGTTTATGCAGGGTCAGACTGGGCCGGTCAACCGGCCTCCGGAATGATGCTCCCTCATGGGCAATAGGACTTGAGCCCTCATGGGTTATATGACTCGCGCCATCTGATGACCCAAGGTATGCGCCCTTTTAGAGAACTCAGTCCGCCCCTGTGTCTGTGCATCGGCCAGATAGTCGCCTTTTAAAATTTTCATTACGCTATAAAAATATATTTTGATAAAAAGCAATTTTCGACAGCCTTTTCTTTACCAGAACTATTAATTTTAAATAGATACTTTCCCTGTCAAGGAAAAAAAATAGAGTGAGCTTGATCTGTCGAGCATACATACATATTAAGCTTCATTGCAAATATAATTATTTCATGTAAGTAAAATGTTATGAGAATGTCATGCCAGGCTATAAGCTGGACTTGAACAAACAAATTTCAGGTTGCTATATCGAAACTACAGTTGTTAGGATAGTGCAAGTACATCAAGCCTAGTCATTGATCAATCCTCATTTCGCCAAGATTCAAAATTATAAACAGTTGAGAATACAGTGGACTAATGCCATACTGTTGGCTTAAAAAGAGACTGAGATAAAGGCCGATGTAAAAACAGCTTAACAAGTCTCGGCTACCCATTATCTTCCTTCACAAGTCTCTACTCTTCATTGGCCTCATGTATAATTTTCCGCTAATTTCAGCTAAGCTGTTATATTTACGCTCTAAGTCAGAGGAGGGCAAATACGGCTCTTCATGGAGCCAAGTGCGTCTCCCGTCGAAAATTTAAATCCTTTTTTTTTCCAGAAGTTTTTTTATGAATCTTGTTAAATTGACTAACTAGGGAAGTCAATCGGTTAATGAACAGTAAAAGCCATACGTAATCGCTTCAAAAGTAGACCTTCGGTTGCATCGATAGGTCCATCTAGGAGTTATTATAAAAATTTTAAATAATTATTTTGTATTTTCTTTCTCTTAATTATATTTTCTTATATGTATAATTTACATAGCACTTAAGACTTTGGTACAATATTGGATACCATTGGTGCCAAGGTAGTGAAAACCACGCCATTTTGTTTTCTGATGGCTGATTAATAGCGCTATCAATCAAGCCATCAGAAAACAAAATAGGACAGTTTTCAATACCCTGGCACCAGTGGTATTCAATAAAACTGAATTTAAATTTGTGGCTTTTTTGCCCTATGTTAAAAATACTACAGACAAAATTGGACTTATTTTGGCCAAACAGGGTATCAGACCTGTCTTTCGTTCCACCAACAAACTCCGTTATATTTCAATAAATCCAAAACAATCCAGAGATCCCCTTAAAACACCTGACGTATGTAAAATTCCCTATCAGTGCAGTAAAAATTATATAGGACAAATTGGCCGTTCAATTTGTACTTGACTTAAAGAATATGAACGCCATGCTCGCCTTGCAACAGAGTAATAAGTCAGCGGTCGCTCAACACGCCATTGATTATAAACATCAAATTCTTTTTCATGACACCTCGGTTATTGCAAAAACTGATACATTATGGCCACGCTTATGCATGGAGGCCTTGGCCATTAAAAACTGTCCTAATAATTTCCATGGAGAAGACCCCATTAATGTTCCATCAATTTGGAATTCTTGCCTAAAATTTCACAAAAAATTCGGACCTCTTTCAACCAATCTAAACTCATCATACTCTGGGCCAATGAGCGACGACCTTCATCCAACAGCCAACGCATCATCCAATCAGGGGGTAGCGATGGAAATAATGCTATACATACGTCTCATATTTTTTACTCACTCATTTTCTGCCAAGCAACCAAGCGAAAGTCTTGCATTTTGCAGAGGGAAACTTGTTCGGCAATTACTTCTGAGGATGCTCCGCATAGCACGGAGTGAAACGTTAAGTGTTTTTAATAAACAGACGTTGCGGAATAACCCGCAAAGCTCTATGAAGTATATTAATAGACGCCGTGAAAGTCTTCGTGAATGTATATAGAAATGTTATGCAAGCTTTTTACACACACTGTTGTTCAAATATAACGTACAGCATAATGTTTGTTTTCTTTATTTTAATGGGTTAGAAAAAGTATTTCAATTAGAACGAGAATGTTAATATGCTAAATATATATATATATATATGAAAGAAGTCGGTAGGCTCATACGTTCTGTATATCTCTATATCATACGTTTAGCATGGCAATATTATTTTCTATCTTCTGCTTAGTATAAATAGTATCTATTTGACATAAATCTCTATCTTCTGAATATAGACTTTTATAAATTTCTACTTTTTTTTTTCAATGCATATTTTTTTTTGCTTAGTACAACTTCAATCCACCTTAGTGCAACTCAATATCATCCGTTCAATAAATCATGTATCATGTCACTATACCCAATATATCACGTTTTCATATATCATGTTACCATGCCCAACATATCATGTATCATGCAGGGCAATGTTTCTGAAACGCCAATAAACCGTTCGACTAAAACCCCGAAAAACACTGTCAAACGGCTCAAAGGCATTCTGCTCCCGACATCGCCCTACAGATCATTGCTGTTACCAAGAAATATTCAAATACATAAATATATAATAAAATGTACATGTACTTACAAGGGTACGTTGGGCTTCATGACCTTGTGTTTTGACATTTGAAAGAAAGGGAGAGAGAGGGGGGCAGAGGGTGTTATTGGCAGAATCATTTAGTAATGGTGACAGTTCGGCGCCAAACAAGAGGGAGGTTAGAGAAATTGGCTATAAATGAAGTTAAAGAAGGGTGAGGAAAATAGCTAAAGGAAAAATGCAGATAAAAGGAGAAGAGGTTTGTGAAAATGTAAGGGAAAGAATTATTAGCCAAATATATGGCGCACCTTTATGTTAAAATTTTTTCTACGTTTAAGGTTAGCGAGGATAACTTTAAGGTAGCGTAAGCAGAAATTTATGGGAAAATTGTTGTTTTTAATGAAGTAAAGAAACATATGAGACTGTTGGTAGTATCGTTAATATTGTTACATATTTTGGAAATGCGAACACAATGTGTAATCAAAATATTTCGTTGAACACCTATAGAGATATTGCTGTTCCATTTAGTGAGGAAGTTCACCTTGAAATTAAAACAACTACGTTTATCGAATATGGTGCAATTGACGTGGTCTTTAATAATGGTAATATGTAAATCAAGGAAGTTTGCTTTGGTGCTGTCCTCTGACGTCTTTTTCGGTATAAGCTCTTCGGGATATGTATCAAGGTGTTTAGCACTGAAACTGTGGTTATCGAAAGTTATGATGTCATCTATGTATCTGAATGCGTTACACAAAATAGCACTATTATTTTTTTCATAATGGTGTAGGAATAGATCCGCTAAAATAGAAGAGAAGTTACTTCCTTGCGGAATACCGCATATTTGTTTGTAGATGTGCTTGCCATCAGAAATGCGGTGATCTTATATATTGTCACATGCGTGTATAACTGTTCACGCCAGAAAAAGATTGTACATGCATGCATAGATTCAATATATTGTCATATAATTTCAATCTTCACTCTCGTCACTAGCCCGTTATTATTAATCGTAAAATTGTCTATTCATTTATACTTTCACTACACAGGAATGTATATTTTGTAATTGTGGTATGATGTACATACATTTACACCTATTAATAATCTTCATTTACTCGCTTGATTTTCTACATTTTGATTTATATTTATGTTTACATTATCTACTATTTCCTATTTATATAATTTTATCATATTGATTGCTGCTGCTTCATGCGCGCTCTTCATTGATAAACTTGTTTGTATTTTTATTTTATTGTTTACTATTGTTTTTTATTTGTTTTCATTTCTCACCAATCTATTTGCTTGATTTTCTACATTTTCATTTATATTTACATTATCTACTATTTTCCCATTTATATATATATATATATATATATATATGAAAGAAGTCGGTAGGCTCATACGTTCTGTATATCTCTATATCATACGTTTAGCATGGCAATATTATTTTCTATCTTCTGCTTAGTATAAATAGTATCTATTTGACATAAATCTCTATCTTCTGAATATAGACTTTTATAAATTTCTACTTTTTTTTTTCAATGCATATTTTTTTTTGCTTAGTACAACTTCAATCCACCTTAGTGCAACTCAATATCATCCGTTCAATAAATCATGTATCATGTCACTATACCCAATATATCACGTTTTCATATATCATGTTACCATGCCCAACATATCATGTATCATGTATATCACCATGCCAATATATACTTTGTCTCTATCATGTCTGCTTGGTATAAATTTCTATCAGCTAGCAAACATAGCTCTCTATCGACTACGATTACTATAGCCGTCTGTTGGGCCTGCATAATGTAACTCTCTATTATTTGCACATTATAAACTGTGTCTCTATCTACAAGTTAATAAAACACTTTATCAATTACTTATTATAGCCAGGGCCACCCTTAAGCAAGGGTCCAATCTTTGGCATGAGGATGGAAAATGCTGCAAGTGAATTTGGCGTTTCAAACGCCATGAAAGCGGAATATATGTCAAACACCTTTCTTCTACGGTTTGATATTGGCACAGACATCTGTTTGAATCTATCCAAAAGACAATACCCCAGACATTGCCTATCGGCAGGCATTCGCTGATCTGTCTAGTGCATAGGAAGGCTCCATCTGGCTATCCATCTGTAAAACTGAAGGATTCCTTCAGTTTTACAGATGGATCAAAAGAGAATGACTATGTCGGTGCGGCATTTGTCTGTGGAGACGCCATGCGGAGTCAACAACTGCCGATATTCTGCTCAGTTTTCAAAGCAAAAATTCATGCTACTGTGTTAGCTTTACAATACATCTTGAATAATGCCGTATCTCCAACTGTCATCTGTACAGATTCACTCAGCGTTCTGCAAAGCCTGACTTCATTCAACGTCTCGCATCACACTGGAATCCACAGAGTTTACAAACATCTCGTGGATATAAAAAACGCACAGTATATTGTGAAATTCTGTTGGGTTCCAGGTCATGTCGGAATTTCCAGCAATCAACAGGCTGGGATTACCGCGATAGCAGCAACTGCAGAAGCTGAGTGTATGGCTATTTCATATCAAGATCTTAAAACTCACTCACTCTGATTCTTTTATGTTTGTTTGTTTGAATTTTTTATGGCGCAAGAGCATCTAGGCTATACTGCGCTAATCTAATTCTTTTAATCATGAACTAATTTTTAACTTTTTATCTAATAATCGCTTCTCCCATATCATCTAAATTTTTATATCTTTTGTTTATATTTAATTGCACTATATCTATAAATTTTCATTTTTAACTTTAATATCATTTTATACAGTATTTACTATGTCAGCTTGATTGGCGCAGAACGACCCCTGCTGTTCTTGGGCCATAAAAAACAACCAACCAACCAACCTTAAGCAAGGACGAATGGGGCCCATGCCCCGGGCTCCGCACGTTCTGCGGCCCCGCGAAGCGTAATTCTCAAATTTTTAATTTTTGTAATATTGAAAATTTCCCCAAAAATATTTTTGCTTCAGATCTCGCATTTCGTGCCATCTAGTACTCATACATTTTTCCATTTTTTTGTTTTGTTTTTACTCGTATGTGCATGAGCCCCCGAAATATGTTTTTCCCGGGGCTCCGTATAAGCTAAGTATCTCTCTGATTATAGCAGAGTCCCGTTAATTCGAACTAATTGGGACCGAGACCTGTTCGGATTAACTTAAATTTTTATTAATTACAGAATTTACTGTAAACTATTATTGCTTGACGTATGTGTGCTTTTATGTGCGCACTTAACAGACGGCAGGCGACGGGCAGGAGAAGGGAAATTTCCGATTCGTTTACGGAAAATTTCAATTAGTTGGCAACACGCACTGTCAAGCCTGTAGCAAAGCCAGGGCCGGCAGGCGAGTGGCTCCAGTTGACTTGTGCCCCTCCATCCTGACTACAGGATTGCACACTGCACTGTGTATTTACATTTTGTCAGTCGGTTGCAGTTGACTGAATGAAAAAATTCGGATTAACAGGATTATTGTATCAGCGTGGTTTTGATTAACCAGACGCTACTGTATTAACTAAAAAATAATCCGGATTTCAGATGAATAGCTTTCTCTGTAGATATGTACTTGATTTTGGCAAAATCTATACCGTGGGCGTATACTAAATTCCGGTTATATATTCAAAGCGTAGGCGAAACATTCAATCTATTCGGATCGAATTGATCCGTCTAATTTATGTCTCAATCATTCCTAACACATAAATAAATAAGCCTGTGGATAAAAATTTAAACTGAGAAAATCCTTCATGGATTCCGTATCGAATGAACGTATTTCAGAGAAATGCGCGTTACATCTTTGCATATTTACCGTCGAGAATGTCAACGAGAATAAACAACAAGCATTTCTTCGGTAAACATACATTTCCGGCTACGTTAAAGATTTCCCCATGGTACCCAGAAACAGCACGAAAATCTTGCCATCACCGCAAAATACGAATGAGAAAATAAGAGAGTGTCCTGTGTAGCTATTTTTCTTTATCAAACTAGCAGGAAATAAAGATTTCAGCAGTGCTGAGTTATCACAGAAATGTATATCGGTATCGAATTTAAAATATTTTATACTTTGATAAGCGACTTTGTCCATTGTCAGAAATTCAGGGAGAAGCAAATCGATATACTAGCGATGAGTTACACAACTGTGTGTCATTTTATTGTGTGTACAAATGTCATTTGATGCCTTTTATGACAATTTCACTGCGTAATTTTATATTTCAGAAGGTGTGAAATGGGTCATTCTTCTCTATCATACTGCATTCATCCACAGAAACGTAGTACGTAAATTTATCAGTTAAATTTTGCATAAATAAAATATATATCTAGTGCTTTCATCTATGTATTATACAGAAGACAACTTTTCATAAAACCATTCTTAAAATTATTCCTAAAACTATTCATAAAATTATTCCTAAAACTATTCATAAAATTATTCCTAAAACTATTCATAAAATTATTAATGTAACTATTCTTAAAACTGTTCATAAAACAATTCATGTAACTATTCTTAAAACTGTTCATAAATAAACAAGTGAAACCTTTTTGCCAGTAAAAGTACTTCAAGATGAGGCCTATGAGAACTGATAGCGTTTGATTTCATTATGAAGAATATGAAATTATTTTTCTGTAAATTCTCGAAACTTTTTATTAATATTCAAAATCCAAAAATGATAATATTTTCGCAAAATTTGATATTTTCAAATCACACTGTATGTTAGAAAAAACACTTTTGGTGTTGATAAGGTTATGAATGATAATCATATTTAATGAATAAAACAAATATATGTCTGTCAGTTAATTCAAAACGTATAAAGACAGTCATATGAAAAGTAAGTCACTCATGACAGATATTTGGCGCATTTAGCTACGATTCAGAAGAGTTGGCTATATTGGTTTGAAATACTTATTCCATTATCAAAACACTTCAGTCAGTTTAATGTCAGATTAAGATTTGTGGGCTCCTAGACAAATAAATAATATTATTACAGACTAGACAAATAATAAATATTTTTCTGGGACACTTATGGTATAAATTAAGGCTGTGTAATTACAGTAGGACCCGTATATAACGATGGTCGTGGGACCAACGAAAGTGTAAGCTATATCCAATCGCTCGCTAAATCCATTATGGAATTTAAATCTTAAACTTTAAAAATAAATCGGTACAGGTAACATAGTTGCATGCAACATACAAACAAAATCCCTAAAATTCGCGGAAATTCGCGTCGCGATAAAATTTCTGCTCTGGTGATAAGGTCTGATTGGCAAAACTTTGAAGCAGCGTCGAGTCTTCAGATCGCCGGGTCCCCACAAAAAGGTGGGCTTTAGACCTTTGTCTTGTTTGTCGATACCAGGGGTACCTGCGGCCTTAAAACCGCATGTGGCCTTTTGGGTACGTAAGTGCGGCCTTTTAGATGAATTCAAATTTTGCAAACCAATGCTTTTATTTTTATTACCATGAGTTTGTCCGTTTTGTTTTTTATTTATTTACTTCATTTTCATTTATTTACTTCCTTTCATTTACTTCCTTTTTATTTATTTACTTCCCTTTTATGCATTTACTTTATTTTTATTATTATCTTAAATAGACGTCTTTGAATTACAAAAATGAAAGTTGCGAGGATAATCTAAAAATTAAATTTTTAAAGTAAAGATGAAAAGAAATTGTAATATTTATTAAAAAAAACACATTTAATTATATATTACTGTATTACATATTACAAATTATAGTATAATAAATTTCCCCCACGAAAACTCACAAAAATCTCGCCCCGGAGGCTTTCTTGTGTTGACCATATTTGGCAATTGTGTTATCCCTGCGGAGGGTAATAATACCTTAACACCTTTACATACGGAGAAAGAGAGCGTTGTTTCCTGTCCTCATTCGTCTAGCGGTCCAAGACACTCCGGGCTAAACGGAGGGACCCTGGTTCGAATCCAGGATGGGGAAAGCGTCTCTTTTTCTCCAAAACGAATAAGCTCTAGTTTGAGCTAATTAATACGTGGGTGGCAAAAATTATTGTATACATACTACTAGTTTAATTACATATTAAGCAACCATATTACTAGTTTAATTACTTTAATTACATATTATTAAACCATATTAATAGTTAAGAATGCTACAAAGTATACGTATGCTTTAATTAAAATGCTTACTGTTTTATAAGTAGTCCAATATCTTTGTATACCTGATGCATGTAAAAAATATGCACGTGTCTTTTTTATATATGTCCAATAGCTACCATTTCTATTGGTTTATCTCTCTCTCTCTCTCTCTCTCTCTCTCTCAAGTCCGGAGTACATTAGGAAGCGAATATAAACATTTTAACGGGAAGCATTGAAAGAGTGTTCGGTTAAACGAAGTTCGAATAATCGTGGTTCCGCTACATATCTAATTAGTCCCACAGGAACAGTTTATGTTGCTACTCAAGCCACCCCTCCCCCCACCCACATTGTGTAGCAAAATACATTGTTCCTTTTAACCCCGAATCACATGATCTATTAAGAAACTAAGCCCCCCCCATAATTTTTGAATTGCTGCTTCCTTGTATCTAATTGAAATTCCTTGAATGTAGCCTTCGATTATAGCTAACTTAATGCAGCATGAAGAGGTTCTCTACTCCTGGCCTATACGACAATCCGTCCCTGTGTTTCTTTTACATTTCTTTTTAAATATCATGTCACAGGGAAAAGAAACACATGAATATATAAACATGCACATAAGAGTATGAATAAATAAACCTTTTGTGAATATATGGGTATGAATAAAGGAAATGTTTGAATATATGGGTATGAATAAAGGAACTCTTTGAATATATGAGTATGAATAAATGAAAGGTTTTAGTATGCGTGTATGAATAAATAAACCGTTTGTGAATATATGGGTATGAATAAATGAAATGTATGTATGAATGAATGAATACATGAGTATGAATAAATGAAATGCTTGAATATACGAGTATGAATGAATGAAATGTATGAAAATTGTACAGTTGCAATTATGGAATAAGTACTTTAAACCAATCTGGCCAGCTTTTCTAAATCGTAGGCAAATAACCAAGTATGCATCACGAATAGCTTATTTTTTATACGAATTTTTTTATATGGTTTGAATTACCTGGCACAACATTTTTTTTGTTTTATCCGTTAAATACGATTATCCTTCATAATTTTATCTACTTCAAAATTCGTTTTATACATGTACAGTATGGTTAGAAAATATGAAACCTTGCATAAAAATGACGTTTTGGGAATTTGATATTACTAAAAAAAATTCCCATGGATTTAGTAGAAAAACGATTCCATATTCTACATAAGGAACCCAAAACGCTATGAATTCCCATAGGTTTTATTTCAGAGTATATTAAGCGAAAAAGTTCCCAATGGTAAAAACATTCTCCTCAAATTTTTTTCTCTTAATGTATAATTTGTTTCTTGTACTTCTTTCTTTTTCTTTACAATGTTAAGTAATATCAGTATATTTTTCTTGAACAAAGAATGCAAGTAGATAAAATTATGCCGAGAGGGTGCATTTTTGTTCTCTATTTCTATTCTCGTTGTCTATTTATAGTTGCTCTGTTATCCTGTTTCACTATAATCATCGAACACCATCATTTATTTTGTTTGTGGTTCTCCTATTTCTCTCCTAACTACCAGGACAGTTTCTAAATTTCCTATCCTATCAATTTTGTAAAAAGAATCTTATCATCTCTTAAAAAATCTTATCTTATCAATTTTGTAAAAAAACAAAACTTTTCTTTATTACTCATAGTTCTTAATGCATCTGGTCGTATTTCCTCTTTCTATGTCTTATATGCTTTGTCTATATCTCAGTTTTTGTTACCTATGTCTTGTTTTCCTTTCTTGTGTCTTTTTCATCTGCACATATTTTTATCTTTTTCTTCCAATTTGGTTTAACCGATCTCAAATTATTTTATTTTTATTTTTCCATGTCTCGAGATTTTTGTCTCCTGTTTTTTTTATCTTCTTTATGTGTAGACTTTCTTTTTTTATTGAAAATCCATTTATGTAATTTCTCTGTAATATTTCTTTGTTAGCGTTTTTACTGTCAATTATTTAGTGCTAAAACATGAGTAATATTATGTGTATATATTATTTAGTATAATTTTACATATAAATTTTGATTTGCTTGTAAAGAACATGTAAGATGCTTTTTAACTTTTCAATTTTGACAGATTGGAATTGTGACAGACAAAAATTCAAAAGATAAACAACGAATAAAAAAAATTAACTTTTCTACCTAATATGTGGCACAAAACATTCAAAAGCAAATATTTTAAATAAAACTTATTCAAATATTAAATCCGCAAATTAAATTTGCATAATAAGTAATCCTACACTCCAGCTTGTCTTGTATATATCAGCTCACTTTTACATCTGCTTCAAGTCCCATTTGCCTTTTGTTTTCACGTTCTCTTCAACGAACAGAAGCAATAAGGTTTATCTATAATGGACACGGTTAATCAGTGATAGAAATATGGATGAATAAATTTTGTAGCATGGTGTGGCCTTTGAAATTGCTAAAACAAACCATATAGACGCCAGAAGAGTTCTTTCTGTATTGTAAAACAACACTTTCGTCTGGAACATCTCGTAGCATAGATATTGGGTGCAGATCCCTCATAGCCTCATCAATATTCATGTTCGAATGAATTATCTGCAACGGGTCAGCTTAATGATATCAAATTTTACACCGAAGGGTTGATATTACTGGATTTTGCAGTCGGTTCATATAGGGATGTTCCAGAGTAAATGTGTCAGCGAATTTCCAATCCAATTCGCCATTCATTATTTCCGTTTATGGTAGCGTGGATTACCCTGTATAATTTATTTAATTTGTAATTTTTTTTATATTACTCGAAATGTTTTGTTCGATTTTGAACATTCCAGAGAGCAATATAATAGTCTCTTTCGCTTTAAAATCAAGTAGTAGCATTAAATAAAATTTTAGAATTTGAATAATTGCAGAATTTATTGATGTAGTGAATTTTAATGGGTTTAATTACTTCGAGAATTAGAAGTTTTGGACGTTTGGTATACTTCACATGCAAATTGATTTACTAAACGGTTCAGTGATCATGAATTAGTTTTACCAACTATTGAATGAATACGCCTTTGCACTCGTTTCATTGATCTCATTAATAATACATTAGTAAGTCTTTGACTATACCATTCCATTGAAAATAAATGTTAATTATGTGTTTTGTCTATATATAAAAAATATTCTAAAATACGCTAAATGCCAGAAAACGGAACGTAAGTTACGGAAGTTAATTTTAGGTGGAAAAATTTAAATAAAAAATTAATAACTTAATAACAAAATATATAAAACAATTGATGATTATAAAAATTCTAAAACAAACAAATAATAAAACAAACTTACGGGTATTGGAAAGAAAGATGTACATCGAATGGAATTAAGTTATATGTAGGTAAGTTTCTGGCATTAAATTTTTAGTCGGAACATCTGAAAGATGCCACATGGATTTAATGTCTGAAATCAAAGAAACATCTCGTTTCAAAAGACTCTATATAAAACGAAAAAGCGTTTTTCTTTCTTCAGCTTCCCCATTGCAAAAAAGTTGATGCTAACATCCTGGCCACTGAAATGTAACATCGTAAATAATTCGTAAACCCGAATATGTACATTATAATTTTGCGAAATAAATGGAAATGAAACAGAACTTAGGTTTGAGATAGTATGAACATAACAAACGAATAATAAATATGCTAGAAAAAAGGAGATTCCAGATCTTTCACAGAGAAGAAATAGATAATAACCATGCACGAATACGGAAGTTTAAATATTTAGAGGAGGCATATACTATAGCACCAGAAAATAAATGGAATGCATAGAAAAAAGCAAAAATAACAAAAGTCAAGATTAGCTGCTAATTGCTTTCCAGAAAGTATTAAGTTTTAAGAATATTTCGCGAAAACTTAAGCTTATTACTCATGAAAAAATAATAAAACCCGCAGTTTTATATGAAGACGAAATATGGACGTTTATTGCTAGAAACAAATAATTGCCGAGCGTAAGAGAAAGAAAAATTATTCGGAAAATATACGGTGCAGTTAAGAAAAATAGCAAAATCAAAATTAGAAGAAGCAATTAAATACACAGTCTGCATGAATACACAGACTTACGAGGAAACTATCCGAAGTGTAACACTCCGATTTTAATGAAGTTTAGTGTATTTATAGAGGAGGCCAAATTATTGAAAACTTATTTTTTTTATCGGCTAAAAAATAATTTTGGGGGTCGAACCCGCCCCTCGAAAATCGACCATATTTTTGTTTTTCGGCCGCAACTTCTGAACGCATCATGATAGCGTAATTTCGTAAATGTACAAAAATTTTCAGCCCATCTACCAGTGTAAAACAATTGTATAAAAAATATAATGAGTTATAAAATAAAATTTTCGTTTTTTGCTTTTTTTTCCGCACGGGAAGTAGCGCTTACAAGAAAAGCAACCCATGTGTTCCCCTCCTATTTTAATGAGATTTGGTGGATTTGTATAAAGGGGCGAAACATTAGATACGTATTTTTTATCAGCTAAAAAATATTTTTAGGCGGTGGACCCGCCCCTCAAAAATCGACCATATTTTTTTGTTTTTCAGCTATAACTTCTGAAAAAATCATAATGGTGTAATTTCGTAAATGTACAAAATTTCACAGCCTATCCACTGGTGTAAAAAAAATCGTTTAAGAAATATGATGAATTATAAAATTCAATTTTCATATTTTTCCACAGGGAAGTTTTGTGTAAGGGCGACGCTTTTCTTGTATGCACAGGTGCTATGCAGGATAAGTAGAACGTAAGAGGCGACACTTCTCCTGCTATACGCAGGGGAAGAAGCGTGTAGGGGCGACTTCAGGTATATTTTCAGGAGAAAGTGGGGAAACCCTTTTCACAGATGAAAAAAAAATGGTGTGATTATATGTACAAAAAGAAATCCTGTCAGTGACTAGTTATCCCCTAAATATGTGCTTATTAAGCCAACTTCTTCTGGAGATATAAATATTTACTTTCAGAGAGATTTTCGTGGTCACCCTATATCATGTACTATAATTCGCCGTGTATATGAGCTGTGTGGTCTCTAATTATGAAATTTATGGCATATATTATACGTCTGTCCTTTGATCCGTAAAACTTAAAAAACCTGTAGATCTGGTAAATGTGTTTCTCTAACAGGTCATTGCGTATTAACTTTTAATTACTCTGCATCTGTTTCAATTTCCTTTTTCTTCCTATTTGTGAGTATTTTACAATTTCGTAATTCAAGATATATATTATATACATACATATTACATATACACGGCGAATTATAGTATATTATATATATTTGACCCATGAAAAATCTGTCTAAAAGTAAATATTTATATCTTTAGAAGAACTTAATAATTTCATTTAGTTAACTAGTGTCATATAATCATATCATTTGTTTTTCGTCTGTGAAAGCGGTTCCCCACTTTCTCCTGAAATATACCTCAAGTCGTCCCTACACGCTTCTTCCCCTGCGTACAGCCATGCATGCAAGAGAAGTTTAGCCCCTTACACCTGCATAACACATGTGCATAAAAGAAAAACTTCGCCCGTATTCACTACTTCCCCTGCGCAAAAATACGAAAATTCAATTTTATAATTCATCTTATTTTTTAAACAATTTTTTACACCATTCGATAGGCTGTGAAATTTTTCGCATTCACAAAATTACACTATTGTGATTTGTTCAGAAGTTCTAGACGAAAAACAAAAATATGGTCGATTTTCGAGGGGCGGGTTCACCCCCTAAAATAATTTTTAACCGATAAAAAAAATACGTATCCAATGTTTTTACACCTTCTACAAGTCCACAAAATTTAATTAAAATAGGAAGGGTACACATGGGTTGCTTTCCTTATAACACTCTGTCACACTATGTCACTGGTGGATAGGCTGCAAAATTTTGTACATTTACGAAATTACGCTATCATGATTTGTTCAGAAGTTATAGCCGAAAAACTAAAATATGGCCGATATTCGAAGGGCGGGTTCACCCCCTAAAATTACGTTTTTAGCCGATAAAAAAGATGTATTCAATAATTTGGACTCCTCTACAAATATACCAAATTTCATTAAAATCGGAGGGATACACTATGGATAGTTTCCTCGTTAGTGACAAAAATAAAGAAAATAAAAAGTAGATATCTTGCACATATAGCAAGAATGAGAAAAGCTAGGATAGTTAAGATGATGGTGAACATCATCTCAGAAATTCAAATAAAGGGGGATTCTGCATGAAAAAACTAGCGGAATGGAGTGGAGAAAAGCTTCAGTAAAACAAAGTAAGAGAACGTTGAAAGAAACAAGAAACACAACTTTTCAAGAAGAAACGAGAGAGAACGACTTTAGACACAAGAGACTAGACGACGATCGTTAAGGGTGTCCTGGTTCTTCAAAGGCTGCAGATTTACAACATCGAGAAAAAAAAGGACATTATTCTGAATTAGATTATATATATATGAGAGGAGAGAATTGAAAATTCTTTTCAAGAAATCCATATACAAGCATACTGATTTTACGTGTCACACGAAGATAAATTTCTTAAGCAAAGCTACTTAATATGACATATCAATACAAACAATTTCAACGACGTCTTATCTCGCAACTTCGACTTCCTTTTATTGTGCTACTTCGACATCATATTTGGCATTATTATATTAATTCATATTTTTAGTTTATTTTACTGCTTTATCGAAAAGAGTTCCATATAATAATATAGATCTGATTTTATGAAAAAATATTCAGGCATCAATACACAAAGTCGTCCGTGGACCATTTTATTAGCTGTTACGGACTACAGGCGTGTAGATTTTCAGATACTGGAATAATTAGATTTCCAAAAATGGCGCGTTGGAATGCAATAAATGACCACATCCGATAAAATTAAATCAAAATGGCATTTCCTCTCTGTGTCAAACAATTGTTTTGCCCCTCTTCTTGTAAAAAACTATTCTTTCGTGTGAAAATTTTGTAAAAAAAATGTTCCTTTATAAAAAAGCGAAATAATAAGAGTCAAGTGACGGCCTAGCCCATATGACCCAAGGTGAATAGCCGAAATAAATGGGAGTGCTGCGGTAAGCCAATAAACCCAACTATAATTGATGTCATAAACCAGCTTATGTCGAAAGGCACATAAACTACTGATTTACGAGAACCACTCCACATACTCATTTGTCATTTTCATAATTACCTAGGGAGAGGGAGGGTTGAAACCGTTAGCTCTAGAATAAAATTTTCTTGCTGTAAGAATAGGGTGAAAAAATAAGGACAATCTTGGAAAATGCGACGTAGAAATGCAACACAATAGATAACACTTTCAAAGTTCAAATGATAAACTCATATGTTTGTTTTGCCTTTCTCATAATTTTAGTTTCTGGTTTGTCAAGTTCTCTCATTTTTCCATTTGCATTTTTTCAACATTTTCTTATGAAATATCTTATTCGTTTAGGTTATTATCTGATATATATATATATCATGCTGTTTATTGCTCTAACTAGCTGAGAAAATAAAGTTAGTTTATTTCAGATACGTCATAAGAATCCCAGAAAATTACGAATTTCTTCAGCTGATAATCCAGGGGAAAATCTGTAGAAGGTATGGTCCGTGCCACTGGCGTACGCAGGAGGTGTTGATGGTAGTCTTAACCCCCATTCCAACGAAATTTTCGTATATTTAACATAGAAATATGCGCGTTTTAGCTCTGTAATCCCCCCATTGAACCTATGACATCCTCTTATGAGAGTTTTGTGTACGCCTGTAGTGCGGGCAGAAGAAAAATGCTAGGGATGAGGAATTTTGTTTAATGGTTTATTAAATCGAAAGTTTAGGAGTGTAGAGCTACCACCATTGTGAATTGTTTATATGTTTGCCCACTCCTAATTACAGGCATGGCACATGGATAAGAAGGAAGAGATTTGTTTCTTGCAATTTCGTTCTTCCCAGTTTATACATTTACGATTGTGGTCTGGAGAATGCGTCGTACTCACGAGAGTTTAATTTTATAAAATGACTTACTATTAGATATATATTTTCATTCACATATGTCTTCGCATATAGCATAATTATAGTAATCGCCAACATAAATATACGAGTAAAATTATTTAATAAAATAGTTTTAAAATACATCAATGAGACAAAACAAGAACAAATGTAAAATGTCTGGATCATATATATACATAAACCGAAAGTCAGTAAACCTCACATGTGCAAAATATATCAGTGACACTACGATATCGTAATGGTAACCCATTCAGCTAATGTTCTACTAATCCGTGTTCAACTTCCAATACTGCAAAAAAAAATAAATAACGGACACTTACTGGTTACCTCTGCATTGTAGTCCGAAGTAAGCTCACTGGATATTAAAATGCTTAGGTTCCCCAGAAAATATAGGCTACGGTAGCGTAATTGTACCGCATTCGTCTGTCGTGGTGGTAACTTATGTTCGATTCCTATTAGTAACTCACGTTGCTTCTTTTTTTTCGGTGTAACTGCATATCAGTCCCAACCCGCCAAGCTTCGACAACGTCGCCAAGGGCACTAACTTCCTTTCTGGATGCCACGATTTCCTTTCTAGATGCAGCCATGATGGATTTATATTTTGCGAGCCCGGTATTTTTATAAATGTATTAAAATAGACTCACCTTTTGTTTTGGAAGTTTCCGTAATAAGTGTTTTTGGAAACTGTTGGAACGACCTTCCATCCTTAAACAATTTTCATGGATGTCGGCATGATGGATTTGCGAGCTGGAAATTTGTTGAAATGTATTTAAAAAGAAATCGCCTATGTTTTTCGAAGTTTCCATAATATACATGTTTGGAAGCTGTTAAAACAATATTCCTTCCGCAAACAATCCACAAAGATTAATACGTGAGTTTCCTTGAAAAACATATTATTTTGCCATGTTCACTACTGTAGGCTTTTCCGATACAACATTTTTTCGGTGCCTTCATTATTTGATGTTTTTCGTAAGCGGGGGTGGGGGAATGCACCCACTGCACTGGGCTTTTCGAAATTCAGGAAAATTACTGGGTCAGGAAAACGCCTGCAAAGTATTAGTCTATTTTCGTGGATGTTTATTTTGCTAAAAGGAAAGCTGGAAACTGATACGCAAAGTCAGTGCGCAGATGAGCCGCGCACACAAAATTCTCAGACTAATTTTTAGCGCCTACCTTAAGTTTTGGCAACGAAAGAAGCTTGGAGGTTTAGGATTGTTATGTAGTTCCACCTTTTTTTCCAGACTAGTAAGAGGCTTGATTCTTTTCACAGAAAGCTTTCAGATTATTCAGAAAATTGCAAGTTCCGATGCAACATGACCGCTTCTGTCTTTATCCCGTGGCAATATAAATAAACAAATAAATATACCCGTCTTCATTTAAAAGATGTGTGAACAAGTATCGTTGGTGCGTCAAACAGCTTAAAACGACGTTCCGTAATTTCTATTTGAATTTAAAGTACGTATTTTTAATCATATTTTATTGTATGTCAGTCTTAAACGCTTGTTCACTGAGAAATAGCGTACGTTAATACATTTTCCCAGAACCATACTTTTTAGAATGTAATGTGTGTTCCTTTATGAACATAATTATTTCATAATTATGCCCTTGTCATAAACAGTAATAAATTTTCTTCACAAAATTTTATTATAGAATAAAAAGGGGAAATGAATGAATGATGAATGTTGAAAATGAAATTTATTTGAGGCAGTTTTAGGATGATACTATACAGAGATTTACTTTGTCCAAAATAATTTATTTAGGCATTTTCTTCTTAAATGCAAGAAAGCTTTGTACCCTGCTTAGTAGAAAATCCCTTTTCTCGACAGAGCAAAGAACCTTTTCAAATATTAAGGGCAATCCTATACATTATTCATATCCGTCAGTACACGAGTTGCAAGAAAAGTTTCTTGAACAAGGACGAGGAAAAAGAAATAATCGTCTAAATCTTGGTTTTCTATTCAATGATAAAATGAATTATTTTCTTCATTTGTCCTTTGCTTATAAAAATGAAAGTGAAAAAACAGAATATATAGCAAAACCTCCGAATAACTAGCACCTGTGTTACTCCGCAAAGGTGACCGTTCTTCGGAGGTGGCTGTTATTTAGAGGTTCAGTACAAAAGAACAAAATAAATAAAATTAACAATAAAAAATTTAACCATTTCAAATACATTAATCCTCACCTATTTTAATTTATATTAAAAAAATCAGTGATGCGTAATTGTTTTGCTTTTTTATGGCAAACATTCTTTTTTAAGGAAATAATATTTATAGTCCTTTTATATAACTACTCATCATCATTTTTATTCAGAGCAAAATTTTGGATCTTTTCTAAATTTGCCAAAACATCAAAATATGTTTTTTTACGTTAAAATTTTGCAATTAAAAATTATTTTAATTGTAAGATATTTGGAAGTTTCTTGATTGATAGTTGCAAAGCCACTCTAGCAGCATTTTGTCAAGTTCTCCATTTCCGGTCCT
This sequence comes from Dysdera silvatica, assembly GCA_006491805.2. Taxonomy (NCBI): domain Eukaryota; kingdom Metazoa; phylum Arthropoda; class Arachnida; order Araneae; family Dysderidae; genus Dysdera; species Dysdera silvatica. Next base: position 24,898,289 of record QLNU02015359.1, on the reverse strand, counting down.
CCAATGCTTCGTTTTTCTAAGTTCACGCCTCGAACGGACTGTTACAGATAATCTTCACAATTTTTGTTTAAATCTCATTTATCTTTGACCTCCCACAATCATAAAACATTGCTCATTTTCGTTCACTTACACTTTTCTACTGTCCTGGAGAACATTAATTTTCTCTTTTAGACTTAAGAATTTTTGTGGCAAACTCACCCTGACTACAAACTGGCGTTGAAATTAAAAAGTTAGGTCGTAACAACGTTATGTAAACAACGAATAAAGAACCGGAATTGTCAAAAACCAATTTTTAGTGGACAGTGGTTGTATACGCAGACGAAATAATGGGATGGTCGGTCATTGATAGAGACACAGTATTCACAGAAAGAAGTGTACCTAACGCATAAAGCTACAAGTTGAACATACTTTCCTATGTAGTACCTTTAAACAAAGTCTTGTCAAGTGAATTTTATATACCTTATATTTTTGACAATTTGAGTTGCAGATGTATTTGAAAAATTTGAATAAAATTTGTCTTTCGTGATGCCCACCAAGTAGCCGTTGTTCGGCATTAGTTGTTTGGTGGTTGACACTAAATTCCATGAAACGCATCAGGTTCCATTGATAGGTGGCCGGACTTCAGAGGTTACCGTTCTTTAGTAGAGATGACCGTGAAAGGCAGTTTCACTGTATTTTGTTTTTTCATGGAAATTGAAGCCCCATTTCGTATAAATTGTTCTTAATTTGCATAGATATATTTTATGCATATACAATCGAATTTAGTTCTTCCGACATTTAAGAGATCACAGAAATTTCGAGGCTATAATAAGAAAGCAAGCATGCCTGCCTACATACTCACCCACTCACCTACCAAGCTCTTTTTCTTACATTCCTTTTTGTTTTCATTGTATTATGAATATACATAATAACAGCGCTTTATTTATCTACAAATTAAAGCATTTTACAGGGATATTTTGAAATAAGTTTAGGGAACTTAAAATTTAAGAAAAAAGACCCAAAACTAATTATGTTTTTATAAATGTGCAAAAACTTATTTTGGTGTTAGAGTTTTTGTTATTGGGACACCAAACGCGACATTATGTGTCATTTTTCGGTTACAACCTCGTTAAAAATGTATTGGGGCTAGTGAAAATGTCATCATAAAACTGAAACCTATTTTGAGATTGCTTTTTTAAATTAAATATATTTTCAAAAGTAATTGAATTTCCGCTTTGTTTGCTTTCATTTTTTTCCTGTAATTCCCAAATTTTCATTTCCTGGAAAGCTAATTGCCATGTTTTTGGAAAATATAATTTTTCTATTTACTGTTATTTCTCAGACATAATTTGTTTTCACAAATTGCTTCAGAGTAATTTATTTTTCTGTTCTTAAATATATGGTTATATATTCAAAGATTTTAAACTTCATAAATGAAATAAATATGTTTTATGTCTTTTGACTCTCACCATAATTAACACAACAAAATTAAGAGCTAAAATGGCAATTTTTCTAGAGAAGTGGTTCCCAACTCGGGGGGTCGCGACCCGCAAGGAAGCCGCGAACTGTTTTTTTGGGGGGGGTCGGCAAAATTATTTTTAGTTACACTCAGTGGCATCGACTTAGTGGGTTCGAAACACTTTTTGAACCCACAAGTTTGTTGTGGGTACTTCGAACTCTTAATATTTTTGCTCATGGGGAAAATAAGCGTACGGAAATATATGCACACCGTTTACCGTCATCAATTCAATATTTTCATTATTTATACCCTGTTCACTGCACCTTTTATAAAAGCAAATTTTTCGTTTTATTTGGGTTCTCAGAAAAGACAAAAGTCTAGTCTCTAGCTCTACATGCGGAGACGACACTGGCGCCGACGGCATAAAAATATTGGGAGGGCTAACATACCATTAGAAAGCATTTTGAAATAGGAGGGGGACATGGAACCCTAATACCAACATTGACGGGGATGGGTCCCCCTTGTCCCTCCCTCCGCTAATGGCGGCCGTGGTAGGCGAGAACCTTTAGCGGTTATAGTGATAAAGGCGAAAATATATTGGCCGGTGAGTTGACCCACCCTCATTTCCACAGTTTTGGGATACACTCCTTTCTTTACTTGCCTTCCAATGTCTGCCTTCCAATCGCCCCTGGAAAACTTATGGACCTATCTTTTATTTCAGACAAGTTCTTTTTAAAGAGAGAGACGGGGGAGGTGGGGGGGCTGAACACGTCTGACAATGAGTATTTTGGCAGCAATCCTAAAACTATAGGTGGTGCATATATTTAGGGGGAATCCCTTCCCAATTGTAGAAAAGGTTTACAGGACGCAAGGTTTAAGCAATTTTGTCAATAGTGCCAGAAGTAGAGACGTAAAACGCCCGGGAATATTGAAACGCGGGAATAAACACGGGAATTTATCTGGAATAAACTGGGAATTTTGGGCATATTGGAAATTTTGATGGGAAGAAACTACCGTGACGATGTATGCGCTTATTTACACAACGCCAGTTAGCAAGCACTTAAAATTGACCCGAAATATTTCAATAAACCTTTTCTTACCTATTTTTTACCACTTCCTCTTTCAACAATAATTATTATTAGGTGATGAAATTATAACAAACAGTTATTTCGACACTGGCGTAAGGTTTAAAAACACGACGTTTCGGGAGCCAACTGCTCCCTTTGTCAAGTGAAGGCAGAATGAAGAAATTATATTCCATTAGAAATGTTCTTAAGTTCAAATTAAATAATGTTATCACTTTAAGGCATTAAATATAAAATATCGTTATCGATTAATTATCAAGATTAGTTCAATCTTTATTCCTTAAAATAAGTAATAAGTAAGGCAAAAGTCGTTTTATACATTTTAAACGACCATATTTCAAAATTCCCATAATGTTCAAAAAACCTATGTTTTGGGGATTTTGAAAATTCCCTTCCCAAAAAAACCCATTTTTTTCCGGGTTTAAATCTGTTTTTTCCAGCCTTTACATCTCCAGACACAAGCCACTCCCAAAAGTCTTTAAAGTACTGAAAACAAAATTGTAATTCAGAAATAATTTGAAGGAAAAATTTTTGGCACTTTTAAAATTGGTAAAAGCACATAAAAATAAATTCTACACTTTTTTTCACTTTTATGAAGATAATTGAATTGGAAACAACAGTGCTCAGTATGTTGTATATAATAATACAGCCCATAAAGTAAATAAATTAGCCAATTAATAATAAAATATTTTTCTTCATTTCCAACATTTCAGGTAGTTAATTGTACCAGATAATCTGATAATGAAATTTAAATTACACTTAAATCCTTTGAAAAATACGATTATTCGATTTTAGTAAATTTTATAAGCCCCAATAATTTTTCAAGATGGCGCCTATTGTTATACATATTTTATAAAGAATTTCATACCAATATTTCCAACGATTTTGCATTACAACATGCTCACACACATTGCAATATTTTATAAACGGTAGTTAATTTTATATATGTAATATAAATTAATATAACCTACTAATATAATATGCATAATTAATGATATATATATATATATATATATATATACACTATTGTTATACATATAATTAATAAAATGTAATTTTATATTTAATGCTTTTACCTCTATTAAAATGCTTTTATTATGCAAAATGGTTCGGCGACGGACAAACGGGGGTCGGATATCTTATGGTTACTATAAAAGCACATAAAAGGGTTGCGGATTACTTATTACTATAAAAGTGGGTAGCGGCTTGAAAAAGGTTGGGAGCCACTAGTCTAGAGAAATGAAACTATACTTGCTATTTGAACTGCGAGATATTTCTTCCATACATTTTTCCTAATTTAATGGATATTAGAAAATCAATAATTAAATTAATGGATATCCATACAGTTATTAAATAAAATATATATCCTAAATTGCATGAAAGCGATCCAAATAATTATCACTCAGGAATGAAACTAAAACAAACAGGTCGGAATACAAGGAAATGTCATTATACTCCATAATATAAGCATATAAATAATATACTACTAAACGTAGACAGCACTGCGCTTTTAAATATCATAAAATTTGCATCATTTAAATAGTAACCGAAATGTGCAATATAATAAGAATCACGCACGTACAAACGTTGAAAACTTAAATTCTTTTAGATTTGTTTGCTCTCTGACTATCTCTTTTACTCAGAAAAATGCCAATTTCCGGGCTTTATTTTTCACTTTCATCTGTAAAAGGACTTTAATATTTTATAGCGACAAGTCAAATTTTTTAAGGCAACCTTTATCAAACTGCGGTTCGCGGACTCCTGCGAGTCGTCGAGGATATCACAAGTGGTCCTCTAAACTTTTGGTGTATATTACTGACTGTGGAGCACAGCTCACTAAATCACCTGTAAAGGAAGAGACTGGATCTTTGAAGGCCACAACACTTGGCAAGTATAAAGGTGTCCTCTGACAAAGAAGTTTGAGAAACGGTGTTTGAAGGTATAGTGGAAAGAATAGACATCGTATTCTCATGGTTATGGCTTATGAGACAAGAACAGCGACGACAATGCTTCGTAAAAATCAAGATTTCAAGGAATTCGAACCACAGCCATCGGATATTCCAAGTCCGGACTCCATGTCAGCAATGAAAATGCAAACGCTGCTTACCACTTGAATTCAGTCAGATTTTTTTCGCTCTGTATAACCACGTTGTCATCAAGCCACGTTGTCATCAAGGATTTTGATATGGGTAACCGATTTGAGTTTTAATTGTCCAACTCAGATGTTGGAGTCAAAAGGTCTTTAAGTGTTTATTAATACTGATAGATCTCTTCACTTAATAGAGGTTCAATCACTTTAAAATAAAGCCATTTTCCATCTATTAAAATGAATAGATTTATTGTATGGAATTTGTGCAAGTCACCAATATGGCGCAGGAGTACATGTCACCATTAAACGTTCCGATTCGTTTTGCAGCACTTAAATGGTCGATGGACGTTAACTGAAGATTAAATTAAACATATTTCGGGCTGACTACCTCCAAGCGGTGGAGGTTGGCTTGCGTTGGAAGCAAGTGATCGTGCATCTACTATGAACGGCTTAAATACACAGCTGGCGCAGGCGCTGTTCACACTGGACGCAGCTCCGAAGAAAGAACGAATTGCAATACACGCAAGAAGATGCTGACGTAAGCCGTTTGATATTTTCAGAACCGGTACGTATTACGACGTTACCACAATTTGAATTCCTCTTTTCTCTTCAAAGCCATACCCCATTTTTCATTTTCTCCTACTCAATGATCATTTTCTCCTACTCAACCATCATTTTCTCCTATTCAGTGATAATTTTCTCCTTCTTGATTATCATTTTCTCTTACTCAATAATCATTTTCTCCTACTTGATTTTCTCCTATTCAGTGATAATTTTCTCCTTCTTGATTATCATTTTCTCGCACCAATAATCATTTTCTCCTACTGAGTGATCACTTTCAATAGAATATGCTGAATCTTCTGATAAATGTTTCTTGCGTTTTATATCCTTTTTTTGTTGTTGTTGTCTTTATTTATATTAATAAGGAACGGTGTACAATTAGGGGCGAGATTTTGACTTTTCTTTGCGTATGACACCATTTATAGAAAAGATGCGTATACATAATTTATCAGTATTATTAGAATAAAAAATAATTAAAGATAAAAATAATTTTGAATTAGCAAGTAATTGTTAATTTTTTTATTAAGATTATCGTAAATTTTTTCATTGGCGTTCGAAAGGGGAAATCGTGTTGATTGAACGAGAATCAAAGCAGTAAATGCGATATCTATTTCATCAACGATTGGCCACATTAATGGCGAAAATAATATATATTTGCTTAGTCCCGATTCTTAATATCCGGATCTCCAGAGAAGATGTTTTTCTAAGAAACCCCAAAAGCGATAAGGCCGCCCATATTTCTTTTTATGGCCCAGGGACAGATCGTTATTGAGATTAGCCCATCTATAGAATGTTTAGTTTGTTATTGCTCTAAACTAAGATACTTGTGTGTTGCAAAAACATATCTATTTTAAATAATATTCTTGTCATTATTGTCATCAGCATCAGTTCCCATCTTCCAACAAAATATTAAAAAATTATCAATCGATATTCGAAGAGGTCATTTTGGCGGAGGTGGACATGATGAAATAAACTTTATAGCCCTTGAAACAGAATTCCGTAATTGTTGACTTTGTGGCGCAAAATCTTTTTGCGGTGGTCCATTCCTACTGTCTTTGTAATTCCGTATTTCAACCAAATATTCCCTTCCCATAACTGGCTGACAATAAAATATACATGCAACCGATTTCTAAGAAATAATGTCAGAACGCCGGATGTAACAACCGGATGGATGAATACGGCTGGCTTGGCTGATAGAGTAATTTGTGAAGATGCCACTACGCAGTGGTTTTCAAAATGTGGTCCGCGGCGGCTTATCAACAGGGTGGGTCGAAAATCAGCGTTTTTCACTTTATTATTTTTTTTTTGAATTGAAACTGAGCTAGCGCGCAAAAGTGGCCAAATGGTCTCAATAGTATGCATGTAAAATCTTGTACCGATCAGATAATGTTTAGGTCTCCCTCCGGGACCATTTATTTCCGCCTATAATAGGTATAATAGGTATTATAGGTCCGCCTATAATAGGCCTTTTAATCAGTTTTTTGTGCATTTTTATTAAACATGTCGTTTATTCAACAGGCTAAATTCGGACTATGCTCACCTTTGGAGTTATTGTGTCCTGTAGTATCCGTATTGTACAATAGTACATAGAAAACTTGAATAAAAGAATTGAATGAACTTGAATAAAAGAATAGTTTGCTCAGTTTGGTACCACATTTTGGCGCCAAAAACTTACTTTAATGTAAAAAAAAAACATTCATCCAAAATGTTGATTTTAAATTGCTTAAACGCTTATTATTCCTAAATGTCGTAGCCTTAGTGTATACGTACATCACTGTTTAATTTTTTGGCATTTATTCCGCTGATCGCCAATATTGTGCCTACTGTGTACCGCGTGGCGCCAGTAGGGCTAGCGTGTCCATCGCGAGCCAATATTGTTCGGGAAAGATTATTACTACTTCATTTTTCTGCAGATAGTCTTGGAAGAAAGAAGCATATATTTTAGTGAAACCTCAAGTTTTATTAATTAGTTTGAATTGATGCGGGTTTGAGAATGAATCGTTCTAAGAAGATAAGAAAACGCACAGAATGTCCAATCTTCGGTCAATCGAAAGATCTGAATTGCGTGACATCACCAACTTACAAAGACATGATAGTATATTACCTGTGGGTCAGAAACAACGATCACAAATTAAAGGAATCAAAGGAATCCTCTTCTGTGTCAGAAATAGTTAACAAAGTTGCATGTGACATCGAACATGTCTGGAAGAAAGCACCATTAACACTATTTCTCATGAGAGCGTGAAGGATATGATTATTGCATACCACAAGAAATATTCCAATGTACTTGAAAGTTCTAAGAAAACAACGAGTAGAGCAGTAGCTAGCAGGAAATTGTTTCTTGATCACGCGAGAAACACCTTATTTGATACAGCGAAGTGCAAATGCACAGATTTCAACAAATGCGATTGTTGTGGTGACAAAAGTCCACTAATAGAGCTACAATTTTCATCCGATCAACGTATTACCAGAAGGACGATTATGAAGGGAGTGGACACTAAGACCACCAAAATAAATTACCGAAAAGCTGAGAAGGAGGCATAGAGAGAGGTGCTTTTTTTAAATAGAAAGAGAAGGAAAGATTCAGCATTGGTTTCTGCAAACATAGAAGTAGAAGCCTCAACTCAAAAGCATTAGGAAAAGGATGAAGATTTTGTTTCAAAATACTATTTAATGCCACGATTGATGAAAGTGAAAACGAGAGGAGAGGAAAAGAATGTACGACTGCCACTACCATCATTTGCTAGTTCATGTGATAGAACGAGGATGTCGGACAGAAAAGCCGCATAGTGGCAAATACATTAATGATTGATACGCGTTTAGTTACCGAGAAGGATACCTCTAAATTGATTGATAAATGTAGAGTGAGAAGGGGAAAGACAGAAGAGGCGAAATGAAATAAGAAATCAGGAAATTGAGGAAGTTGATGTCCTGAAAGCAATTTGTTTCGACGGAAGACGAGACACGAGCATTATTCAAGAGAAAAGAGGAATGAAGTATCACAGATGCAAGAAAAAAGAGGAGCACGTTTCATTAGTGAAAGAGCTAAGGTCCAAATACGTCGGGTACTTTACACCAAACTCTGGTACAGGAGCAGCTGTAAAAATTGGATTGCTAAAATCTTTGGCCGATGTTGGCATTTTTACGCATGATTTGGTGGCTATTGGCTGCGATGGAACGGCGATAAACACAGGACACCTCAATGGAGCTATTCGACTGACAGAAAAGGAACTAAATGGGCGGCTCCAGTGGTGTATACGCCAGCCTCATGCAAATGAACTCCCTCTTCGCCACCTATTACAGAGCTTGGTCGGACACACCAAAGGACCAAACATATTTTTGAGCCCAATAGGCAAACAACTAGGTGAATGCGAGAAATTACATCTGGTCAAGTTTGAGATGGTGGAAAGTGAACTTCCATTAATTGATCCAAGCACATCGAGCACTGATCAGAGAAATTTATATGAAACGTGCCAAGCCGTTGCAAACGGTCAATGCACATCTGGCTTTGAAAACAAAAACCCTGGCAAACTTAATAATTCGAGATGGTTAACAGTTGCGAATAGGATACTGAGTTTGTACATCAGCAACGCTAAGCCTTCATAAAATCTGGAAATTCTCGTTACTTTCATTATGAAAGTTTATGCGCTCAAGTGGTTTGATATCAAACGAGAACCACTCTGTAAACATGGGGCTTTGGTGGCCTTGGCATGGGGCATGGAACCTTTGGTAAACATTTGCCAGGTCACGCTACCTTAGTCAAGATTTAAAGAATATTGTAGATCCAGTCATCAAGAGAAATGGGTATTTCGGGAATCCGTAGAACGTCCTAATCCGCATGCTCCGAGAAGAAAAGCTCTACATAAGACAATTAGCACTAAGAAGAATACTTAAGGCAAGAGTTAATAAGAATTCCCATGAAGTTCGCACCTTCCAACTACCTCATTTTAATCCCGATGCCTCACAGTACACTGAGCTGATTGACTGGGGCATATGTTCGGAATCAGATTGTCAAGTGATAGAACAACCTTTGACGATGCACATCGAAACCAAGAAAATTTCACGTATGTTAATAGGAGATATACCGCTGAAAGTGGAAATCATAAACATACCATACCACACTCAAGCTGTTGAGCGAACTGCGAAACTTGTAATCGAGGCACCAGCAACCGTGTGTGGTCCTTTGGACAGAGATGGCGTCATTCGAACAACAATTGAAGACCGGAAAAAATTCCACGTGTAGAAACAAAAAGAGATTTTATGAACAAAACTTCATATGATTCAGAATAAAAACCGCACCCATATGGTTGGGTGGCTGGGGTGGGAACGGGTGGAGCTCAAAATGTAGCCACTGGCGAGTTCTATGTTATTTTAGTTTGAATCTGAAATAAGCTAAGAGCAGCATAAAAGGGCAAATTTTTGTATCAAACATTTTTTTTTCACAAAAAACTACATTTTCCGCGCCAAAATGTGGTCCTAAACTGAGCAAACGCAAGTTTTTTATGTACTAGTACACAATAGGGATACTACAGGACAAAAAGACTCCAAAGATGAGCCTAGTCCGAATTTAGCCCGCTGAATAAACGACATATTTAATAAAAATGTACAAAAACTGCATAAAATGCCTATACCTACTATAGGCGGAAA
>QLNU02015359.1:24840588-24888369 GCA_006491805.2 Dysdera silvatica | reverse complement strand
TGAGCTGTTTCGTCTTCTCAGATAATTTGCTATTGTGCTTTTTACAGGTTACACCACCAATTTCCCCAGCAGTTTCAACTATTGTCTTAACAATGTTTTCATTTGCTTCTGAGATATCACTTTCATCAATAAGTCCTTCCAGTGCAGAAAAGCGATTTTTTAATTCCAACTTGAATGCCTCGGTATTTTCTTTTAATTTCTTTAAATCCACCCTCTTACTTACTTGTTTCCTAATGAGCTTCTGTCGTTCTAATTTAGTATTTAAGTGCACTTTACATCTCACCATTCGATGATCACTTCCAGTATTAAATCTGTTCAGTACACTGCAATCTTCAATAATTGATTTCTTGTTTGCCAGGATATAGTCAATTTCACTAGTTCCCCCATTTGGGTGTTTCCATGTCCATTTTCTTTGCGGTTTCTTCTTAAAAAATGAATTCATGATGCTAAGATTTTCAGCTTCTGCAAATTCGATGAGTTGATCGCCACGTTCATTCCTTTCCCCATATCCGTATTTACCAACCGATGTCTCTCCTTGTTCCTGTTGTCCAATTCTTGCATTGAAATCCCCCATGATGAGCTTGATATGTTGTTTCCCTTTGGTGTGTAACTCTTTGATTTCTTCATAAAATTCTTCAACCTCTTCGTCGGTATGGCTTGATGTTGGTGCATATACCTGTACTATTTGAAGTTGGTATCGCTGGGTTAGTTGAACAACGAGCCTCGCTGCTCGATCTGACGTGCTTTCGACTTCAAGAAGGTAGTCTTTAATTCTTTTGTTGATTAAGAAGCCAACACCACTTGTTCTTCCAGTTTCCGTTCCTCTATAATAAAACAAATGTCCACTTTTAAGTTCCACCAACTCTTCACCTTTTCTTCTAACTTCACTGAGTCCTACAATGTCCCATTTGATCTTGTCAAGTTCTTCTTCCAATTCCTGAAGTTTTGCTTCAGAAGCAAGGGATCGTCCATTAAACGTAGCCAAGGTCAATAACAAACGGCAGCCTGGGCCATTCCAGTGATTCTTAGCACCCCCTGCTTTCATGCCACACTGACCGCTGCCTTGATCAGGAGCACTCCAGCACCTGGAGACTAGGGGCCATGGTTTCTGGTGTGTCAACATAATGGAGGAATTAGCCATAATTTCACCACGCTGGCTAGACGGGTTGGTGAATTAGCCCTCCCCTTCCGCCTTTCTATCCGTGCAGCAAATATTAATTTGCCACATAAATAGAAAGCTCAGCCTGCACCACTTGAAGGCGGGGTAGGACACTAGGTTACTGGCCTGGCCGGTTCCACACATCGTCACATACGTTCAGCGTGTGGGTCTCCTTCCAGTTAGATACCAGCAACCCTTTTGCAGGCCATATATATATATATATATATAAAAGTTTTCCTCGCCCATTCTTGGCGGAAACAGGCTTTGGGACGGGCAGAGCGCCATGTTCCCAAGCCTCTTTTTACATCACTTCTTAATGTGCCATGTCTAGAAACTTCCTGACAATGTGACACGTGTTTAGGATTGTGGCTTTTTGTATTTCAATGTAGGTGTTTGGGTCAATGTTGAGTATTCCCAAATTCGTCGCAAGCGTTTTTGGTACTATCCCTGTTGCTGAGATGACTAACGGGATGATGAAGATCTTTTCCATACCCCATATATCTCGTACTTCATGTCTGAGATCTTGGTACTTGGTGATTTTCGTTGTGTAGGTTGTCTGTATGTTATTGGTGTTGGGTACTGCTATGTCGATTAAGTACGTGGTCTTATTCGATTTATCGACGAGGGTTATGTCAGGACGGTTATGTGGGACTGTCTTGTCTGTTATGATTGCTCTATCCCAGTAAAGCTTGTGTGTTTCGTTCTCATGCACGGTCTCTGGCTCATATTTGTAGTACGGGCATTTTTCAGTCAGAAAGCCAGCATTCGCTGCCAATTTCTGGTGGACTATTTTCGCTACTTGATCGTGCCTATGTTTGTAGTCTGACTGCGCAATGATCTTGCATCCTGCCATCACGTATTGGATTGTCTCCTATTCCGCATGACAGGGTCTGCATTTGTCGCTTTATATATCTTTTCTCTGGATGAACTTCTGAGTGTTCCTTGTTGCGATCGCTTTGTCTTGAATGGCTAGATTGAATCCTTCTGTCTCTGGCTGGAGAGTGCCTTTGGCCAGCCAAGAGTTTGATGCCTTTTTGTCAACGTGTGGTTGTTGCAGGTCATTGTAGTGCCTGCCATGTAATTGTTTTCCGGCCCAAGTTCTGTTTTTGATATAATATATATACATATATATATATATAATATAGAAAGGTTAAGCCTGTATTTATAAATAGGCAGGCTGGGCAAATGCCCAGGGCGCAAAATTTTTAGGGCCCTTCGTCTTTCGATTCTGTAGTTTGTATTTGCAGGCAAGTTAAAGTAATCGCTTATATGTCATCGCTATTGGGGAAACAGGGCAATAATTAAAAGAAACATTATTTTTTCAACGTTGTGACAATTTTATGTTTAAGCACATTGATGCCGCCCTCCGATAAGTGCTGCCCCTAGGCCTGTGCTTTATATACCTACTTAGAAATTCGCCACTGACCCCACTTATTTTGTCAAACAGTTTACGAACACACTGTTTAATTTAGTAATAGCTGTATATCGCCAAATATGATGTATTTCTTAATGTGTAAGACCTGCGAAAACCTGCTGTTGCCATGGCATGGGCAGTCAAGAGATTGCTCCAGGTTGCTATAACGTTGGAAGATGTGTATAGACAACGTTCTACAAATACTGGAAAGAGAATTTTCAAATGTAAAATATTAATTCATCATTATAAAAGACTCAACCGGTAAGATTTTGGTAAAACAAACTTAATAACTTTAAAGATAAACTAAACACCATTGAATAATTTATAGCTCTTGAAATCGATGTAACGATATCTCTAGAGAAATACATTTCGCGGTATTTCCCTTTACTAAACCTCTCGAAATATTTCTCTAATAATATTTAAGACGCGTTTGTCGAATGAGAATTTTATGTCTAATGGAATCTTTTTAAAATTTTCTACCAACGCGATATTTTTGGGCGGATTTCTTGTATGTAACGCTACTTAATATCTTCTTTCGTAATTATTCGATAAATGGAAAATGACAGGCTTTCTATTTATATTATCTAATTATTGTTTCTCTAATGTATCCATTCTCTTCCAAGTATCTTTATGTACCATGCATATCTTTTAATATTTTAAATAATAACTCAGCCACTTCGCCTTTTATAGTTTTGAATTTTTAGTTTGATTTTTAATAGTTTTGTTTCTCATATTTCCACAGCAAGTTATTATGACGATACTATTATTATCATGATATATATTTATAATAATTCAGATAGTACCATACTTTTTCTTTTTCAAAGATATTGTGTTTTAAAAAGTAACATATATCTCAAAATACATTAAATATTTGTAGCAACGTAGTAAAATGTGGTGTTTCTATGCATGTTAGTTCATATCGACGCATTCTTGACAGGTCTAATGTCGCTTATTTTCGTCAGGAGTTGGTGAAGCGGGATTTAAGTGAATATAAGGTGTTGCCATTTAATGTTACCACTCCCTGTTTTACAGCAGTGCCCTTATTGGTGCAAAATATCGGAGGCCGAGAAGTAGTCACAAAATCAGAAACAGGAGGCGGAAGCAGTAGTTAATGAGTCCATTTTATTAAGGCCTGCCACGAATGCTGTAGAAAGGCTTAGATTTATAATCATTAACAATGTCGTTTGATTGTTCATAAAACTGTGTCGTGCTAAGTTAATTTTTCGCTTACACCTCAAATCAATCGAGACTTACAGGTTATTATTTTATTTATAGATTTATATGATAAGAATATAAAAAACTGTACACTAGAAATGAGTGTAAAGTCTGCTCAGAACTATAATCTGAAGCCATAACCTATAAAAACCCGAAATCTATAAATTAAAAAAATTATATCCTTTTACCTAAAAATTAAAAAGAGTTTGAACTTTCTCACTTTACTGTTTGATATGCTATGTGTGTGTATCATAGTTTGTATATATCATAAATGCACACATATATGTATATAGGTACACACATATATGTATATAGATACACACACACATATATGTATATAGATATACACATATATATGTATATAGATACACACATATATGTATATAAATACACACACATATATATATATATATAGATACACACGTCATAATCCTGTGTTGTTAATATATAAATACCTGGCTCTTTAGTATGTTGCTTTTGTATAAGTTAGCCCTCTAAAATGTTTGGAATAGGGATTACTTTGGTATCTAACCAATAATCCCTATGACTTTAATATATGGACACGTGGCTCTGTAGTATGCTACTTTTGTATAAGTTAACTCTCTAAAAAGTTTAGAATAGGGATTACTTTGGTAGCTAACCAATATTCCCTCCGACTTATTCTACTCCTTAAGATTACATTTATGTGGGGAGGATCCAGGGGTTTCAAACTGCCCGTCGCAGTTTCTTGGGGCGTCACGAGTTAGTGTTCAAGCGTACCACGACGTCGATTAAGATTTCACGCAACATGTTATACAAATATATTTATAACATGTGTTTTGCACACTTGTGCATATTCAGAAGCCATCCAGAATTTGCGAAAAGTGAGAGGCCTGGGTCAAAAAGTTTGAAAACTCCCTGCTATATACATAGTGACGAAAAGCCGCTTTCATTTTTAATGGCCGTCAAACTAATGACGTTTAATAACTGCTAGTTTACAGTTATTAAACGTCTCCTTGCCTAATCTTACTTTTGTTCATTTAATACATATCTTGCTTTCTTATATCTGGGTAAGAGTTTGACTTGGCAGGGCCAAAATCTTTGGAAGAAAAAAAGAGACGACATTCGCAAACACGCATCGAACTCAAGACACTGCATAGTAACAAAAAGTTGCTTTCATTATTAATGACCGTCGAATCTATTAAACGTCACATTTCCTTATTTAATTTGGCAATTAATAAAAGACAAGCTTTCATTTATATGGGAAATGGCTACATGTGGCATGGCAAAAAAAAAAAGACGTCAGCAATCCAGAGATCGAACTCAAGTGCATTGTCGAGTATACTTTACTTAAAAGAATTTTATTATTAAGTTTAATTTGATGTCCATGTATACATTTGTGGGGCTCTATAATGGAAATAATACTTGTTTGTTTTATTGTCTTCATTATTTGTTGCCACTCAAGAGACCCAGAAACGCAACCTGAGTTATCACAGTTTCTAAAATTGATTTTGTACATAAACATTACACAGATCTGTGAAATAATACTTCTTAATTTTTTTTCTGCATCGTTTTTAGGTATTTCTAATGATTTTCGGTACCCTGTGTTCAAAATTGCCGAACTTTTCCCTGTATGACGTAATTTTTTTCATAAAGTGAGGACGAAGGCCCAGGAAAATCATAGATCTAACAGAGTTCAAAAATTTTATTTACGAAAATACTTAAAAACGAGATGTATTTTAGATTTTATTACTTTGTTATGTTTGTTATAGTCACAACGAAGTCAAAAATCATTATAATATATTTTTTCCTTACCCCCGAATCTCCGTTTAGAACCTTTTCTCTTGTACGCTGCTTGCGCCGCCTCCCCAGTCAGCATCCAGCAGTACAGTATTATGTTGATATTCCACCGGCTCTTATAACCCCCTTCCATTTCCTTCATGTTCTGGTGAGATCTTTCTCCTTTCTCTTCACTCACAGTGCCTAAATTTTATAGGAAATAGCTTAGATGGCAGTTAAAAAGTGAATCTTCAAGCTCATTGAGCAGCCCAAGGCTTTGAAGTTCTCCAGCATATTTCTTACGATGTTCTTGAAGTTAGTGTCTTTCTGGTTGCCGAGATACCTCTTTACCACTTTTTGAAAGAATTTCCAAGCCCATCTCACAACGTCTTCCATTTTGATTTCAAAGATTTTGTCCGTCGTCGGTTTTCGAATGTTAGGACCAATGAAAACCTCTTCTTTCAGCTTCGCTTCTGACAGACCTGGAAACTTACTTGCCAGGTACTTAAAAGTATCACCACCTTTTGACAGGGCTTTCATAAACTGCTTCATGACGCAAAGTTTGATGTGAAGTGTAGACAGGGGTGCATTTTTTGGGTCCACTGAAAATTCGAAGTTCACATTTTTCCCCCTACGTTTAGTATACCAGCCACACCTTCTGTGTCCAGTGTTTGGCTTTGATACGACTGTCTTATTCGCAAAGGAAGCAGGGATACTTTGTCTATCCACCCTGTTGCCAACGGATCATAGAAAACACTTTCAGATCGCCACAGATGGTCCATTCTTATTACTAAAGTTGGTTAGAATCAAATCTAAATTCACACACCGCTCTTTCAAATGAATTAAGTGATCAACCCGTAAAGAGGCAAATTTTCTGCCGTTGTAAAGAAGGACAGCTTTCAAACTTTTTTGTGATGAGTCGGTAAAGAGCCTCCAATCTTGCCTCAAGTCTTGCGTTCTTTTTCGCATTCCATCATGGATCGAAAAGCTCCAAGTTACTTGCAGTTCATTACGATGAATTATTTTTAAACACTCTTTGATTTGTAATACCATTTATGTTTTTGACTTTTTATAACGTTTTTGTACTTCCTGTGTTTCAATTTATTATTGGTGAGGCAAAATACCTCCTTCTAAGCAAAAATATTGCTTTGACACATTTTTATAGTAGCGCACCACCTAGTAGGTAGGCAACCAGACAGAAATTCTCGATTTGTGTCAAAACTGTACGTGATAGAATTTTTTGAGTAATATTTCCTGAAATCAGCATCCAAAAATACATAAGGAACACCCTTAACTTCGAAGAAAAAAATTTCATTACAGACCTGTGTTATTTAATCTCCTGTACCTTTTCAAAATATATGAAATTACGTTTGGAATTCTTTCAGAGTAAGTAAACGGGTGTGGCGTTTTATATATATATATATATATATATATATATATATAACAATTTAAATTTTTGATTTATGTCTCAGTTTGAATAAAGTTATGGCTTTGACTATAAAGTTATAGAACTTAATGGGCGCAGAAAAACTTCCATTTCAACGTATGTATGCAGAAAAAAGTACGTCATATATATATATATGGATATTATATAGAATATATTTGATGGATGGTATGTTAAATGGGAGATGGCTTCATTTGTCAGAGTAAAAAAAAGGTTCTCGTTTCCCGAAATCGATCTATGGTGCATATATCAGTGATTTTAAAACAGTGATTCTTGTGTTTTAGTTGATGGTGTTCACTAATATTTTACATAACATGTCATGTGAAAATATTTATAATATGTGTTTTACATTTTTATGCGGTAGGAAATTCACGAATGGATTCGCGAGTTAAAAAATTTGGAAACCTCTAGAATAATTCTTTTAAATTTGAACCCCACACTCCCATTTTTTAGGTTTTTTAAAATTTTCTCCAAGCAACGAAACATATTATCAAAAATTCCCGAAAACTCTTTGCGTAAATTTTGCCATTTGTTGTTTTTTATATATAAGAAACGCAGATCTATAATCCAGTTTGTTATCTTCACCCACTTGAACATCATTTCTCAATATTTCTACCGATTAATCCATTTGCTTAACGCCTATCTGGTGCGTAGCAGTTGCGAAACCTCCCACAGGGTCAGGGATGACCTATATAGCCGATCTATATTTAACGAACTATGGATGGCAATCAACTCCCCTTTTTCCTGAATCCTTTGTTTTTCCAGGAAATGAAAAAACGAAGAAGAGCAACGTCTTGAGGAGGGGCGCAGACGGAATGGAAAATAAGAACGTGTTACCCCTCCCCATGACATCAGAAGTAACGTCCGGAGTGTGCGCGCGTATGACGTTGCAAGATTATTGATTCCTCGAAGGCGCATGACTGCTGACTTTTCCAAAGTAGACCCCTTGTTTATAAGAAGGTTGCTTGCCCCCTAAATACTCATCAGCCCCTTGCTCTGAAACCTTCCAAGCTGTGAAAAGCAATTGCCTCTGTGGCGCAACAGGAAAAATCAAATTTGACTAGTTTGTTTTCATTCTTCTTAGGTAAGTTGAATCTCTTCTCTTTTCTATTTCCTGCGCTTGTATCTCTCTCTTTTACAAGAACAGACAAGGCATGTAAAGAGTCATTCGATATAACGTGAGCAACACGTGCTTGCATAAGGTGGTTCTGCCGACAGTGGTAAAATGTTAAAAGAAATGGAACTTTAGAAATTGACGTATGGTTTCAAATGAGTTACTATAATAAATTTAATCGTATTAATAACTTTATGGCTACTATAAATTAAAAATGAGTCTACACAAAATTAATGAAATTTATACAATATAGAAAATTTTCTTTTTGATTCGTTGGTCCCAGAAATTTTTCCAGATTTTGGAATAAATTTTCTAAACGTTACAGATAATTGATTTTGGTAAAATCTGGATAGGCTTAAAGGTTTGATGTACCCCAGATATTCCCTTAGAATCGTCTAACGGATCGATTACGATGTCCATATTTTATATGATTCTGAGCACAATGTAAATAATTGAAGCAACATGTAGCCATTATTATTAAATAAATAATAAAACAGTTTATAAGCACACAAATAAAAACAAACATGTGTACATTTGTTAATACTATTAAATAATTTAACACCTCATATGAATCGCTGTAAATATTAAAAGAGTCAAGCCCTGTGTTTCATATTATTACATTAAAAATAGAAGTTGTTTTGAAATAAAGAGACTTGAAATTATTTATAAACGAAACGCAGGTAAAAGTTACTCTTAAATTAGTTTTGTTGCCGTTTCGTTCATATTTTTGGGACTCATTGCTATTACTATTATTTTCGAAAATTTCCATCACGAATTTATTATTCAAAATTATGAGTGCTTTAGTATATTATGTGTAAGTATGGTTAACATATTATTTAAAATTTTGTGTAAAATTATTGTTTATTTTTAATTTTTCTCAATTGTTTTCCTTAATTCCATAATAAATGAGAAAATTCATCATCCTCTGTATACCGTGTATTAAAATTAATGCATTCAATGCAACATATTTAAAATTAATGGAAGGATGATAAAAATATTCATATGAGGGATAAAAATATTTAAAAATTTTAAATTTTTATCTGTTATATAAGCAATATGGGAACGTTATCAAATTATTTCGAACGTAAGAGAGAAATCATAATATTTAAGAAATGAATTAATTGTTATTACCATGAAATTAAAATATTAATTAAAGTATTTTTATGTATTGTACGTCCTCAACACATTTTGTTGTTAAAATTTTGACAATTTCAATTTTCATGAATTATACATATATATAATATGAATTATAAATGGAATCGAAATCGGTTATAACGGACATCAAAGAACAGGATAATTTTCTACGTTATGACAATCATTCTATATAAGCAATTATTAAAAACATTTATATGACCGTTAATATTTAGTATGCATGATTAATAAATCAATGTACTCGAGCAATCAGTCACAAATTTTTCGGTTTTAATAAAAAGGGTTAACCTTTAATCAATGTTGAGGTTTAACATTAATTACTCGGCTATTCATGAAAGTCATAATATATAAATTATAAATAAATATGGCTTACATTTTACTTCTCGTATTTTTCCATGTACGTAGTTAGAATACACACCTTCTTAAAAATTTGAATATTATATCACTAAGAGGAAGCTTAACAGTATTTAAAATATTGAAACTTTGACATTCGCATCATAGCTCTCCGTAAATCAATATTAATTATAATTAATAAATTAAAATTAATATTAATATCGGTTAATATGTCAAGTTATCCGTTAGAATATCTTCAGTTTCAGCATCAGTGTCAGAAGTTTTCTTTCCAATACAAGAACAATCTAAATTCTACGGAAATCTGAAATCTGTTTTATTTTTCCCATTAACTGTCTTGTTACACAAATAAGAGCAAATATCCTAAAAGTTTTATGTATAAGGGTAAAAATTAAATTAGGAAAATATATTTGTAATGCTTCCGTAAAATAGTTTGTTATATCCGTGAAATGGCTTGCTTTACATTCGTGAAATGATTTCATAAATCTGTGAAATAGTTTGCTATATTTGTGAGGAATAGTTCGCCATATTGTCGTGATATAACATATATATGTCACATATTAAACCAAACTCACCGAAATAACACGTTCATTATAGTCGTGAATTCGCTATATCTGCACCCGTTATATAACCATATTCCTTTGTATGTCGTATGAATTATAAATGCATGGTTATGAATATAATAACCCAAATACAAATCATTCAGTTATTCCCCAAGTATTATTATTATAACTATTTAATTTTTATGTTTACTTTGAATATTCACATTGCAGGCGACATATCACGACACCAAAAGAAGATTTAAAGTATGTTTTTAAAGTTAAACAAGGTTTGGCTTCATTCATTTTTTGGTTTACGATGCAAGGAGAATTAAGGTTAAGCCGCGACAGGACCTACCTATAGGTTGTTTTCTATTGGTATGAAGCTCCGTTGCCTTAGATGTCAAACACGAACTGCATACATAAGCACACCCTTATTTGAAGTAAATGGGGCGAATCCGGTTTCTCAGATAAGCGAAATGCCTGATTAACGAGAAGTTCAGTTTTCATTGTGAAAAAAAAACCTACATAATTTATCTAAACATTTTGCTAAACTGCTATATTAATAGTAAAACTTAATAAAATGTATGTATTGTTAATTAAGATGTTAGCTGCTTCGCAGATAGCCCGATATATAAAAAGTCATGGCCGGATTTACCATTTTGCCACCCCTAGGCTATTTTTGCCTCCCCAAGGCTCCTTTTTGCCGCCTCTTCCTACCAGTCTGTCCCTCCAATCAGTGGTAGGAACATAAAAATTGTTACATTCAATATACGCCAAAAAATTTTGTATTTAAAAAAAATATGTTGAAAAACAAACTCATAAATTGAAACATAAACATTAAACAATATTAAATTATATTGAAACACTATTTATTTTTGGTACATAATAAATCAAATTCAATTTTATTGAAATAAATTTTAATTTTAACAAAAAAATAAAAGCCTATCGAACACTGGTATTTAAATGGAAAGCACGATGTCTATCTTTCTTCTCGGCAGAACCTCTGATTATATTCATATGGTATTAATTTTGTTATATCAAACTCAATACACAAAATTTTGCCGCCCTAGTCTATAGCCTAGTATAACCTATTGGGAAATACGGCACTGTACAAAGTATATATATCTTCAAATAGATGTGCCATATATATTGTTTATATTACTTCCTCTTTTAATATCCATATACACTATGAGTGTTTCCACCGGAAGCCTCGAATAAGTGTCTACCAATGTAAGAGGAAAATGGTTCAACAGGTAATTTCAATTTAATTTCAGCTAACACGGATTTCGGTTAATGAAAGTTCGGATAATCAGGTTTCTAATGTATTATTTTTATTATTATATACAATTTGTTTCATTGAACAAGGCAATGATGAATACATGATGAATAAATGAATATATACAAAATGACTACAATATTCCTGTACAATTATTATATACATATATTAGTACAGAAAAGACAAGTTCCAGTACTATTTACATTCAAACCCAGATTTCCTGTGCTGGAAAAGAACGATTTATTACAAAGTTATTATTGAACGTCAATTCGAACGGACAAAGCGGAGACAATTGAAAATGCTGTTTGTATGTAAGTTTTTAATTTATGAACAAAGTTCTAATAAGCCGTCAAATTAATGCAAAATTTTTTTCCTTTCATTGCATTATTCTTTACGAAAGGCCTTAAGTAACTTTACTGGGCATTAGCTAAGTGCATTTTCGCAAAGTGCACAGCAGTTGCCGCAAACAAAAAAATTCTTTTACTAAGAAACGTAGTTATTTAAAAACATAAAGGAACTATGGAAAACATGGAAAACAAATAGCACTTATAACTTCAGAGTAATCAGAACGTAACAAGAAAAGGGAGAAAACTTTGCATTACTAATGTACGTCAGGCCGTGGCAAATGAGGTAACTTCCTCAGATTAAAAGCTTAATTAAAAGGGTCATTCAAATGATGTAACGTGGGAGTGTATTGTAGTTCTGAGCAGACGATTGCGTGTTACTATTGAAAAAACGGAAAGGCTATATGACTAATATTTAAAATAGTAAGTGTTAAAAATTAAATTTTTTTGTGGGAGGCTGGAAGGATCGCAATTTTACATCGTCGCCTTATATATCGCATTTTCTGTTTACTCTCCGTATGTATACGTAAGAGAGCCTGCCGTTAATTTTAAAATTTTATATTTTTTGATTCCGCTTTATGAAGCAATAATCCATTATAATGTGCAATACAGCAAATCTTTATATTTATTTATTTTGCCTTTGTTATATTAATATATGCATTTTTTAAAGGATTATTTTCATATTGAATCATTGTCCATCCATCATTTGACGCGTTTGAATTTGTATATTTTGATTACGGTGAGTACACCATGTGTCGCCTTAGATAAGACTGGCCATTTAACGTCAACAACGTCAGAGTTCGAAAGAGGTCGTGCTATCGGATTGAAAGAGGCTGGTTGGACGAATCGAAGAATCGCTGGACATGTGGGTCGAAGTGATGCGGCGATTGGCTGGTGCTGGCAAGAGTGGGTCAACAACGGCAGATGTCAGCATCGGGACGGCAGCGGTCGACATAGGGCCACACCAGAATGGAAAGACAGAGCAATTGTCAGAGCAGCTGTCACAGCACCAGATTCGTCATTATCAACTATCCACTGTGTGGTCCGCACACATGTGTCCAACATGACCCTCTGCAAACGACTGAGAGAGCGGAATTTTCGCTCGCATCTACCATTACATCACTTACTTTCTCACGCCTTTACACCGCACTTTCTGTACATTTTGACTGCGGATATCTTACGTCGACTGTAACAATGCCTCGCCGAAAGATTCGTGCTCATTACGAGCATATGTCAGAGTTTGAAAGAGGTTGTGCTATCGGATTGAAAGAGGCTGGTTGGACGAATCGAAGAATCGCTGGACATGTGGGTCGAAGCGATGCGGCGATTGGACGGTGCTGGCAAGAGTGGGTCAACAACGGCAGATGTCAGCGTCGGGACGGCAGCGGTCGACCTAGGGCCACAACAGAACGGGAAGACAGAGCGATTGTCAGAGCAGCTGTCACAGCACCGGATTCGTCGTTATAAACTATCTAACGTATGGCTCGCACACATGTGTCCAACATGACCCTCTGCAGACGACTGAGAGAGCGGAATTTACGCTCGCGCTGACCGTTACGCCGCTTACCTCTCACGCCTTTACACCGTCAAGTCCGATTACAGTGGTGCCGGGCTCGATCAACTTGGAACTGCGCTGACTGGGGACGTATAGTCTTTAGTGACGAGTCCCGTTTCCAACTGTGTCCTGACGACAACCGCAGACGTGTCTGGAGACGTCCAGGGCAGCGTGGGGATCCTGCCCTTACTATCGCACGCCACACATGCCCACAACAGGGCGTTATGGTCTGGGGTGCCATCTCCTTTGATAGCCGGACCCCTTTGGTGGTCATTTCTGGCACACTTACAGCACAGCGGTACGTAGACGACATTCTACGACCGGTTGTGTTACCGTTCCTTTTGCGACACCCTGGACTTACGTTTCAACAAGACAATGCCCGGCCGCACACGGCACGTGTTGCTATGAATTGTCTTCAAGCTTGCCCAACACTTCCTTGGCAAGCTAGATCTCCTGATCTCTCTCCCCCCATAGAGCACATTTGGGACGCTATGGGAAGGCGATTGCAACCATCCCGGAATGTTGACGACCTCTATATAACGACCTCTCCAAATTAGGGACATTTGATTCGGACACCCTGTATATCGAAAATTTGAATAAAATCTCTTTGGGGTAAGCGTCATTAAATCAAGCTGTAAATGTAGTCCCACAAGTAAGATATTCCCAGCAGCAAATGTGGAACCCTATAAAAGAGTGCAAACAAACACTTACCGAGGAAACCTGTCAGAATAAAATAGATCGAAAGTCTTTATCTTCAACGTGGTTCCAACATATTGGTTGTTACAAATCCCAAGAGTGGTATATGAAGATGGAAAGAGCTTACTGGCAAACGAGATACAACAGACCAGGATTTTCGTCTAGTAATTTATGGCTGTTGTAAAACGTGTTCCGCGCTTGTTGCAGCTACTCTAGAAATATAAACTTATAATTATGAACAACATCTTGGATTTCTGAAATAAAATTTTGTAACAATTACTGCATCATAAATAGAAATTATTCTTCATCCGAATTCCTAAATAAAATGTGCGATTAAATTAACAAAAACTTTCGATAAAGTTCTCTTTTTCTGTCTAGTATGGGCTGAACAACTAAATACAAAGGTGATCTTACATTGCAAAGCTGTTTATTTGGAAATCCTTCACGACGGAAGAGAAAAGCATTAAGAAACAAAGGAGGGTGTGATGGGGGTAATTCAAATGCGGTTAAGGTTTTTTAATAATTAATAAATAATTTTTATTTGGTGGGGATTGGTAACAATTAGAGATAGTTCACTTTTGAACTTAGCTATGTTACTGTGATAACATTTATAAACGTGTACATTACTTTTATGCAAAATTATAATTTGAATTTAAAAACTGCATTAACCTGAATACATAATAATATTGCACAACCTTATAAATCATGTATATAATATAAATATGGGATTCATTAAAATACAAATTCGAAAAATGCGTTTAATATCCTTTTAGTGTTATAGAAATTTGAATAAATGCTACTCTATTGCTTCTTAAAGAGAAAATTCAGGATTTTCCTCCACCTTATACTTTGGATCCAGATCATCGGGTTTCTGGTCATGGTTTAAGGATTCAAGGAAGCTTCCATCCAGGTAGCAACATGCCCGCATGGAGAGGGGAATCTTAGGGACCAATCCAAACTAAATTTTTAATGGGACTTGGCTACGGCCTTGCATGCTGTGATTGTATCGATACATGCTATAAAATTTTTTGAACCACCACGAAATTAAATTCTCGCTACGGTCTTAGGTGGCAGTGGCTCATATATGAATACTTTAGGGGGGATCTAAGAAAAGGCATTGCTCCTCTCTCTCTCTCTCTCTTAAGGCTATCTGACATTTTAGTAAATATACACGGCACTAAAATACTAAAAAATAATTGATAATGTATTTAAATAAATCGAACACTACGCAGATTAAATTAAACAACAATATAAATCAACGTTTATTGGCGTAGTGATACCAGCGCCGATGTTATGATGTGGCGAGATGGTAAAGCGTCTTTATATACGTTCGTAAAGAGATTATATATTGTCCTTCGTAGCTCAGTGGGTAGAGCCTCCGCCCGGCAAGTGGAAGGTCGTGGGTTCAGGTCCCACCGAACGCAGAAATATTTATTTTCTTTCGAACGTTTCACCATCTAATCACGCCATAACATCGGCGCTGGTATCACTACGCCAATAAACGTTGATTGATATTGTTGTTTGATTTAATTGATACTACTTGATAATTAAGAATGAGCTGGAAAGTGCCTTATTTTAAAATGTGATTGTAAAACTTCTAAATGTACACTCTTGGTAGAATCGGGAAAATCAAGTTTTAAACAACGGCCAGGGGAAGCACAAGCTCCCTTCCCCCCATATGGGTGTCCGTGGTAAGTAATATTCGAAACATCCGTTTATTGTTAAAATGTTGGAATTGCAAAGTGTCTTTTTGTGTCTAAGACGCACAATATGGGATGGTATTCATCTTACACAACTTGAAAATAATCGTTGCGCAACGCGGCAGGTGCTTTACGTTAAATACAATTTCTACACTCCCTGAAAGGGATTCCATCATACAACAGCACATGATGGAACCGACAGGCGGTATTATTTCTCAATTGCTAAAATTATCGATTGGGTACAATGTATCGAGTAGAATTTTAATAAATACATGGTTTATCGTGATTGATCATGTACTGAAACACAGCCTCATTTTTCTTATAATTGCGTCATCTACTTCTTTTCATTATTCAACTCGAAATTTTTCTTTCGAACTTTAAGGAAAAATAGCTTTTTTATACTTACGGGAATTTCCGTCTTCCTGATGCATAATATATTGGAAGGAAACTGGTTGCGAATTCAGGTTTGTCCCCATTTTTCCGTCAATTCTTATTTCGTGATATTTAAGAAAAGTTTCCTTCAAAATTCTCCACACATCGACCGATTTCTGAACTTCAAACTTCCATTTCAAGAGGAATGGTTGATATGAAATCATTATGCACGAGTTTTATGGATTAAGTGTTTCAGTATACAGTTGAATATGGGGCTGACCATATGGTCTCCAAATAAACGGAACAAATTTGGTTATCTCGTTATCGCCCATAGATAGAACTGCATAATACAGCAATGGCAAAATAACCTACTACTACAATAAAACCACTCGAGCAGCATCGTTTCAGAAAAACAATGAATTTTCCACAGAAATTAGAAAAGCTGCTTTTCTGAAAATATACTAAATAGAAAACTTGTGAATGTTCTCTACTCATAAATATTTTTATTCAATTGAAATGGTCAGCTATGCTTTATGGACAGCACATAGATTGCCTTATACAAACATTAATCACCCATCATTCACTTTTTATCAGAATATTTCACGACCACTTTGTTGAAAACTCTTCATGATCGAAAATTTTACATCATAGTTTAGGAATTTCTGTTTATTTTTAAGTTTTGTAAATTTTACAATCTATTTAATCGGCCAATTACCATCTTATAACCAAAATTCCAACTCAAAATTAATTTTTGAGACCAGCTATTAGCAATAAATTCGCTTTGTATGCGCTATTACAATATTCGAAATTTATGTTCGCTAATAATATTTAAACCCAAATTTTCTTTATTTTTTTCCGTCAAAAAAATTAATCTATTATACTGCAAAAGTACCGTAAATAATATTAAAGGAAGTATTTAAAACCCCATTCTCAAATACTATACTTCTTTTAGGGATATGACTATCTTTAAAATATATATATATGGGAGGAACGGCATACGGACTATATTTGTGCTACGTTTAACAAACAATCTCCGGAAGGGTGTTTTAATAATGCATGTAAAATATATTACAATATAACTAAAGTTCATGTTAATATTTAATGTATTTCACGTAGTAGTATTTTACCTAGTCTGTATTTTCAAGTAGATTGTTCTTTCAACGTAAATTCTTATTCTTTATTTGGCTTGTAACGTATTTATGGAAAATTTATGTCGAATGTACGTCCAACGTTTTTAGGAATATTATAACATTTTATGTCGGGGAAATCACGAATATCGCTGGCAAAAATAAAGTAAAGAAACGTATGATGTTTTGTTTCAAAACTACAGGTTAGGAATATGATTGTAACAACGAAAGATATGCTAATTGTATTGCAAACGAAGTGTTTTCCAAGGCGCATTTTTATTATTTTTTTGTTTTTACATAATATACAGAGACGTTCATTTATTTTGTTTGTAGAAGTGCGAGCAGGTGTGAGTTACCAAAATTTCAATAACCGGTTCGTCGAATTGTAAGAAGTTTTATAACCGGTTCGCCGAGAGCCCGATTACTCTATTCGGTGTATAGCAAAATAATTAACAACCGGATCGCATCAACCTGTTCCAACTTACCACTGATTATGGGTCGTTTTGTGAATCGTGAAAAAAATTTTCATGGGCAGTCTGACATTTTTTCATGAGCTTGTTTGATCTTCAAATGGTTATCCGCCACCACCATCATCATCATCATCACCGCCGCCATCATCATCATCATCATTCAAATCATTGTCTACCATTCATATCATCATATCACTATCTATCACTCATATAATCATCTGTCATTATCAGATTAGTCATCTGAACCCTCCATCAGAGATTAATTTTTTATATTGAGAAGCATTCATTAATTTTTACCTACATCTATATCTATACACTCATGCACACTAATACACATACATATATATATATCACCAAACAGCAGACAATTTTAAATTATTAAATTATAAACTTTGCAATATATAATAAGCAAATATTAATTAAGCAAATTTCAAAAGCTAACCAGCAAAAATTTAAAAACCGTTTAAAAAGACTAAAAAACCAATTATGAAAATTAGAATACAATAGACTACCACACTTGAATAAAGTAGTTTCTAATTAATTACCTAATTACTGTTCTTACCTTACCTTATTACCAGTCTAACTAATTACCAATTTCCAGTTAAATAAAATCAAAATATAATTAACTTTTAAAATCAAAGAACAGTATTAATAAAAATTTATATAAAAACTTTTAAAATATACTAAGAGCAGATTTCCAATTAACAAAGAATTAATTACCATTTTCGATGTTTTAAATACGAAAAAAGGAATGCCAAATTTCCAATTAATTTATAACTGACGTCCAAATAATTAAATGCACATTTCAATTTTAAGTTAATCTATAGCTTAACAATCAATTTGCATAGCGTAATATACCGCTTCACCCGGCTTAATAACCAATTTTCACAACGTAGTATCCAAATTTGCAGTTAACCAATTCCAACTTCTAATTAACTGAAGGCCAATTTTAAACTAAGTTAAAACTTATTAATTAACTTATAACCATCAAACATAAACCTCCAACAATTCGCATAAATACTATACTCCAAACCAATGAATTTCTACCACAATAATCATCTTATCTAACCAAAGTACTCCACTTTATAACTAACTAATCACGTCTCACAACGTCATAATATATATATATTGTGCAACATCACACAATACCTTATAAAAACACAAAAGTCTTTTTAATAATAGTAGATAGTATAGAAAAATATAATACTATAATTATTACTCCTAACCCATACAATAAATAAATATAATTTCTGTTAGAGACAAATGTAAAAAACAAGAACAAAAGTTCAATGAAAGTATGTTAAACCAACAATTAAATGCACAAAATAAATAAATTAATTTTAAATATTTTTTCTAAATGTCATTCATTTCTAAAGTAAAAATACCAGGAAAGTTACATTTACTTAGAAGTGGAAAATAATGTTTTCAATAATTTATGCGTTATTACAAACCCTGAATATTCTGAATATTTGTGAAATAGCAATGTTTTCAAAGATTGCATGTGAAACATACCTGGAGTTCCAATTAAGGAAACATTTTATTTTAAAAGGGAACTCTTTTGTCAAACATACCACTCATACATATTTAGTTAGCCATATATACGTGGATGTACGGTTAACTAAATATTCATGTGTGCTTATCCATCTCCATTCTTTCAGCGAAGATCTCTATTTTGCAACCACATATTCCTCCCATATTTGAAATAGGAGCAACGAAATTTCACTTTAAAGTTCATGCATATGATATATGAAAAGCATTCATGGTTTTATATATCTGTAAACGTTGTTCACATTTTTCTTTTACCATATTATTTCTAAAAAGCCTAAAGGACTCGTTAGTTTTTCTGTAATTTCCCATTTGTGTTTGGTTGTTTGTTTCTTGGAAGATATGCTTGAAAATGTTTAGAGCTAAGGCCGTGACATTTTAGCAAATCAAATCAAATTCTCCTATAAATAATCAAATTTTTAACTCCAAAATGAAAGCCCTTCAGTGTGAAAAAGAAACATGCATAAACATATAAAACCATGTACAATCACAAAGTTACACATGTAAAAAAAAAAGGTATTTTTTACGTTTTAAAATACCTCGATTGGTAACTCGTAATTACCTATCTTGGTAATATGACCAAGACTAGATAAATCGCAGCGAAACCTATTATTTAGTAAAGAACCTCACTCGCTCGCCTTAAAAAATGTAGGACCTTAAAAGAAAAAATTTCCAAATCGCCATCTGCAAAAATCAAGTTGCCAATGGCTACCGTACGATTGCTTTTATCGTAACTTGATCATGAACATTACTCACTTTTCCTAGATGATGGCAGTACCAAATTTGTACATATAGTGGAACCTGATAAAGTGGCCACCTGGGTAAATTGACCACCTGCATAAAGTGACCACTTTTTATAAGAGAGAACTGGTTGGGACTTAGTGTACTAGACAGTATACTAGACTTGCCTCTACCAAAGTCTGCGTGCATTATGACCACCTGTCTATGGTGGCCATTATAGTTCAGTCCTGAAGGTGGTCACTTCAGGCAGGTTCTACTGTATTTAGGAGGTGGTCTAACTGGCTCTTCCGCTATTTGTGAGGCCCAACGAACACAATTTTCATGGCACTAAGATGACATTTTAGACTGAGACTTTAAGAGGTGGACTCAAAGATCGGGACCATTGGTTGCCAGAAGACAAAAGGACGGCATCCACAATTATAGAGATATCATTTTTTCTAATGTTTAAGGGGGGGCCCCACATTTTCGGGGCTTACCAGCTCTCTCATTTTCGCCCTGGCCAGTTCGCCACTTAGTGTGGGAACATGGAACATTTGAGATCAAAGTTTTAGTAGATCCTTCATTGTTTTCTGAAAATTCTCATTGACTTCGAAATTGCTATTTCAAATCCTTCTTCAGCCAATCACAAGGCTTGACACTTTTATCATTCCTTCACATGCTGATTACAACGAGATAAAAAAAAATAGTGTTGCCATTGGTAATTTTGAAATTCATGATTTCTAACTATAACAATAAAAACACTACTTTTTACTTGTATGCACCTGGAGCCCACATTATTTTAAGTATAAATCTCGAATTTATTCTCAGTGCTTCAAAACTTAAGGTTGTTGAGTGCGTAGTAGCGAAAGCTACTTCTAAATCACTTTGTATTTTAAATTCAATGAATAATCGTATTTTTGTGTCAAATACTTTAATCGTATAAGGGCTTTATACCACAAACTCCTAAATAATAAAGCATGGCTGCATTCTGATACTACCAAATTCTAGTTTAAAATATATGATATCCAATAAGATTATAAATTGAAATCCGCCGAATTGTTAGGTATATACATGGTGAGGTAAAATGTAAAATGATGACGAAGTTGTGATACCGACGATAAAAATAAAGGTACAGGTTTTTCTAGGATTATAGGGTCTGAATAAGAAGAACATAAAACAAGGGCGATGTGCCCCAAATTTGACAGTACTAGCTACTTTACTATGAACATAAAGCATTAGCAAAAAATAAAATAGTTTACACTAGTGAATATTTTCAACATCATCAGTATTTGCATGAATATTTACACAACAGGTAGTTACCCATAATCAGTGTCACCTGATTTCACTGCACGAATTTCTAAACTGTTAAATACTAATTAGGTTACATAATTGGATTGGGATAATCTCATCTCTGTGTATCGTTCTAAATCTTAAATGAAAGTGGGAGTTAGAGATCTAAGGTAATCAATAAAATGTTGATAAATATATTTCGAAGCTCTTACTTAGATTTTGAAACACTGGAAGACAGGAACGAAAAACAATACGGAGATGCTTGTTCTAGGGGGATTTCAACACGTTTCTTTTTCATCTCTGGTAAGCCATCTCCAAAATTGGTTCCTGCGTGTTAGAAAAATTCCAGAAACTCCTTTCCAATTTTAGAGAAATAGAACGCGGTCACCAATGTTTCCGTGTAAAAAGTGATACCTGTTTCTTCCTTTCCTAAATCTATTTAGTTCGCACTCACTAAAATTAAACTAGACATTAAATATTTGAAAAAAAAAACATATTTGTTTTCCAGTAAGACAAAAATCCTGTTATTTTTGCCATATTCATAGTGTCACCAGTTTCGCAAGGTTTAATGCACTTTTCGCGGAGAATGTATTTAAAACTTAGCGAGTTGAAGATATTTCGAAATTTATAATAGAGCAGTGTTTCGTAAAGGGCGTGCCACGAAACACTGTAGCACCACTATCACCTGCCAGGGTCTCCACAAACAACTTGTAAAATATTGCCGAAATTTTCAAGAAAGTCTGAAAATTCTGCAAATTTTCCCAGAATAACCCTTTAAAGTTAACTATTTGTAACCAACACAAACAGCAAAAAGGTATTACCTATATTTTTATATTTATTTATTGTTATTTATATGTTTATATCCAAACAATGATATCTAATAGCCCTTTAAATTCTCTTTAAATACTACTTTAGAGTGGTGCCGTAGCTAGAAAAGCTACGAGGTAAAATGTTGAGAATCTCTGTCCTAGAAAATGGAAGAAAATAGTTTTTCATCATCTTATTTACGTTATCGAAACGTGAGAATCATGTATTGATAACATGACGCACAAGTTATGTCTAGATAGCATGACGCACGAGTTATGTCTAGATAGCATGACGCACGAGTTATGTCTAGATAGCATGACGCACGAGTTATGTCTAGATAGCATAAGGCATGAGTTATGTCTAGATAACATGACGCACGAGTTATGTCTAGATAACACGATGCACTCTCTAGATAACGTAACGCGCACATATGAACAACGCAAAAAAAATCATTAACCCGTGTTTTTAATGATATTTATATTGTCAACGTGTGTATGGTATCTAAGTTCGTTAATAAATAACTTGCAAAATTACGTATGTGCTGATATGTAAGTTCTTCTGCAAGGCATTTTTAGATTATTACACTTTATCCCAAAGAACAAAAAAATACTAATCATAAAATATTGTACATTTTATTTAAAGTATGTTCACACAATGTCACTGTGACATGATTCTTGATTGTACGTGCAATGAAAGTTAGGTAGTTGTGACCTTTTATTTACCGTATGGACTTTTCTTTTCCTCTATTTTTTCCAATATGGCTTGTTTTTGGTTTGTTTAAAGGAGGAACGGAAAGTCTGGATCGAGTCCACTCTCTATATTGAGCGCATTTTCTTGAAAGAAAAAATACAAATAAAAAATTTAACACCCCAGTTTTTTACTAAGTAATAATATAGGCGAAATACACTGTGTAAATAATTTAGATGAAAATTCACAGTTCTAGCTAAGATTAGAGATGTAAAGGCTGGAAAAAAACTATTTAAACCCGGGAAAAACCGGGTTTTTTGGGAATGGAATTTTCAAAATTTACAAAACAAAGGTTTTCGAAAATTATGGGAATTTTGAAATGTCGTCATTTGAATTACATGAAGCAATTCTTGCGTTACTTATTTATTTAAAAAAAATATTAAACTAATTTTGATAATTAATCTGTAACAATTCTTTCTGTATTTAATGCCTTAAACTTGTGACATTATTAAACTTGAACTTAGGAATATTTAGAATGGATTATAATTTCGTCATCTAATGATTTCTTTAGTTGTACAGATTCATTCAACGTCTTACTGTTAAAGGTATTCGCTGATGTGAAATTTTAAGAGAATGTGGTAACTTGTTAATAATCATGCACATTTATTAATTAAAATACACATTGTTAGTTAGAGTGAAATTTTGGATAAAGATATACTTCGATTAATTCGTACAGTTATTCCTTTAGTCAAAATTAAAAGTGGGTAAACTTCCTACGAGAAAGAGATGGGGTAAAAAAATTTACTGAAATATGTCTTTATGTTTTAATTATCCGGTGATGCGAAAATAAACGTAAACATCATTAAGATAGTTTCTTTTCAGCAAAGTTTCCAAAATGCCCCGTTTATTCCCGAAAATTGCCGATTTTATTCCCTCGTTTCAATATTCCCTGGTTTTTTTTGCATCTCTAGCTAAGATGCGTTATTAACGATTGTATTGAAGGAAAAATTTGTCCGCCATTTATAAAAAAAAAACAAAAAAATACAGCCTTTCTTCGTTGTCATCAATCATAAATTTGGAATAGGTTACTGTATTTAATATTTAATTTTCTTATCGATGACAACAGAGAAAGACTATTTTGTGCTGATGATGGTGGACATTTTTTTCTACGCCGAAACAATTGTTAATAACTGTAACCACCTATGAATTTTTATCTAAACAACTCTTGTTGCTGTTAGAAAAGGTAGCTTGGAACGCGATCATTAGCAAACTCGGTGTTTTGAAAAGGGGAGACTTTTAGCCTTGGGAAATTTTTAATGACATGGAAATTTTATTACACCATATGAATCATTGTACTGGATGGAATATTGTAAAAAAAATGTAAAAAAATTGTAAAAAAAAGCCTTTCTTTGAAGAATACTTAGTATCGCTGATTAATTAGGATACGTCACGAAATTTGACCGTCTCTTTCCTTTGTTATGTTTCTTTTTGTATGTATAAAGGCTTTATGAAGGCCTGTTGTAATGAAGGCTTTATTGATGATTTTAGAGAACTGAAAAGGGGAATATATATTTACAAATAAAGTGAATGAGAAGGACATGGTGACACAATAAAAATATAAGGTGGGATATTCTTATAACGAAAAATATATTTATGAGTTTTAAACAAAATATTAATGTAATATTTTCCACTATTAATCCCTAACTTCATATATTCTGAAACCATTTATTATTCTTAATACTAAAACAGCAATACTATTTCGATTAATGTTTTACGTAATAAAAATATTTGAACTATTATAACCATTGTTTTAAATGTTATTTCAATGAAAACTGTCTAATGAAGAAACGGAAAACACTATTGAGTCCCCGCAAAGAGAAAAACCTGCATAAAGCGGAAAATCGCTGGCAGGAAGAAAATTTTCTCAGCAGAAAAAGGAAAGAGGGTTGTAATACAATGCAAATAGCAAAGTGGGGGATGACGAATAAAAGGCATTTTACAGATATAGAATGCCCTTGTCCGCATAGGAGTTGCCACGGGGTGGTTTTGTGGGTTGTAACCCCCCATTGCAATGAAATTTTGTATATTTAACATAGGAATATATGAGTTGTAGCTCTGTAACCCCTCCCATTAAGCCCATAACAACCCTTGTGAACTTTCTGCCTACGCCTATGATTGTCCGACCACCATTTTGCACACCACCCACCCACCATAGGCATACCCAGAAAGTTCATAAGGGGAGGGTTACAGGCTTACAATGGGGGGTTACAGAGCTACAACTCCATTATATTTACATGTATACTATACACAATTTCATCGCAATGGGGGTTACAATCATAATCGACCCCTCTTACGTATGCCAGTGCCACCCACTTCTTAAATAAAAACGTTCATTATTAACCAGAACGAAAAGTCACTCATATCGACTTTATCAATTCATGGATAAACCCACCGCAAGGAAGAGTATCTTTATACAAGGGAATCATTACCTTTATACAAGGGGGGTACTTTATCGTTACAATTTAAGCTTACATAATAGACTTTTTGTATGGAATAGGCATGTATAGTTTGCATGAAATTTTGCACCATATTGATCGTAACTACTAAAACCACAAAATAGTGCAAAAATTAAAATTAATAAAAATAAAATGCAGTGATAAAATAAATATTTTTATCAAAAGGAAAATAAATATAATCTTAAAGTTCGCAAGATAAGACAAATAAAAACAATTAGCATATCCAGTCATCTCTTACCACTGAATTTAACTATGTATGTATTTGTTTTGCATGTAACCTCCATAAGGCGGAAACCTGCATACTACGGAATTTTTTTCCGGTCCCGTGAGTTTCTGCCTGAGACAGGTTTCACTGTACCTTTCTCTTTGTCTTTATGAGACAATTGCCAAAACATAAAAATGGTCAACACGCAAAGCCGTTCGGCTCTAAGTCTTTTTTTCTCCTGTACCTAAAAAAAGCTCTAACTTGAGTTTCTACATGGGTGTCGAAAATTATTAAGTATAATAAATTCCCCCACGAAAACTCACAAAAAACTCTATCAGGTGGCTTTGTGTATTGACCATCATTTGGCAATTATGTTATCCCTAAGAAGGGCAATAATACCCTACATATTCTTATATGCGGAGAAAGAGAGCGTTGTTACTGTCCTCGTTGGTCTAGCGGTCAAGGCACTCTGAGCTCAACGGAGCGACCCT
Organism: Dysdera silvatica; assembly: GCA_006491805.2. Lineage (NCBI taxonomy): Eukaryota > Metazoa > Arthropoda > Arachnida > Araneae > Dysderidae > Dysdera > Dysdera silvatica. The sequence goes on along the minus strand of QLNU02015359.1, from coordinate 24,862,419 downwards.
AGTTAAGTTCTTGGAAGAGACAGCATTTCTTTTTCTCCTATACCTAAAAAAGCTCTAGCTTGAGCTTATACGTGTATGTGTCGAAAATTATTAAGTTTATAACCATTATATTACAAAGCATTTATTTTCCTACCTTGATTTTATGTTTAAATTGCCGATTACTTGACAGAAATTATGACATTTACACTAAACTGTTATAAGTTCGAACCAGAACCTATGTATGTACGTGACTTATAGGCGCCTGAAAAAAAAAAGAAGGCAACCGTGCCCATGGCAGACTTGAACCCAGGACTTTTGGGGCTCAGCCCTAAGTGCTCTGACTACTCAACTACAATCTTTTTCTTCCACTCAGGTTTGTCTGTGGGGGAAATTCCTTAATAAAACGAATGTTGCGCTGAATTAATTGCAAAGACGCCCCTGATTCGAGTTTCATATACACTGGGAATCGTTTATAACGACCAATTGCATATAACGATGGAATTTTTACAAGAAGTTTGGTTTGCTATTCTACTCCATACTAAATATATCGGTTATAACGACATCGTATATAACGACGAAACCTGCTATAACGACGGCGATTTTGTAGTCTACGTAGATTCTAAGTAGGGAAATTTTTATCGGATATAACGACGCGACTTGACAGTCATAAATCGGAACCAAGTGGATTAGATATCGAAATTGAAGGTTAGTTATCAAAATTGAAGGTTAGTTATCAAAATTGAAGGTTAATTACCAAAATTGAAGGTTAGTTATCAAAATTTAAGTGTTATTCTAATCCTGTTTATTTACAAATGTCTGAGAAAGTTTTATTACTGCTAAACCTGAATATTGAAGATAATGAACTTAAAAACGTGATTTATTAATTGAATATCACGAGGGTCATATTCTTTAGGGGCCCAATTTATTTTTTCAGCATAGGGCCCATAAAATTTTTAAAACCGGCACTGTTCGGAAGTCATTAGTATAATATAATAAATATTATTCATTAGATTTGTTTTCTACATTATATACTTTAGTATTTTCTAGAATTTTTTCAATTTAAAAAACTAAAAAATACTATGTATTTAGTGTGGCTATAAATATAATATAAACGGAAATTAAATTCATTATAATTAAATATATTTTTATTTAATTTTGAAACCAAAAAGTTTAATACTTTTTACTATCAAAATAATTTATAAAACTCTAGAGTGTATTATACTGCAGGCTATTATGATTTTAAAAAGATATCGTTTATAACGACTATCGGTTATAACGACCGAATTTGCACGCTATGACCGATTTTCACTATATATATATTTCACAACAGCCTCCATTTCATTAGGATGAAGTCCCCTCTTCTGCAAATGAAATTCAAAGCAGATTACTCGCTGTATTGTAAACAATCAGACAAATGTTGTGAACTATACACGTTAATAATATTACGACATGTTTACAGTGAGTATCCTTACATCACGCTAAATGCACAACCCTTTGACAGGAAGACAATCGCGCGAAATGCGTATATAATTTCGTTTAATTAACTCCTCAGAATTCAGCATTATTGCTGAGAATAGAATAGAACTACGGAATGCTATTTGAAGTAAATGCGGGCGAAACGCTTTCACTATAATCCCCATCAGGTGTTACCCTTTTGAAACAGAATCATTTTACAGAAAGTTGGATCTATGTTGCGGAAACAATGGCTTATTCCTGGATTTATAGCATTTATATATCTTTAGACGTCAGTGCAGAAAAACTAAAAAAAAAAAAATTATAGAAGCGAAAGCAGAACTTGAGGGGAAAAAAACTATTATGTTAATTATTTTGTAGGCAAATAGTCGTAGAAATCATGTGAAAGAACGTTCTGGGAAAATATGCTCTCCTTCCTGAAGAGAATAAACGAAAATTTTAATTTTTCAAACCAAGAAATACTCATATTTTTACAGTTTATACATCGAAAAAATTAAATCACAATATTTTAATTTTTTGATGTAACAAACAAAGAAAATATTCGCTTGTTTATATTTAGAAACCTCTTGTCAATCCTCCAGCATGTTTTAGGAATAATAATCTTTACGTAAAATTTTCTTTTTTCTAGTCATGCATTATTTTATATTTATTCACCGTTTATTTAATAATTACTATTTAATTGCTTTCATTACTTATCAACGCTAACATTGTTGTTGCTTGAGTTATGTGCGGTAATTCACACAAATTCCATAAACCTTACATCATTTCTTGTTAAGAGTTATCATTTTGAAAAACAGATATGAAAAACACCAATATTTGAGACATGGCCGTTGGAAAACATTTTTGCAATTTTTTCAAGTATAATTTCTCTCAATAAAATTATATTATTACTATTTGCATAAATGCAGGCAATACTAATAATTTATTTATTTTTGAATAGAATATAATTAATTTTTATTCAACTTGACTGTACTATAGTTTTGATGTTGCATTCTATGTGATAATTTTAATGTTACCCTGAAAAGTTTTGAGGTTAAGCAATGTATGTAGGCAATTAGGCTAAAAATGGAGAAGGACAGAAAACTACAGCTTGTGCATGGCTCTTCCCCCACTAATAAACACCTATTATAGCATAATTAATTCACTTTAGTTAAAAGTGATGATGGAACGCATGGTATTTAGGAAATTGGCCTTTATAACAGCTTGTAAACTTCTTGTCTATTTCTAACTGCAGAAGGTTTTCTTTTCACTTTCTCTTTCGGAAAATTGCCTTCTACCAAAAATAAGACATTTACTAATTTTAAAAATTCCCTTCGATCTGGAATTTAATATCCCTCGAACTGTTCTAGACATTTTGACTAAAAAGGTTAATATCCATAAAATTTCGAAATATTAAACTGTACCGAAAACGTGATTTATTGCTTAACGCTAGTATTAAATACTTTTCAAAACTCTCGGAAAAGTTTTCTGATTTTCCAGAAATTCCGGCAACGTTCTTGAATCAAAATTAAATATTTGAAAAATAATTTTAAAATATGCATTCTATTTGAAACTGGTTTCAGCTGTATAAATTAAAACGCAGGTTCCGTACAACAAAACTTCTCACAGATAATCCTTTATTACAGTAGTTTAAAAAATAGAAATATGTAAATAGTTTCACGTAGACTTTCACAGCGCATTATAACAATCAACAACGAATTTTTAGGTAGTCAGCTGTGTAGCAAAAAGTTTTAGCAATGAATAATCGTTTTTCTACACTGATTATCTGAAAATTTGTTGTTGATTAGAAATAAATAAATTAATGTTTTAAAGAAGATTTCTTCTCAAAATATCTAATAGATTTTAGCCTATATACTTATGAATACCCTCTCAAAAGCTTATAAAGCTCATTTATTTAAGTTGTTTAAGAATTTCCTCTCTTAGTTTATATAAAATTTAGATTATGGCAAACTCGCTTCAAAAATTTTAGATAATTTGTTTAATAGATTATCCAAATACTGTCTATTGAAATCGATAAATCTTACACGTGATCCAACCAATTTCTATTAAAAATGATACTGCGAATGATACTACAGCTTGTAAAAAATTTATTTCCAGAAATTATATTAACTTTTTCTATTGAATATATGTAAATATTTTCTGCATACAATATAAAATTTATATTTTTAGATAATTTCTAAAGAATTTAGTTTAATTTAGCTATACACTGAACATTCCTTATATGGAAGAATTCCAAGATATTTGCAACATGACTTCGTACAATTGCTCTTAAACTTTTTAATTTTTTTCTGAAGAAATTTTTGGACTTGCTTCAGCGAAAAAAGAAAATTTGAAATCCCTTCTACATTTTTGAATTTTCTTTCTGCAAAGAACTTTTAAAGTGACTTTTAGAGAACTTTCGCATAAACTTTCAAAAATATTTTCACTTTAAAGTTTAGACTCAAATTCGGTGAATAACAAGCATTGTGTGAGAAATTTCTGTAAAAATTAAGTACAGAACAAGCTGATAAATTTGGCTCAGGGTTAACAATATCTTTTTCAAAATTGCTCAAATTGATTTCTGCACAAAAAAATTTCCTGCCATGTTAAATTAATTATGAATTCGCCTAGACACACATATTCAGCTAAAAAGGACATCAGCCCAAAATTTTGATTAATTTATCAGCTTTCGGTCTAAGCCAACAAAGAGATAATCTATCAAACTTCTTGTCATGCTGCTCCAATATTTGGAGAATGTTCTTAACCAAAAGCTACTAAAACCATTAACGCTGAAGTAATTGCTTCAAACGGGGATTTAGAAGTGCAGTAATGAACTGTCTAAACAAAAGTGCATGTATTTAAAAAATACTACATTTTTATATTTTTTTAGTCAAGCCTTTTGAGGAGAAGTTCGGACACACAGACCTTCTTCTTCTTCTTCCTATTTCTGAAAGACTTGAAGATTCGTCAGTTAACAAATATGGAATTAAATTATTCATGTAACCGGCAAATTGTAAAAGGCATATATTTTATGGACTGCCTAGGCATTCCATAAAATGCCGAAAGTGACACGTTAAAGTGTAGAACGCTTCGATTTTCACACATCTCCTAGGTATTTTATAGATTGCCAAAACGCAAATCGTCAAAGTACAAAATAGAAATGTATGCATATCAAACTTTTGTGTACTCTTTGATTTAATAATGAGTATGCTGTTAGAGGTAAAATTCCTTCTAAATTAAATTTAAAAGAACAGGTCAAAAATGAAAATATATTCCGACAAAAAATTCCCTTTAGATCCTTTAGAGGCCACTGTGCTTGTTCCTAACTCAGACGCCGGTGAGGGACGGGTTGACTTGTGCAGTATGCCGGTTGTTGTAATAAGTGTGATAGAAGATAATCTTTACCGACTTAGATTTCCTGAAGGAAATTTAAACTAATTCCATGCCAAATCACAATTCACTTTATATCTCAAGAACTTTCTGAGGCTTGGAGGCTTTGCTGATCAAGAAATAGCTCTCCGGTCAGCTGCTTCCGCTCAGATAACAGGTAGCGGCCAAGGACTCGTGAAGTGTAATTGCAAGACCAAGTGACGAAATTTGAAGTATTTTTGTGCGGAAAAAACAACTAACTACAATTTAAGTGCCATTCCAATCTACCTTTAGGAAAAAGTATGGCAGCACTATTCCCTTTTTCTTTCTGTAGAAAAATTCCGTATCTTACATCGTGTATTGCTTCCATTTTCAGATTCATTTTTTCAATGAAAGCCTGTTTCACACTTTGAGGAAATAGCATTTATCATTCTATAGAATGCCTAGGTATTATATACAATGCCTAGGGAAAGTATGTAAATCATTAAAATAAAGTAGATATTTCATATTTTGCCTGAAATCGTCTAGGCATTGTGTAGGATGCCTAGATATTCTATACAATGCCTGCCTTTCACACTTTGTTGATACTGTATACGGGGTAGTTAGTTAGTACAGACCGTAAACATGCAGATAACTGTCGAACAGAGAGAGCTATATGTATGAACGTGATGTATAGGTATAGTAAAGTGACTATGCGCTACAAGATGAGACTATGCGCAGCGCCTCTAACGAAAAATCTCAGAACTTAGAGCTGATATCTCGAAAACTATTCAAGATATGGTAAAAAAGTCAATTACAAAGTTGTTAAGAACCAGCTAATTATTACGAAACGAATTTCTTCACCACCTTAGGAAGGAAAAAATCGTGATTTAGAAAGTTTAAGTAGTACAGGACGCCCCTGCGCGACAGCTTTCCCTTCGTACAGCTCTGCGTGGAGGAGAAACTTCGGGTCGGGGCGATACTTTCATTGCACACACAATCTCGTCACAAAGCGCATGATATGCAAATGTGTACGCTACGTCATACGTTATCGGTAAGCATAAAATAGTGGCCAGGCAAGGAGTGTAAGACAGTGTGAGAAGTGAAACCGTGAGTTAAACGTCTGTAGTTATACAGTAGACGGCGAATTATTCCAACAACGAGTATTGCGAGATGGTGCTGTTATATGGGGAATGTGGTCGTAATGCAAGAGAAAGTGCACAACAATATGCCGTCCGTTTTCCTTCGGGACTCCATCCGACTGCAATGACCATCACTAATGTGAAAAAGACGGATAGCGTTACACCTCGTCCCCGTTCAGGTCGCCACGCATGTGTAAGTCAGGGTGTGCAACCAGAGGACGTTTTAGCTTATGTTTGGGCCCACCCACGGTGCAGTTCAAGAGAAGTTCGTATGATGTGTGGCCTAACAGGCCGTCGTGTGCGGCAAATCTTGCAGCAAGTGGGAGCTCACCCCTACTATGGAATACTGCTGCAGTCACTAGTTCCAGGGGATGCTGAGCGACGTTTTAATTGGTGAAACTTCGTTACGAACACCTTAGATATGCAGCCGAATTTTTTAGTGTACGTCCTTTGGACGGAAGAGTCAAAATTCACCCGCAACGGGGTGTTAAATAGACACAACGGACATTATTGGGCTCTCGAAAATCCTTTATGGAGACGACCAGTCCGACATCAGGTCCGGTGGTGTGTCAATATATGGCGAGGTATTTTGAACAACAGACTCATTGGACCTGAGTTCTACGGGGACACTGTTAACGGGACGTCGATATTTGCAGCTGCTACAGAGCGTACTATCGGATATTTTGCATGATGTTCCATTGAGTGAGCGGAGAACCATGTGGTTCCAACATAACGGCGCTCCTCCTCCTCACCATCTAACAGAAGTACAACTATTCTTGTCCCACATGTTCAAATAGGTTATTGGCTATGGTGGTAGTGTGAGTTGGATTGCACGGTCACCGAACCTTACCCCATTGGACTTCTTCCTTTGGGACTATCTCAAAAGACAGGTCTATCACACCTAACCGACGACTGTGGACAATGTCGGCAGTCGCATTACCAATGCCTGTACAAGCGTCACGTCTGCAATGCTACTGAATGTGCGAGAATAAATGCTCTATAGGATACAAACGTGTATTGCGGGCACATCGAGCACACATAATGACATACAGTAATACGCTGTTCACATTTGCCGAACCAAATACCCACATATTAGCGTTTGACGTGTTCTATTCCCGCAATTCATGTATCATTTTGTACTGCATCAGTGATACGAGACAACTTTGTAATTAACTTTTTTTTTTCCGTTTCTTGAATAGTTTTCGAGATAGCAGCTCTACGTTCTGAATTTTTCCGCTAGGTATGTAATTTCAACTGATGATGTTAGAATGGCAAATGTAAAAATGGCATGAAAATAAAATTTGTATTTGTACGCTGCACGCAGTCTCACCTTGTAGCGCATAGTCACTTCACTACGCATACAGCACGTACCTACATATCATATTCATACATCTATCTTCCTCCGTTTGACAGTTATCAACGTGTATAATGACTTTACTAAACCACATTAAAAACCGTGTGTGTGCAATGAAAGTATCGCCCCTACCCAAAACTTCCCCTCTATGCATAGCTGTACGAAGGGAAAGCTGTCACGCAGGGGCATCCTGTACTTCTTTAACTTCCTAAATCACGATTTTTGCCCTATTAAGGTGATGGAAAAAAAGTCGTTTCGTACTAACTAGCTGGTGCTTAACAACTTTGCAATTGACTTTTCCCCGTATCTTGAACAGTTTTCGAGATAGCAACTCTGAGTTCTGAATTTTTCCGCTAGGGGCGCTGCACGCAGTCTCGTCTTATAACGCATAGTCACTTTACTATACCTATACATCACGTTCATACATATAGCTCTCTCCGTTCGACAGTTATCTGCGTGTATAAGGACTTTACTAACCACCTTGTATATATAAGATATACGACACCAGGGACTTAAAAAATTCGTGTGGTAGATGTTTGAATGAAATAAGAAAAGCAGTGTTTGGCAGCTCAGAAATGAATTGCTCAAAATAGACTTGAGAGAAAGATATTTGGGCAGACTTTCGTCCAGCAGAGAATAATGGTGGAATATGATGATATGAATTACCATATTAATAAACTGTTAAATTAAGTTAAATATATAATTTAACTTTAAGTCAGACTCGACGCAACTAACCTGATATATACAACATCGTTATGTTGATATGCCTTACATTAATCACATGGCAGAGTACAGGAATGACGAAAAACCAATTTTTTTTACAGTGCTTTAAATAACGCTTAATTAATAATATTAATAAATAAATTATTAATAAATATTGATAAATTAAATAATTAATAAATATTGATAAATTAAATAATTAATAAATATTGATAAATTAAATAATTAATAAATATTGATAAATTAAATAATTAATAAATATTGATAAATTAAATAATTAATAAATATTGATAAATTAAATAATTAATAAATATTGATAAATTAAATAATTAATAAATATTGATAAATTAAATAATTAATAAATATTGATAAATTAAATAATTAATAAATATTGATAAATTAAATAATTAATAAATATTGATAAATTAAATAATTAATAAATATTGATAAATTAAATAATTAATAAATATTGATAAATTAAATAATTAATCAATATTAATTTCATGGTTTACATTATAAAAATATTTCTGGGTTTGAGCTTTATCATTAATGAAATAAACAGAAATAAAAATAAGCAGTATCGTTGTAAATAGATTTCGCTACAATATGCTGCCTGTAAGAAGAGAAATGCTGAGCTCATGAGAATTCAAATTACGCATCATTGATCTAAAATGCAATTTTTTTTATAAAATTTTAGAAAACTAAAAACGTAATTTATACATGCCTAAACTGCGAACGAAACTAAATTTTTTGTTGGTCTTGTGATTCCATAGAAAATAAATTCACGAAAGCATGATGGAGAATTGAAAGATAAACTTACTTCAGCAAAACTTCTTAATGCGAAGTTTACTGAAATTTTAAATTTTTTATAAGCTGGTACGGCAGGATTTTCTGAGTTCTTGTGCTCTTGTGGAATGTCTATTCTTGGAAGAATTTTCCCAAAAGCATTAAGCCATATTGGCAATTTTCTAGACTTCGCTTCTCCACTTCAATGCCTGGAAATTCTTGTCTTTTATATAAAATTTCACGTTGATTGTTCAGCCCAAACAGAGCGCCCTATATTCTTTTGTTCTTGATGCGAAAGATCCGCGAAAAAATATCGAAGATAGAAATTTTTTGTTGATCTACGTTTTTCTTGAAATTAAATTTTTTCATGTATTACATAATATCGTTGCCTTCGCTATTGTCTATATCTGTATCTTGTTTTTTCATAGATTCATTTTTTATTTGGTAAGCTAAAACACAATTTGAAAATCAATTAATTATGGTAATGGGATATTTTTTACATGAATGAAATTGAAATCGGGGAAAATTAAGATTTTGCTAACTCTCATTAAAATTTTAAAACCAACAGCTAATTTGCAAACGATTTCGAAAAATATAATTCTAACATAAATTTTGAAAGTACCGAAACTGTTTTCAAATACTAATAATAATTTTAATCAGGGACGGATTTTTGGGTAGGCACTTCAAGTACTTTCTTAGGCGGGGCATGTGTTGGAAGAGCAGCAGAGAACTTAAAATTAAAATCTCATAAATTCGACAAGTAGAAAAAGTATGCTCCGTGTTACAAATGTACAAAAATTTAGAATGGATTTCATTTTAATGTCTGCCGTAGCACAAATTTTTCGTGAATAGAATAATGTAGACTCACTATATTAGGTTTTAAACGTCAATTACATGGCGTGCTTAATGATTTTGTCTGCAACCACTTGTTACTCTTCTTATCTTACCCAGTGAGGGACTGCAGCAGCTAATATAGTAAAACCTAGTAAAATGTCCACCTGGGTAAACTGACCATCTAAATAAAGTGACCACTTCCTGTAAGAGAAAACTGGAAGGAATTAGTCATGTCTGTACCAAAGTCTGTCGTGCCACCTCTCTATGGTGACCACTGCAGCCCGGTCCCAAAGGTGGTCACTTTAGACAATTTTTACTGGATTAGTAAACCAATCCCGTGACTACAGTGAGTAGTTAGCAAGTCAGTATCTTATTTTGACACCGCTGGAAATGGAAGTCGGATTAACGCACAACAGCCACATACGTCGCCATTGCCACCTCGCAGGGCCATGGCAGTTAAAAGTCCAAAATTTATTAATTATCGTGTCACCACCACCATCATTATACATCATCATCATATTCAACCATTATCTATCCACTGCTGGATGAAGGTCTCTCCAAATGCTTTCCACACAAGTCTATCCTGAGCAATTCGCTTCCACGTCACCCCAACCTGTTTTCTTATTTCATCCACCCATCTAGTTTGAGGACGTTTTCTAGGTCTTCGGTGGTCTCTTGGAATCCAGTTGTTGCATACTATCAGTTATATTATTAAGTTATATTATTAGTTATATTATTAGCTAAAATATTAGTACAAATAACTATGCGAGAAACTACTGTATGATATAAAAATTACGACTGCGTTATGCGTTATTTATTCATTTTTTTTATTTTTTTGAATGATGAAAAACCCGTAAAGGAATACGTAAATGATCAAAAGCGCATACCAAACTATCCAAATTGTATTTGTAATCTTTTATACTTGTAACAGAAGCTAAAATAAACGGTAGTTTTCGAAATATCGCGGAAATTTTCCTCGTATCTTGGACCAATGACGAAATTTTACGGCGGCTAATGAAAAGCTATGCTTTCAATACTAATATCTTTAATATATCTGTCTTTTTCTCTGTGTTGTGTTTTTAACGACCAGTATTGCATGTGGGTGGATCGTAATATTCCGAAAGTCAGCGCGCTATTTTCAGATCAGAGTATATTGTCTGCGTTTATGTGCATGATATCGTTTTACTGCTGTTATTATTAAAAGTGGTATTTCGTAGCGTCTCTGTACAAAAATCGCGGCATCCAATCTGAAAACTAGTGTCTGTATCGATAAATGAATTTTCATCGTCGACTAAATATAATCCTCTCGAAGGTTTATGGTACCATGGTTAACGATCTGAGAGTGGGCGTAATTTTCGTTTAAAATTTTAAGAAAACGGAAGAAAGGAAATGCAGCTAGTTTAGATGAAGTTCTACTGCAATTAGGCTAGAGGAACAAATAAATGTTTCTATCGAATTGGCCGATAAAAGTAGTTTCCCCAACAGATTAAAGCTATCTAAGTTTGGCAAAGCCTATACAACAATAGATTTGTTAGAATTACTGTTTCTCGGCTGCTAATTTTAGTTAAGAAGCTTTAAAAGTGAAGTAAAGTAAGTGGGCGAATAGTTAATTAGACTGGTTGGATATAACTAAATCATATCCGTTACATTGAAACAATTTATTAAAATAAGTGAAGAAATTTATTAAAAATGTGAAGCAATTTATTGAAAAAGTGAGGGCAGTTTATTGAAAAATTGAAGTCATTTATTGAAAAAGTGAAGTCATTTATTGAAAACGTGAAGTAACTTACTGAAAAATTATAGCCATTTATCGAAAAATGTAGGCAGTTCATTGAAAAAGTGAAGCAGTTTATTGAAAAATTATAGAAATTTATTGAAAAATTATAGCAATTTATTGAAAAAGCGAAGCAATTTATTGAAAAATTATAGCCATTTATCGAAAAAGTTACGGAGTTTATTGAAAAAGTGAAGCAGATTATTGGAGAAGTGAGGTAATTTATTGAAACATTGTAAAATTTATTGAAAAATTGAGCAATTTATTGAAAAACTGAAGCAGTTTATTGAAAAATTGTAGCAATTTATTGAAAAAGTGAAGTAATTTTTTCATAACGAATTATATTGAATGTTTCATGAAGCCTAGATTAAAATTTTAAATACGATATAAATACATGTTATGTGATCTAGTAATACTATATTCATTATGATACGTTTTTAAATAACTTACGATGAAAAGGCCAAATTTCAAAAATTTTTCAATTTCTTCCATTTTTTCATTTAGCGAATATCATTATCTAAAATTCAAGGAAGCTACTGCATATCACTTGCAAATCTAGATATCCATTCGAATTATATTTAACTGGAAGCATTCACATTTACTGTACATCGTAAATGATGCCATTTTCCCTCTTAGCTTCAGTTGCGCGTGGAAGGAGTTTTCAAATTTCATTCAAACTGTTAGAACCCGTCTTCTGAACTTTTCATATAATTTTCTATTAAACAATTTTTTTTCGAATAAATAGGATAACTACATAACCAGCATATAACACGAAATTACACTGCCTCACTAGTTATTATGTGAGTTCACTCCGTCAATTCCTGTAGAAGTACAGCTTCATTATATGACAAGCATCAATAGGTCTCTCTATAGCATTCAACACTACTCTTCATAGCCGTGCTATTAATTTTATTTTTCATAGCGTTACATGAACTTATTAAGTTTAGACGATTATTAATTTCGGTCCTTCCATGCAGCATTCTCACCCCAATGCCTCTGAACGGCCAGTAAACACTGTATTAGCAAAAATCTCAATCAACTAATAATCAGCTCAGAGATCCAGTGATGCTGAAAGCATAATCCGGATCAATGACATATTTATACCATTGCCAAATATAAGTATAGATTTTATTGCTGTCCTATTTCGAGTCTTTCAAAGTGAGGAATAATTTTGAAACATTAAGATAAGGCATGGAGCAATATGGCTCCTCCAGGCTTAGCCCGATTACGGTGTAGGTAGTGCACGAAGTCTCCAGAACAGGGTTTTCATAAATTTTTGAGTGGGGTGGGGAGGGTTTAAATGATATGAAAAATTGGTTGCATATATTACCCGCAAGAATAACAAGGGTGATTTTGTTCCAAAGAAAGTGAAGCGGTAATTACCGTTTTAACATAAAAACAAATTAAAACTATTATGAAAAAATTGAGCTTAAAGTACCTTGAAACAAAACTATGTAACAAAATCATGCGAGATTGTAAAATCCGATGCCAGACAGAAAGTTCAAATTATTTCAAGATTAAAGGAATCGCATAAAATGTCACGAAGATTAAAATCATTTCGATTAAGAACAGATAATCCCTGTTGGTTAAAATTTGTACAAATGGATAAAACAAGTAAAATATTTAACGATTTGTTACATTTAGCAGCACACATCGGGGCGTCTTCACCATTTAAGAGATGTTGATGGAAGAGGTGGGCGTGGCCGATGCGGTATAGCGAAAGCGACCTCTCTACGACGCTCCCATTCGTACTTAGACTGCCACATATCCATCCACGGTTTGATAAGGCGAAATGTATTAAAAATTTGCTCTCCCGTGATATGAAAGGTTTTAGCAGCCTGCGTATTTTAGTTCAAACTACTGCTGTAAATGACTCATCAACTCCAGGCTTGATGAATCATAAAGAAGGAGAAGAAACAGACCACCCAGCTGAAATCGAACCAGCGATATCATCGTGTAGACCAAAACATCGCATCAACTAATCCACCGCGAGCCTGGAGATCACTGTCCCGTAGGTCTGTTGTGGTAAACATTCGGTAATTTTGCTATCCCCGCTAAGAATAATAATATTCTATATCCCAAAGAAACTACTATAAGACAAAGAATCGGAACAGTAGAAATAAAATAACACTTATTAAAAAATTTAGAATCAGAGCAATTATCTCTAATGAACGATCCAGTATATCATTATATTAAGAATATTTAGGTTTGTGATTAAAATCGAGTGTCCATTTCAAAATCTTATACTAATGACAAATTGGAAGATATATTATGAAACACCACATCAAAGGATAAGATTTCAAAGAAAAATGAAGAACGAAATATAAAAATAGAAAAAATAGAAATATATAAATAGAAAAAATAGAAATATATAAAAAATTGTCATGTATTAAATTAAAAAAATAAATTTTAATGAGCGCCGATTTTTTAATGTATTTATTACAAGAAATAGTGATTTTTAGAATAAAACATTTGCGCTTCTTCATTTTGTCCGTTCTGATCAAGCCTCTTGTGGGTAAATTTTTCAAATCCTCATTTTATTTCATCTGATGGTGCTTTCAATCTTTTTTGTTTTATTTATAGCATAACTATTATTATTCTTTCTTTTTAAGTATTTTCAGGAATCGGTAATTTAATAGACTGAATAGTACTGTATTTTCTTTTTCCATCTCTACACGATTACTTCCACTACTTATGATCCTAATTTCATTGTATGAACGTTATATATATGATTAATAAAAATTATATGTATTATTTAAATGAGGCCGTTCTAATTTACTTAGCGTTTCGGAGATCTGGTGTTATGACATTCACTTCAGTACAGTACGATGAAACGCGTTCAGTTTTAAGTTTCGCTATATGAGAATTTAAACATAGTGACATTTTGTTGCGACATATTAATAAAAGTGACGCCACTCTCTAAATGTCTATAATATTGATATAAAGGTGACCTGATATAAAACGGTGATTGATATAAAATGAACTAAGCAGATACGGTGGTGGTTTTAAAAATAGTGGAAATGAACTAGAATATGGAATGAAAACTGACGTGGAAATTATAGAGAAACTGAGAAAAAGAGAACGAGCATTCACATTAAAAATGAAACGAAAATTGGAAAATAACTGAAATGGAACGCGAAAATGAACATGGAAATTAAAAATTGATGTCTTACATCAGACATCCTGTTAACATTAGTCCCACTTATATAATGGGCAATGCCGGACTGGTTACAAGAGGGCGCGGTGAGGAAAATATTGCACGGGGCGCCAACTAGCTTAAAATGTACTGAGGTAGATGCATATAGGAGTATTTGCACACGATGTTCATTTTTAAGTATTTTAAGTCAGTCAACTAACGTTTTAGACATTGCTTTTCAAAATTTCGGGTTTCTATTTACAATAATCTACCAAACAGTGTAATTTCAGAAATCATAAATGGTAAGCGCTTGGCAACTTCAGCTTGATTGAGATCAGCTTTGGCAGCAAACCATGACATGAGATGAAGCGAAACGTTTTGATCTAAGCTTTTGAATTGTTTACTAATTAGTAATTTTATATACGACACAACGTAAATTAAACGGAAAATTAACTATACGAGTTAAAAACTTTTTGATCTAGTTTTAAATAATTATTCCAAAAGTCTGAAGTCTTCAAAATTAATTTACGGCTCATTAATATTCTAACCAATTCTTGAATGTAGAACAAGCTATTTAACAAGAAGAGTTAATTTTACCGTTTAATTTACGTTGTGCCGCATATAAAATTACAATGCCCTGAATTTGCAGATAGGACAAAGCAGGTGATATGATATTCAACAACTCACAGTACACAAATTCCAAAGGAGTACGTTTTTAAATTTGCACCAGTTTTCAGAAAGGGTACTTGATTTGAACGAAACTTTGAAATTGAAGTCATTGTTTTTCGCTATGAGATAAAGAGTTTCGAGTATTGTAGAGAATTTTATTCATTTATGCACTAGTGTATTGGTGTCATCAAAAATGCTGGCTGATGCTTTACCTCTGCTCCATCAGCATTTTTCACAAACCTTTTGGAGACGACGCAGTAAAGCATGCCTTACAGCAGATTCTTTACTTATTTCTATGCAAACGAGTATTCTCTTGTGGGGCTTAGAAAGGAAAACTACAGTGCTTTGTATCATTCCAAGGTAATCTTTAACGGTCTTACATGATTCAGTTGCATCGATGATCACAAGATTCAAAATATGAGATGATCAATGGACCTGTTCCCTCCTGTACCTCTAATTTTCGGAGTAATTTCTTCTCCACCCAGGATAAAATTGTAACCAGAAATCAGGCAGGGATATATGATGGTGGCCCAGGGTGCCGCCCTCCTTTTGTGTTGAAAAATGACATGAGCTCTATGGGGAACAACATTGAATGTTGGGCCCCTCCTTTTAAAAAACGAACGAGTCAAAATTTGGAAGGAGACAAACACCGTGCCTATCGCTCGTGTCCTTTTTTGTAACGAATTTGAGGATATAATGAATTTTAACTATTTTTTATATATTAGTTTATTATAGTTAGTTTAATACTAATTACTATTAATAAATTTGACACCCACGTATTAGTAGCTCAAACTAGAGCTATTTGGACCTAGAGCTATTTGGATCTAGAGCTATCCTGGATGGGGACGGCATCTTTTTCTCCTAAACAAAAATAGCTCTAGTTTGAGCTACTAATACGTGGGTGTCAAATTTATTTGTAATAAAAAATCCCCCACGAAAAACTCACAAAAATCTCGCCCCGGTGGCTTTGTGTGTTGACCAATATTTGGCAATTGTGTTATCCCTGTGAAGGGTAATAATATCTTACATCATAATACTAATTATTAGCAAAATGTGACGGAAAATTTCAATTTCCAATCGGCACTATTAAATCGTACATCCCCCACACGAAATTATGTCGGTTCGGCCCTGGTAATGTGTTTTTAATTCTCCGTATCTACTCTAAATAATTATAATGATAATGATTGAAATAATATGTATTTGATTCACTTTTCAGTCATTCACGTTTCCCACGCCATCGAAAATTAAAAACAAAATCCTTGTGCAGAGGGGCGCCAAAAGCTAGGGGCGCAGTGAACATTCGCCCATCAGCGCACTGGGCCTGATAATGGGCAATTACTGGGGTATTAAGAGTTGAAGCGTAACCAAAGGGGAAAAAACGATGCATGGGGGCTCATTTTATGGTATTAATTTCACAGAAATACGAAATAGAACGGCCATAAAAATTTGCTTAGACGGAAACAAACATAGATTAAAAATAATATGTCACTAAAATAACTTTGGCCGCTTTTTGAATATTTAAAAACGTTCTAGTTAAATCCAAATACGCGTTTTAATACACCAAAAAATAATTATCTTTAACGCATGTCCAAATGGGAGAAATGTTATCCCCTTAGCGTCTCGTTAATAGTCTTTTCGCTTTAAAAATGCCTTTAACACATATTTTGCACTAATTTTAGTTTAATCTTACTTCAGCTTAGCTAATGCTTACTTTATTTTTCTTATCACCAAAGAATGTTCTTATTTTTTTTAAGTTTGACGGTTTCTGAAAAATTTTTTGAAAAGATAATGCTCTCTTAATAGCGAAAATAAATTTTAATCCTAATTCAAACCTTCTCTCAAGTTGCCATAATTTTTAAGCATTTAAGAAAAATTTGCTATTTGTTCTAAGGAGTGCCTCAACGTTTTGTTATTTAGCGATGTCCATTAAACAAGACGTCAAAACTTTTAATGTGTCAATTACTAAAATCAAATGAATTTATTTTTTGAACTCGGTTCAACGAATTTATATTTAAGCTATTAGATGATTTTTATAATGGTTTTGTATTTTCACACACTATTGGAATTAAATGTCTATTAAGCTGCCAATTATGGGAAAAATCAGCATATTTTAATGCTAAACGATGTTTAATTATCGTTTTCACCGTCTTTTACAAATGCAAAACAGTCCATTAATTCTACGTCCAAATGTACTTCATACATTTTTAATATTTTGGGATAAAATTCGAAAAAGGTAGCTTTGATCTCGAAATGAAAAAAAATTGAGTTCGAATTAGTATTTCGAGGAACGATTAATAATTTTTAAAAGATTACCTCTCCTGAATTTAAATGCATATTTCTCTTTCTGTAATGATATGTAAAGGTGTTATTCAAAGTTAATTACTATTTTTCACTTAAAAAAATATAGATAACCATATATGCTAAAAGGAAGATTGTTACTACCAAACTATATAATGGAACTTATTATATATATATATATATATATATATATATATATGTGTGTGTATATATGTATGTATATATATATATGTGTGTGTATATATATATATATATATAAAAAAGTTTTCCTCGCCCATTCTTGGCGGAAACAGGCTTTGGGACGGGCAGAGCGCCATGTTCCCAAGCCTCTTTTTACATCACTTCTTAATGTGCCATGTCTAGAAACTTCCTGACAATGTGACACGTGTTTAGGATTGTGGCTTTTTGTATTTCAATGTAGGTGTTTGGGTCAATGTTGAGTATCTCCAAATTCGTCGCAAGCGTTTTTGGTACTATCCCTGTTGCTGAGATGACTAACGGGATGATGAGGATCTTTTCCATACCCCATATATCTCGTACTTCATGTCTGAGATCTTGGTACTTGGTGATTTTCGTTGTGTAGGTTGTCTGTATGTTATTGGTGTTGGGTACTGCTATGTCGATTAAGTACGTGGTCTTATTCGATTTATCGACGAGGGTTATGTCAGGACGGTTATGTGGGACTGTCTTGTCTGTTATGATTGCTCTATCCCAGTAAAGCTTGTGTGTTTCGTTCTCATGCACGGTCTCTGGCTCATATTTGTAGTACGGGCATTTTTCTGTCAGAAAGCCAGCATTCGCTGCCAATTTCTGGTGGACTATTTTCGCTACTTGATCGTGTCTATGTTTGTAGTCTGACTGCGCAAGGATCTTGCATCCTGCCATCACGTGTTGGATTGTCTCCGATGCCGCATGACAGTGTCTGCATTTGTCGCTTTCTATGTCTTTTCTCTGGATGAATTTCTGATTGTTCCTTGTTGCGATCACTTGGTCTTGGATGGCTAGCATGAATCCTTCTGTCTCTGGCTGGAGAGTGCCTTTGGCCAGCCAAGAATTTGATGCCTTTTTGTCAACGTGTGGTTGTTGCAGGTCATTGTAGTGCCTGCCATGTAATGGTTTTCCGGCCCAAGTTCTCAGTTTCTGTTCGTTGGCTGTTTCGAGGACACGCTCTTCGGTACTACACAGGTTTAGTGGCGTGTAATTTGCATCTGCTTGTATTATGGCTTGGATGAGTGGCGATCGGGGACTCTTCAACTGGAAGTATTGCCTCATGCTCTGGATCTGCTTGTCATGTAAGTCTTTGAGGTCCGCTTGTCCGCGTCCTCCTTCTTCCCGGGGTAGTGTTTGCCGTTCAATTGCCGTTGCAGGGTGTAGTTGTCCGGCTCTTCTCTGGATGGTTCTCATTTTCCGCTGGAGTTGTTCTAGTTCAGTGTTGGACCATTTGATGATCCCGAAGGAGTAGGTGAGCACTGGTACCGCATATGCGTTAATTGCTTGCGTGGTGTTCTTCCCGCTCAGTTTCGTCTTCACAATGCTTCTAAGTCTTTCTTGGAATGCTTGCGTGAGCTGGACTTTGACTTTCTTGTGCTCCTGCTGCCGTTTTTGCATTATCCCTAGGTATTTGTAGGTTTCGCCCTCGTCCAAGGTCTTCAGTAGTCTCCCGTCTTCGAGTTCGATGCCTGGTAAATCTTCTTTGCTATTCTTCTGTATTTTGCACTTATCGAGGCCGAATTCCATTCCTATGTCCTTGGAGAATGTCTCTGTTATACTGATGAGTTGTCGGAGTTGGGTGATTGTTGGCGCGTATAGCTTGATGTCATCTACGTACATGAGGTGGGAGACTTTATGTAGGTTTCTCTTGTCTTTCTTCAGCATGTATCCGTATTTACTTGTGTTCAGCATCCTTGACAAGGGGTTTAACGCCAAGCAGAACCACTGGGGGCTTAGTGCGTCTCCTTGAAAGATTCCGCGGCGGATGGGGATCTCGGCCGTTTCTATTTTACTGTCTGGCGTGTTTAGCTGTAACCGGGTTCTCCATTGTTTCATGCTGCTCTGTAGGAATCGGATGATTGAGGGATGCACTTTGTATATGCTGAGTATTTCAAGGAGCCACGAGTGCGGAACAGAGTCGAAAGCCTTCTTGTAGTCTATGTATGCGGTGTTGAGTTTTCGCTTTTGTTTTCTTGCTTGTTCCAGGATAACTGAGTCGATGGTAAGCTGCTCTTTACATCCCAGAGTCCCTTTCTGGCATCCCTTTTGTTCTTCCGTCATTAAGTTGTTGCTTTCGCTGTGCCGGCTTATTTTTTCAGAGATGCACCCCGTGAGTATCTTGTACAGGGTGTTAAGGCACGTAATGGGTCGGTATTTCGCTGGGTTACTGGTATCCTGGTCCTTCGGTAGGAGGTAAGTTATTCCCTTGCAGAGGAATTCAGGCATTTTGCTGGGGTCTTCAATTATCGCCGTAAGTTCCTTGGCTAATGGGCCATGGGCGCTGGTAAATTTCTTGTACCAGAAGTTGTGTATGCCGTCAATACCGGGTGCTTTCCAGTTGTGCGTACGTTGGATTACCTGCTGGAGTTCCTCTATCGTGATGCCCGTGTACTCCATCTCCTCTATTCCTCTCGTAGCCTCCATTTCTTGCTGAATCCAGGGGGCGCTTTTGTGCTGTACTTCATTGGACCATAGTGTCTTCCAGAAGGTCTCTATTTCTGCTGGCTTTGGGGCTTCGTACTTGTCTTTGTTCGCTGGGGTCTCTCGAAGCTTCCTGTAGAAGGCCTTCTGGTTTGCTTGGAATTGCATGTTCTGTTGTTTTTTGTTGGTATAGTCTTTGTATCTTCGGAGTCTTCTGGCGTATACACCCAGTTTTTGTTTGAGGGTATCCAGATATTCGCTGATGTGTTTATTGGGCTCTTCGTGTCTTGTATGAATCCTATTTCTCTTAAGGGCCATCTTCACTTTCCTCACTAATTTCTTACCCCTATTTCCCTGCATGTACTGGGTTATTCGCCCTATGCTGCTGCGGAGCTCTTCTATTCTTTTCTCCAGTCTCACTTGCCATGGTGGTTGGGCTTTGTTTCCTCTGTTACTTCGGCCTTCGTTCCTTACTTCGTACCCATTGGCGCGTGATGCCGCTACTGCTGCACAGTATATGGCGGTGTGTATTTCCTGTAGGGAGTTGTGGTTCTGTAGGTGTAGTGGTAGAGTATGTTCATTGAGGATCTTGGTTGCTTTGCAGAGTTTCCAAGATGCCGGTTGGCGTGGTATTCTTGGCCTTGTTGCGGCATCCGAGCCTTCATATTCCGCCAGGGCACATTGGAAACCTTCTTCCATTTTCTCCACGTCCCTCCTCTCTTCTTCTTCTATGCTTGGTTGGAGCGGTTCTCTTGCGCTACTAGCTGGTGCTTCAGGGTTGGCCACACTGGTTGAAGTGTTTGCCAGGTCATTGGCGACTTCATCTCTTAACCTTTGTAGTATGGGCTCTGCTAAGAGATTTCTGGTTATTATGTTCCTGCGTTGGGTTGTTATCCTTTCTATACTGATGTCCAGGTGTGGGTACTGTTGTGCGAATTTGGCGTGAAGTGTGGGTCTGTAATTTGTCATGTCTGTTTCCAGCTTTGTAATCGTATAGTAGGTGCGCATGATGTAGGTGTTCATATCTATTGTCCATGACATGCGCTGGCGTGGTCTTTCAGCCCTAGTGGTTGCACCTATACTAGGCTGCAAAGCACTTTGGGCTGTGTTGGTTCTAGTAGCCGTACAGTTGGAGGCGCCGCTACAACCGCCGACACCTCCAAGGAGAGACTGTTGCATATTTTTCGAACTGGCCCCTCTGCTTAAAGTCCGAACGCGGTTCTGATTTAAGAGCGAGACAACCGATGCTCCATTCATATTTTCATTATGGTTCATATCATCAGAGTCTGAGATAGCCTTTTTCACGTCGCTGGGTTACCGATAGTTATCCCAACGGCGTTCCGGATGCTGGCATGTCGTCAGCAGGCTACAAATCCGGTTTTAATGGCCCAATGGTATTTTTATTCATTATTAATACTTTCACCGATCAAGACATCGCGCCATGAGCGTAGTAACGCTGTTTTTATTCATTGTTAATACTTTTCACCGAGAGATGGCACCACGAGCGTAGTAACGCTTGTTATTTTTTTCCCCCATGCTGGGGATCGAACCCTTGTCCCTAGCAAACACTTCCTGGTTAGTAGGTTTGCGCTTATACCACTGGGCCATCTCGACACATATGTATATATATCATGTATATGTATATATATATATATATATATATATATATGTGTGTGTGTGTGTGTGTATGTATATATGTATGTATATA
>QLNU02015359.1:24808751-24840488 GCA_006491805.2 Dysdera silvatica | reverse complement strand
AATACTTAGTGTATATATAATTAACCTATAATGGAAGTCTAGAGGAGGCTATGGGCCCATGCCCGAATGTTCCGCGTATAGCATATATTTACAGTTTTCATTTTAATGGGAAGTTACGTTTTTTAATGAGGTTTTAGCCTTACCTAGCTCCCTTTATCCCGCCAATGGCCACGATTCTTTTATTATAGCGTTAATAGTTTGATTCCGATTCGTCTAGTTTTTTAATATAGTAAAACTCTTGACATCAAAAAAAAAAAAAAAGCGAAACTTTTTCGAATGTAATAATGTTGAAATACCTACTGTTCGTTCACGAAAAGAAGTCCGATGGAATAGTTAGAAATAACAGGAGGTGACGTCACAAACGGGTTAGTTCATTAGAGCAGAGGAGGACTCCAATTTCAGAACTTGTTTTTAGTGAACGTTTGTCGGCGCCAAAATCAAGTTCTGAAATTGGAGTCCTCCTCTGCTGTAATGGGATAGGCCGTTTGTAACGTCACCTCCCGTTATTTCTAACTGTTTCGTCGGATTTCATTTCGTGAACGAACAGTTTTCACATACTGATAGTGCTCAACTACATAACACAATTTTTACCGTGTTTGGCGCAGTATAGCTCAGATGCTCTTGCGCCATAAAACACCCAAACAAACAAACATCACACAATTATCAAGATACTATCTTCAAAATCAAAGCAAAATCTAATACTAATTTGATTTTGACACTCACACAATTATGTTAAAATATTTGAAAAAGAAAGAACACAATTACCTTATGTTGGAAATAAGAAAAGAAATTGTAGTAACTGAACTATATAATTCTCGATGTTCGTTAAATTTGTTTTTCCAACGATTCTTAGCGATTGGTCCTCCAATGTGGGCAGAACATTTGGTTCCCACGCATTTTCAGTAAAGAAATGCCAGGCACGTCCACATTTCCCGGAAAAGCAGAAAACAAGAAGCCTTTAACTGTCAATTTCTGTGAAGGATATGCGGGGCTATTGTTTTGGAAACGGGAAACTCTCCTCCCCCTGCCACAAGCATCATCTCTGAGAATATTTATTATCAATAATAATACTAGTCTATTTAATCGCAACTTATAAATAATTTGGCTGGGTTACTCGCCTGCGACACATGCAAATAATGTAATTATATTACACGATTTAATATAATTACATTAAATAATGGCCAGCCTTGGCTATAAACTAAGAAATGAAAATAAAAAATCGGATTATTGATACAAAATTATGTATTGACGAGTTTGAAATATTCCTAAAATGAATGACAATTGAAGTTTATTTTAGGAAATATGTCATGTAATATGGGTTTCATACAACATTCTACCCACTCTCTCATTTTGATTTTGTCCATTTTTCCCGACTTGGAGCATGTAATATATAAGTTTGGACGTTGAAATAAATTCTTTTTGACATTCGGGCCAAATCTTCCCGCAGCTTCTCTTAAACGAAGTAACATTTTCCCTGTCAGTTCCCCATTCATTGGTATTATTGTCATTATTGTATATGAATGTGTTCTGCCAAAATCAGACCCTATTAAAGAAAATGTCTGTTTTTCACCTTTATGCGATAGCTGCCTTTAATTTGGAAGAAAATAATTAAAACCACTTTGATCAGAGTTAAAAATTTGTTGGGGGATAATATTAGCAGTAACATTTCTCGTTATCAAAATAAATTCTATGGCACTATCTTCTATATTACCCATATTCTGGGTGTATATTTGAGTGATATATTTTGTTACTTTCCGCGCAACTATTTTGTTTTGGCTCTTAAAATTATCGGAACATTTAAAATCCTCAAATCCTAACTCTTGGGATTTCAGGATCGCCCATCTTTTCAAATCTATATCATGAACAGGTAAATAATTTTCCCTAGCTTTTGTAAATCTGGCTAACATTTCATTTTTTATTATTTTATACTTTTCTATATTTGTGCCCATATTTGATATATATTTTCTAAACCTCGAAATATAAGTAGGGTATTTTACTGTTGGATATCTCCTGTTTGTTTTCTGGAATTTATTTTTTTGACAACTGTCAAAATACTGAACAATTGTTTGCATATTTTCTAAACTGAATTCATTTGCCAATTGATCGCCCTTTACAGTACAGTTATAATATTCGTCACCGACTATACTAATATCACTTTCTTCGTCGATACGGAAATCACAATTGTCTTCAAAATCTAAACTGATATTTTCACTGACATTGTTATTAAAAATTATGTTTTCGATTTTCGACAATACTTCCCGACTTTCCTTAAGTTCTTGATCAGTTATTAACGACGGAAGCGTGTCGTATTTATTAACGACCAAATTCAAAACGGATTGAATTATGTTCACTATATTTTTCATTTTCTCACAATCGGAAACTCGTACAACTATATTGACGTTACACTTGCGGACGAGTTTATATAGCTAGTGGAATGCGAAACTTAAATGTCCCGCCAACTCTTCAAAATTGTCGTCAAATTCGCCAAATATCTATGCTAAAAGTTCATTTTTCATATTAATTTTTTTATACTGTTTAAATTAGCTGAGACATAATTTTTTATTTTTATCTGTTAAATACGATGATCCTTCATAATCTTACCGACTTCAAACCTGTTTTTGCTCACATACAGTGCGATTAAAAAATATCAAACCTGGCGAAAAAATGTCATTTTTGGACTTCAAATATTCATAAAAAATTGCCATGTCATTTTTGCAGACAAATGATTACATATTCGTGATCAGAAAGTCAAGCATTATCATCTTCCATAGGTCTGATCTCAAAGTGCAGTGAACAGCGAAAGGGGTTCCCTTGTCAGTAGCCTTTTCAATGGACTGATATTTATAGCTCGGGACGTAGCTAGAATGGGGCTAGAAGGACATGAGCCACCTAGAAAATAATGTTTTTCCAAACAGATTATTGTAGAATTTTGTTTTGAATATTTTGTTTTGTATAAAATTATATGCAACAATCAAAACTATTCTCTGACCTATAGAATATGTGCGAAATAGATTTCTACGGTAAATCTTATACATATTCTTGTCCTCTTATACTTTGAGAAGAAATTTGTGTCTTAATCTGCCCGATAATAAGCATAAGGGAAACAATTATTATTTTTTTAATATCCGATTTGGCAGTGCAACTATTTTATGTATTAAATATTTTGCAATTTATTTATAGTCGTTTTACATTTTAATTTTAGAATTCTTCTCTTATTTTTTAATTTGCTTCTTATTGATATTGTATTAGTATCTATTGTAAATATGCTACCTATAATTGTTTATATTCTGATTTTCACTTGGCCTTATTAATATAAACTTATTAATATAAACTCTATTTTTGGTGAGCTGAGGGCTCGTCAAGTTGTTACTACCTACTTTTTGCGGAGCGTTTTGCCCCTGCGGAGAAATTTTAAATAAATAAAATTAAAATTTTAGTATATCTCTAAGTTTTCCTCACAAAATTTACATTATGAAATTTGTTCATTAATGCTAAATATATTAGTCTACTTAGATATTTAGTATTATTAAATATATTAATAAAATACATTGGAAAATTAAGGAATTCTAAGCTTTCAGAAACCCTCGATATGAAATTTCTAACTACGGCCTTATTTATAGCCTGCCTGCTTTCATATATAGATAGTTTTTCTTTAGCTTTTTTCTAAAGTATGTGAAGAATTCTTAAGAAAGAAACTCATAATCTTGTACTTGATACTGAAAGCATCCACTTTTGTTATAACGCATTCCACAGTGAGCAGACGAAATTTTATGGCTCTTTTGACAGCTCTAACCATTCTGAAAAAAGCTTCACGAAAAATTCGGCGAAATTGAATTCGTAGCACAATGTACAAAGTTCGAAATATTTTCGAATCTTATTCATCTCACATAATACTTCAGACCTGGTTTGAATAGTTCAATGGTGCTTAAATGTTTATTCGGTGGTTCTGAGATGCTTCACATACCGTGTATGTAAAATACTGTGAATATCTCTAAAGAGAAATAACCCAGACTTTAAAGACTTTCATCCATTCTACAGCAAGTGTAGAGACGATTGCTTGCTCAGGTGTGTTCGTATAACAATACATACAACAGATACACTTGAAACAAATTGTTGCTTCATCTTACTGTAGAAATACATTGCCTTTCTCTATTTTGAAATTTTTTGATTCCAAATAGCAATATATATTTATATATGAATTTCAGTACTTGAGTTTCACGAGCAATAACATTTCATAAATATAATTTTAGTCGCAAATTCAATCATTATGCAAGTGAGTGTGTGCTGTGTAGCAAAAATTATGCATAAATATCCACATCTCAATTTTAATCTTCGATTATATTTGACATGCAGCAAACTCAATTACGGTGTTTTAATCAATGACTATTTCTTCTTAAGGGCAGTGTCTTGCGATCCTGGCAAACACTTTATGGAATTGCACATGTTCCGATAAACGACTTTCTTTATATAACAGAGTTTTTCATTAAAAGTCCTTTTAAAGTCGTTTATGGACGAGTTTATTGGATTTCTAACGCAGGATTAAAAAAAAGGGTTTAATCTTCACATATATCTGTTGCTATTCAGGGAGGACCATAATGCCCGTTATAATGTAATAACCATATAACTTCGTTTAAAACTCAAACAAAATGAATAATGTTCATATAGGGAGGGGGGGAAATATCCAGGGGCAGACTGGGTCACAGGACACGCAGGCCTGTGCCCCTTATCCACGACAGGATCTGTGCATCCGAATGGGAATGGACTTGCACCCTACAAAAATCCAAAGTACGCGCCCTTCGAGAGGACCCAATTCACCCCTGAAAATATTTCTAAAATTATCACAATATTACAAATACTACAATTTCAAAAACAATAATTTCTATCTGTTTTTCTTTTCTTTCTCACCCAGTCACATTCAGTCAAGGCCGACTTCAGCTGCAGGTGGACTTTAAGGGCTTTCTTATATTTACTATGGCCTTTTCCGTTTTGCTGGGCCCTGCAATCACCAATGCTCGAGCCTCTAAATCCAGCTCTTACCATAGATACCTGGGCAATTTTCAGTTTAACACGTCTCTTCACGTATCGTAACTTTCTTTGTACGTCTGTCTTCCATTTCAGTTCGCGGAAAGCACTTTTCGTGTGACCATGCCTTCACAAATCAGTGTAAAAATAACTTTGGAAAAATGTGACTAATGGGATTCGCAGAAATGAATTTCGTATGCCAAGCTGAAAACTATGGAAAAATAATGTAATTTTCCCCATGTGAGTTTTTTGAGTTATTGCCTAAGCTTTCAAATTACAACATATTTGCACCATTACATCCATTACCATTTTACATTACATCCATTACCATCTTACATTACATCCATTACCATTTTACATTACATCCATTACCATTTTACATTACATTCATTACCATTTTACATTACATCCATTATTTTACATTACATCCATACTTTACATTACATCCATTACCATTTTACATTACATCCATTACCATTTTACATTACATCCATTACCATTTTTACATTACATCCATTACCATTTTACATTACATCCATTTTTACCATGTTTATGCAGTATAGCCCAGATGCTCTTGCGCCATAAAAAAGCCAAACAAACAAACATTACATCCATTACTATTTGCACCATTACATCCATTACCATTTTACATTACATCCATTACCATCTTACATCCATCTAGCGCCAAATCTGTAAACCCGGCAAATGCTTTCTCTTACACGTGTAGGCTTGACAAAGCATTATTTCTGCCACAATTTAATTGCAAGGGCTTATTTTAATTAACTCACATCTTTATTGTTATCACACATATTCTTATAACTTACATAATAAATATTGTTAAATTAATATTGATATTATATTAATAGTATTATTGCTGAGCAGAAAATTATATAACTCCTGGGTCTGCCATTACTGAAAAGGAAGTTTCTTCTAGTTAACTGTAAAAATCAGATCACTTTCATTCTTCAATTTTATTAAAACCCTTTATATTTTCAACAAGATCGAAGATGGCAATAATATGTGTGCCTTCTTCGAGAAAAGTATCAACAACTCTTTTCCTCAGATTCTACATTATAAATTTTATTCACGTTTGGTTTCTTCTGGCGCTGATAGATGGCGCTAACAACCCATTTGGCTAAACTGGCAATTTATTTACTTCTTCGCAATTGACAAAAACAATTCTTGTCTTTTCCCCTAAAGAAGCTTAATTTTCTTTTTTCAAAAACACCTATCAGTACTCAATTATAGAATTTAATTGCGACGGCATGTAAAATGGCCTATCATTTCCGATTATATTCTCACAAATCTTACCAACGTTAAAATAATTACTCATCCAAAGCAAAGTCAAGAAAATATTCCTTGTAATTAACTAGGCTTTGTTCTTTTCCTTTTCCTCTTTCCTTTATTTGTTCTTGAATTCCCGACAGTAAAATTCCCCAAGGTCTGTGTTTTGCATTAACTTTTCCTTAACTTTTGTTCTTAGAAATCCACAGAGAGGGAACTAACCTCCTAACTAATTGATTACCAACTGTGCGCACAGCTGATGTTAACCGAGTCGCAAATGACTACTTTCAAGTTAAATTTACATCCAAATGTTCTGGTTTCATCTTATTTATTAAACCTTCATAAAACAAAATATTATTATTTTTTTTATTAAAATTGAGTACAAAATAGAGTATTTTAACTTACAATGAAATTCCAACGAACGTTAAAACATCAAGATTTTTGGCTACAGAAAAAATTACAGCACGTTTTATGTTCCACAAAGCAGGGTCCACCTTATCAAGAGTGAAGCCCAATTTAGGTCGATCGTGTCCCCCGTCCTTTTCTATGAGCATCGCCAATATACATTATAAATGATAATATACTTTCTCTTGGTTTTTATTTATATTTCGTAGCAAATTCACAGTCATTATAGATCAGTATTTTCCTATCTTTTCTATATTCCAGAACCGTTGACAATGCTTAGTGATGTTCTCAACTCTACGATATCACATTTTAAGCTAAAGAAGTTTTTCCTTTTTTTCAATTCCGTTTTCGTTTCGTCTCTTGACCGATCCAAATGTAATTTTCTCGCTAATGGCCTGGATCCTCAATTGAGGGACTGGTAGGTTCACGCTGAAGCCTTGGCCGGCTCCAAGAGTGACCCAGTGTGTTGAGTAGGTATTCTGTTTTCTCATGGTCAAGAGAGACTGGTCGTACATCTTCCTTGTGGGGCATTAATAAGTTCCTGTAGGAGCCTTAGCAGAGCCCGGGTGTGGTTCGATTCCGTTCTCCGGTTCGGGCAAACTCTCAGAGGCGGTTCGATTTTCTGCTTGCTTCGGTTAACGTTAAGTAAGGACACCTGTTCGAGCGTGCGACCCTTGTGCGCCATGCATAGTCGACTATCGCCACTAACCCAAACCTGCCTTTGACGGTTGATTTGGGCAACGTGAGCGCCCTGTCTGAGATTAGAGCGCCGCCTCCGGCGGCCACCTCTCTCACTTTTCTACCTTAACCTTCCTACCCTCTCACCTTGGCTTCATTCATTCATTCATTCATCACATTCATTCATTAAGGTAAAGAAGCATATTTTGTGATTTCTGAAGCCCATGCATAATAAACAAATTCAATTTAAAAAGAAGCTTTTAACTCGATTGGTAAAATACGAATATACATTGATCAATCAAATTCTAATTTATTTCATTACCACTTCTCGAGGCACACTAGCATCTGACTGAATGCTGATTCGTCAAGAAGACGCAAAATACAATTTGGCGGACCCCTTAAATTCAATCTCGCACTCTAGATTGGAAACCTCTACTCCGGACGGTGTAGTTTTGCAAACTTTATATCAATTTATATTTAGAATAATCTTACTTCTCAGTGTTATAATGAAGTTACGTTTTTACGAACCTCCAATTTACGACCTATGTACAAAGCAAAGGAATATGATTTTACTTTAATTTGAGGCACTCAAAAGTTATCTGCCTGCCTGTCCGTCCGTCCGTCTCACCCACCCACCCATCCATCCGTCCGTCCGTCTATACGTCCATCCATCCATCTATTTATTTATTTATTTATTTATTTACAAATTCTTTAATTAGCGACTTTCAAGGGAAGAAAAAACGTCAATAAACATGAAAAGGCGTTAGTTGGAATGTGTGTAGCTCTATGGAGCATTTGCCATCACTGCGAAGTAACGTCGTTAAACAGAAATATTTGTTTATTAAAACGACGTTATTCAGAAAGTTTATCGTACTTTTCTACAAAGCAGGTAAATTATTGGGTTAAGCTTGATTTAGAGATATAGGTTATCTGTGTTTGCGCGAAAGGGAATTTCAGTGTGACACAAAAGAGTAAACACTAAGCCTTCCACAAATGTGAAGAATCCTCCAAGAAGGGCGGGGTTCGACCAAGTTAAATCGGTATAATAAGGGTAATGTCACCAAGGATTAAATAAAATAGGTTCTTGCAAATCCGGGCCCCTTTTCTAGCTTGAAAAATATCAAAGTTACGTTTTCATGAGACTTCACGAGCAGGGAATTTAATTAGGAATTAAACTAAATGTTTATGAGCGGCAAGTAATCCCACACTCTCGCTAATGTGGTACCCCACTGGACAAGGAATATCAAGATTAGTGGGAGTGCACTGTAGTGGAAAGACTTGTCGTGGTATAGAGATAATGTGTTTGTTATTAGTTAATTAAGTCTTCCGTTATTAATTAACTAACGGGTCCGTTATTAGTTAACTAATGTGGTCGTTATTAATTAGCTGACATGTTCGCTCCCTGCGGTGGCGCAGTGTGGTAACGCGTTCTCCTATTGCGCGGCTAATCCGGGTTCGACTCCCAGCAGTGCAAAAAGAACGCTTACTCAGAGATCTCATAAAGATCGCACTGCTCACTGTAGTCCGGGGTTTGGTTCCCTAGGCCTTAAGAGGTTCGGATTCCTCGGAAAACAGTAGGTCCCGGCGCAGCATGACCACTGTAGTCTTTGAGCCGTAAAACCAAAAAACAAACAAGACTTGTTCGTTATTAGTTAACTAAAGCGTTCGTTATTAGTTAACTAACATGTTTGTTATCAGTTAACTAAAGCGTTCGTTATTAGTTAACTAACATGTTTGTTATCAGTTATTAACACGTCCGTTATTAGTTAACTAACATGTTTGTTATCAGTTATTAACACGTCCGTTATTAGTTAACTAACGGGGGCGTTATTAGTTAACTAAAGCGTTGGTTATTAGTTAACTAAAGCGTTGGTTATTAGTTAACTAAAGCGTTGGTTATTAGTTAACCAACGTGTCCGTTATTAGTAAGCTAACGTGTTCGTTATTAGTTAAATAACGTGTTCGTTATTAGTTAAATAACGTGTTCGTTATTAGTTAAATAACGTGTTCGTTATTAGTCAACTAACGTGTTTGTTATTAGCTAACTAACGTGTTCGTTATTAGTTAGCTATCAGTATCTCAGTTAACTCGGCTTTTATTACGATGGTATCCTAATGAGTGTGCACTCATTTTTGCCCACCGTATACCGACTTTTGGTGCTCCAATCTACAAAGGTTTAGATTCCTCAGGAGAGTTTAGATTCAGGCGCAGCAGGACCTTAGATGTCCTTGCGCCATGAAGCAGAAACGAGATAATTAGATTGATTAAACCTTTGGTAGCCTAAATACCATATTCAAGTTAAATTAACATATTTCTCGAGATCTAACTTTGGAAAATTCTCATCTAAATATATTCCTTCACTCTATCCGTATTCGAATCCCTCCTTCGATATCCAAAGCATTTTTTATTTCTAAATTATTTTGAGGTAAAAAGTTTGACAAAAACTAAATGCGAGAAGGATCCTGAGAACATCGCAATACCTATTATAAAATATCATCAACAATGACATAATTAATATGTCAACAATGACATAATTAATATGTCAACAATGACATAATTAATATGTCAACAGTGACATAATTAATATGTCAACAATGACATAATTAATATGTCAACAATGACATAATTAATATGTCAACAATGACATAATTAATATGTCATTGTGCTATGTGTTTGTGGATTAGGATCAAAAGGATCATCCTTGTCATGCATAAAGCCTAAAGAAGATTGAAAATGCAGCAAGTAAACTTGCATAAAACTCCAAAAAAAAGTCAAACACTGTGCAGACGAAAAACATATATGGCTACACAAAATAAGATATTACATTCATCCAGCTGGCTTTTCAAACAAGCTATTTTTATACATTTTTCTTGTCAACACCAACTTAAACTTCAAAGAAATAGATTGGCCTGGTTGAAAAAAACGAAAATCTTTGAAGAAAGAAGAATTCATTGAAGAATTTCGAAGGAATTCAAAAGTCTATTATTGAGACAAAGTAACAAAATTACATCTCGACATGATTCTACACCAACGCTTTTTTCAGCCTTCAGAGCCAAATGCGATACAACAAATATATATATATATATTTTGCAAAAATTTCTAAAACTTCAAAGATTTACCCTTTGATATATTTTGCTGTTTACCTATTTCCCTCATCTTACCTTTCTTTCTCGCCTTGTTTTCTTTCTAACTCTTCATTATTTTAGGTAATATTGTTTGTTCAATCCTTCTTTTATTATGTATTCACCTTTTCTTTTTTCAGCTCATTATATTTTGCATTTTCTCCCTTTCTTTTTATTCTTTCCCTTATTTTTTTTTACCAATTCTTCAGAATTCTAGAAATTCATGAATGTCACTAATTACGGAAGAGGCTTCGCTCAATAATTGAGTCTTGGCACTGGTAAAATATTTGTTTAGTAAATCAATTAAACTGAGGCATTAGTTCGTTTCCACCCACGCCATTTTATTCCTAAAAAATTTCGGAACGCCTTAAAAATTGCAAAATACCTCTTTTAATCTTTCCAAAGCTTACTAATGAAAATTAATTTGAAGTTACCTTTCTAACATTAATGCACATAATTTTATTATAATAATTGAAATATATATTAATAAAAAATAAGACGTAAGCGGAATTAATAACTAAGAAAAGATCCTTCATCCCACTTTGGTCAAAAACAATATAACAAAGATATAACATATTGGTAATAATTTAAACACCCAAGTTTTTCACTCAAATTAAAGCTTTTTATTACTAAAGAAAAACAGACACGTCACCGACCTAGATCCGAATCGTCTCTCCGTCCTCCGGGTTCAACGAAGAGACCTTAGTTTGGACCTACGTTGGGGAGGAGTCGCTTTTTCTTCTGTAACAAAAAGCTTTGGTTTGAGCAAAAAACGCATGTGTCTGAATTATTAAATATTATAAATTCCCTACAAAAAGCACAAAAATCTCACCCGAAGGTTTTGTGTGTTGACCACAATTTGACAATTTTGTTAGCTTTAAGGAGGTTAATAGCACCTTAAAAAGGGCCTTACCTTCCTCTCATAAACCTTCCTTACCTTACCTCCTTCCAAAAACCTTCCTTTTATAAACCTTCCTTACCTTACTAAAATGCCTTACCTTCTTCTACAAACAGGTTTTCTATATTTTTGTGATGAAAATGTCTATATTTTTAATAATATGTCGAATAGATCTTTGTAAAAATCTTCTCTCCAAATATTTGATCTCTTTCGCAATTAAAGTGCCTTATAAAAAAGTTTCTTTACTCTGCCACCAAGAAAGAAAACAACGCATTCTTTGAGCAATATTTTAGGACCGGATACAAATCCTACAAAAAAAATTTTTGCTCATCTTAAGCAGAATCGATTTTTCCTGGAAAACTGTAGGAGCGAAAAAGAAAGTCGGGAGAACGCAACTTTCAAGTTGTTTCCTCTCAGATCGGAGAAACTCGTTTGTAAAGTAACAGTAGCTGAAAATAAGTAGCTTGTTTCCAAATATCTGCCATTTTTTAGGAAGAAGTGTCATAATTCTGTTCAAATTCTTCGCTTCGCTTTAGCGAACTATAATTGGCAGTTTTGCTTTTCACTTCTTGATCAAGAGACGGAAAATTTTCAAGATTTCAGCTATTTTTGCAGCAATTCAAAGTGTGTCCCTTAGGTCTGGTTGGAATATAAGTATTTTTACATATTTTCAAACTGTGCAAACGGAGTATTATTCCAAATTCGGGAAAGCTTTTGCGCTTATTTAATTAACATTCGGAGAAGCTAATCAGGTAAAGTACACTTGATCAGCAAATATCATAATCTACACGAAACGTATCCTTCCATTAAATAAACACATTTCCTATTTTAACCAACCATTAGTGAATAGCCAGAACAGTTAAATATCCTTTTCAATTTCGACGAATTCTAGGAAATATATAAAACGAATTACAACATTATTTACGCTCTTTGAAATGCCCATTAATGCCTGTCTGCACGTGAAGAGGAACGCAGTAATTGATAAAATCGAAACCAAGTTGAATATATGAATCATTTAATCGTTCAAATTGAAATGATCTTCATCAATTTCTGGCTTTTCACTTAATGTTTAGAGTTTTGTATTTCAGTTGCAATGTGTTTCCTGAAAGCTGCAATCCAGGCTTTCAATTTCTCAATAAGTTTGCCGTAAATGACTTTGAAAATTACACACACTTGAGACATCCAATCAAAACAGCGAACGTAGACTATAAAAGCTTATGTCACAATAGTCTAATTAACGTTTTCAGAGGTGAGTATGAGGCATTCATGAAATACTGGTAAACAGCATCAACGTACAAATGCCAACGTGCATATTTCGAATATTAATAACCCATAGATGTACTTCAAAAACAGATTCCAATGCGTTAGGATATAAAATAATGTGACAAATAAAACTGCCGAAGAAGGGGCTGAAAACGTTATAAAACATAATTCTTCAAGTTTATATTTTTCCAAAAGATATATTAAATTATCCTTAAATAAAAAAAATTGCCAGAAACTTATATTAAACATATGTGCGTATATATATATATGTTGCGTTCAATTGAAAAGGTAGAACCCTGTATAATTTTTGATAGGAGTTGAGTAGAAATTTGAAAAAAAAAAAACACGTCAATTTTCATTTCGAGAGAGAAGCTAAAAATTAGGATAAAAAAATGTTTTTTGTTCAACACCCGCCCTTAGGACCCCAAACCTTTAGTTTTCAAATGGCACCCCTATTTTGTGATATTTCATTGTAAATAGGGTAAAAAATGCAATATATTTGAGCAGAAAGAATAAAATTGCTTTATACATTCATGAGAATAATAATAATACTTTATTCCTTATTATTATGTACATCAGGAGACCATACAAACGATTTGCTTGGGAAATGGAAAGAGAGCAGTAGCGATGCTAGTAACGGGGCTCTCTTTCCGGTAGAAAAAACAAGGGATTTCTCGTATTCAACAAGAAACAACAAAGATATTGATTCGCGCGTACAAATCCGCATTGTTATTAAGAGATTTACATTCGCTGGTGTATCACATTTACAGAGTTTATGAGCACAGTCTTGACTCGAAGACGTTACAAGTGAAGGTTGAAGTCCAAAGGTGGAGTCTTTGTGAGCTAAAACGAAATTGCCATTTTTACCCTTTCAAACAATATGAGAGAGAGAGAGAGAGAGAGAGGGCGCACGCGCTTTAATCGATCCTTAGATTGAATAAATTAATGAGTGCATGCATATGCACGCTGATCAGAGAAAATCAGGTTTCTTTTACATGTTGATCACGTGCAATGATATTAGTAGGAAATAACTACAAATGCTAAAGTCAGCATTCGTTATTACTATCGATACATCAGTGTGAGTAAAACAAAATAACGATTTTATTTTTAGCTCTTTCTCACGAATGCATGAAGCAATTTTATTTATTTTTGGCCCAAAAAATATTGTATTTTCTACTCTGTTTATATTGATATATCGCAAGATTAGGGTGCCATTTGAAAATTCGAAGTTGGTGGGCCTGGGGGTCGGGAGATGAACAAAAAAAACTTTTCATATTAATTTTGGCCCGGAAATAAAAATTAACGTACTTTTTTATTCAAATTTCTACTTAACTTCTGTCAAGAGATATACAGGGTGTTACCTTTCCAACTAAACACACGGTATTCTGCACATCACACAGCGGCAGAGAAGTGATCCCGGAACTTTTAGCTTGCAAAGGCAAAAACTTGCCCATTGGAATATTTGAGACATTACGCACTTCACTTTTCAATAACATATAATACCCTTTATGTTATGATACCCTTTGAATCGTCATATACCATATGTTAGTTAAGCCTATTTACTCAGTAGAGCTGCAAGCTACATTCATCAACAAATTAAATTCTCCAAGCTCTTGAACAGCCACGATTATACGCTTGAACTCTATCTAATATCTGTAATTGCGAACTTTACTGCATTATGTTATGGTATGGTATAAACAGCGAAGTGAATAGCATAACATAGTGAATAATTTAATATGTAATGCTAATTCATGAAGTATGGTAGACGCAATATGAAAAGTACAGTCATTCTAAAGGTACACATAGCGGGATATCTACCCCGATGCAGTAATTATAGTATCAATTACGTAATAGAGTGCATAGAACATAGAAATTCTAGTGTATTAAAATTTGGTGTTTTCAGTACAGCACGTGCATAATACTCCTGCTATTAAATGCATTTCGCTGGCAATCTTTGTTAAGGACTTTGGGGACTTAACGATTGTTGCCGGTTCTTTCAATTAAGCAGAATTAAGTTCAGATGTTCTTTTATTAAGCAATATGACAGGAAATTTCATAAAAATACTGAACATTTATTAAATAGCAAATAAAGTAGAACACTTAAGCTTTCGGACGCGTCAGCAGTAGTCCATCATTATGACCAATTCCTATGAAATGCCGCTGTTTCATTTTAAACCCGAGAGTTCCGGGTAAACTCATTTCTAAGATGGTTCTGTACCACGATGGAAATGGATGTTCCGGAAATCTAAGGTTTAAAAAGAGGCCGTGAAACTCCAGAGACATAAATCAAGATGAAGGGCTGCTACTGCTGAAAAATAAATGCTTGGACATTAGCTTGGACAACAAATGCTTGAACACTAGCTTGGACAACAAATGCTTGGACACTAGCTTGGACAACAAATGCTTGGACACTGGCTTGGACAAAAAAAATTCTTGGACATTGGCTTGGACAAAAAAAATTCTTGGACATAGCTTGGACAACAAATGCTTGGACATTAACTTGCACAACAAATGCTTGGACGTTAATTTGGACAACGAATGCTTGGACGTTAACTTGGACAACAAATGTTTGGATATTAGATTGGACAAAAAAATAGTTGGACATTGGCTTGGACAACAAATAACGCTGTTGTATGGTATAATCTTCGTTTTCATCAGCACTATAATTGTATTATTGGCATTATTTCATTTTTAGCATTGTGTTTACATTCTATTAATAAGCAGATAGTCTTATATACATTCTTTAGATTTGGACGAGGGCGCGCATTTCATAATTGCGCGAATTCTATTTCGAGATCAATTTCCTGTTTCTTGTAAATGAAAGGAAAATACATGTTGTTTGGAACAGGATGGCTCAAAATAAATTACCGCCATGTCTGTTATTTTCTCCATTTTCTAGCGTTTTCCGTTTGTTTGCTTCAAATCTGTACCGTAAGGAGAATTGCTGGAACTGAAAAAATTATGGGACATGGAATAGTTTCCGTTGCTTTGTGCTTTGTCAACATTGCTAACAAAATGCCATCATTTCCTAATTTCCAGGACGCTCTTTCCGGAAATTGTGACCACATCCCATTATCAGACAGGAAAAAATAGATAGATGATCCAGATTCTCGGAAATGGGAAAACAAAAATTTGTGAATGGCCTATTATGAATGAATAAATTCTACGGAGGCGTAAATATTAGGTTAGCGAATTTTATTATCTACTATCATCTATTCATATATTTATAAAAATCATTAGCTCTTTGGCTCCTGCGGTTTCCACGGGCTCTCACGTTTGGCTCTGAACGACGTGCACGCTGAAAGCGCGGGATAATAAAATTTACTAACCACATTATTTCACTGCGCATTTGAAAGCTGCAGTTAAGATTTTATTTCACATTATTTTTTACATTAGAAGACACTATAATGTGGGTTTCATTTCGTAGATATTGGTTGATAGAACTGAATATTTAATTCCCTGGGCTTTGTTTTTGAATTTTACCGGCAAGAGTATTGCTGCGCCGAGACCTACAATTTTCCGAGGAATCCGAACCTCTTACGGCTTATGGAAGCAAACCCCAGAATACAGTGAGCAGGAAAGCATTTTTAATTGTCGCCATTGGGATTTAAATCCGGGATAAAAGCGGGCTAGGCGAACGCGTTACCACTGAACCTCTATAGGACCTTTGTGTGCTCTGTGTTTTGTGTTAGCTAAGTAAAGATTTACCTGGTGTGGATGGTATATTTCTCTTGTAAAATAAACGGAAATGTATTGAATAAAAATTATATTCAGAAATATCTTTAAGTAAAATGACACTTTTTAATTTCATGCATTTGTTTTTAATAATAAATATTGTAAAAAGTTAATACAAATTAGAAAAAAATTGTAGAAATGTTGTTTAAAAATCAAACGCAACTGAATGCAAAACTAGTACATACATCCTGCACGTTGAAATCGCGTGCGCCGTATTCTACATTATTAATCTTAGTTCATAAAGCTGCTTTTATTTCATAAATTTGTTTTTAATAAGAAACCTTGTAAAAATTAGAAATAAATTGTAGAATCGTTGTATAAAAGTCAAACGCAACTGAATGCAAAACTAGTGCATGCATACGGTATTTAAATAAATGCACGCTGAAATCGCGTGGGCCATATTCTACATTATTGATCATAGTTGATAAAGCTATTCATGTTACTGACGGCTCTCAAACATCCCCGGACTTAGGATTCTCAGGGCCCTGGGCAGTTAACGAAATTGGGTCCCAACTTTTTTTGTAATATTAAAAAAATATCTTTTATTTTTTGTTTCTTTAACGTATTTTGATCTTTATGATCTATATACACTACGCAGCCATTTATTTACAAGTTTTACAAATTACATTACACGACGAATTTTCTTCTCTACGAAAGCAACAGATGACCTCACTATAGTCTACAGACTGAATAATTTATCGTCTGCTACGAACTTCAAAAATTGCTGGGGGGGGAACAGGTCACTAATAATTTTTTTTTAATATTGTTGAAAAAAATTATAAAGTTTTGTTAAGATGGTTGATAAAAACAAAGAGGGGGGGGAGAAAGACAGGCGCCAAAGCCCCATTCGAGGCTGGGCCCTAGGCAGCTGCCTTGTATGCCGAGGCAGAAGTGCGGCAGTGCTCTCAAAGTTAAGGCTAAATATATTGCTAGTGCCACATACAAAGGCAGAAAGTAGTGCAAAAATATTAAAAAAATATGAGACATCATTTAAAATGACCTATTTTCAATATGTCAAATTCTTGTAATATGAATTATATCATCATCATCATTGATTAATTCTACAAATATAAAGTATACCATCATCATTGATTAATTCTCCAAATATAAAGTATACCATCATCATTGATTAATTCTCCAAATATAAAATATATCGTCATCATTGATTAATTCTTCAAATATGAATTTACATCATCATCATTGATTAATTTTCCAAATATGAATTATATCATCATCATTGATTAATTTCCCAAATATGATTAATTTCCCAAATATGTATTATATTGTCATCATTACACTTAACTATTAATCAATTCACTGCTAGATGTAGGTATCATATGTGCCCTCAATGCAAATCTTTTTCGCACAAGTCATGTACTAGTATAATTAGAAAGTATCTTAAAAATTTATTGATAGGCATTTACGAAATATCTGGTTAATTACCACTAGATTAGAATAATAGTTGTAGAATGAATATCATAAATAATAAATGAGTGTTAGCATTTTTCTCCGCTTAGTCTTAGCTGCAACTTTTTCTGGCAGGTGGGTTTTCGCATTTATTCTAGTTTTAATTATCTCTCTTAAAAGTTTAAATAATTAGAAACACCTAGCATTAGAGGAAATTACTCAGAGTCACTTAGTTGCTAATTAAAATCGGAGTTACTCGAGTCCTAAGTTCAATACATTTTATAGGGATTCGTAATTTTTTTATTGCCCTCACAACGGAAATGCTTTTTTAATCCCTTTCAAATATCCGTAACTACTTCGCGAAGTGGACCCATCACATTTAAATGATTGCTATCTATGCAATCGCTAAAAGAAAAGAATTAATTTCTGCAACTTCTAAAATTAGCTTTGAAAGAAGGGATGGATTTCAATTAACATTAAAAAGAACTTAAACGGAGATTTGGCTCCAACAGATCGGAATTTTTTAGATGCCCACTCAATGAAAATTGGCTTTCTTTCTATTCAAAACAGCAATCTAAAGTGACATTGGGATTATCGGCGTTCAATTTCCTCCTTGAAATAATTTCCGTATCAGCTGATTGTGAGCGATGCGAGCACGCGGAAATACATTGAACCAAGAAATTAACTGGCAAGAGAAAAATAAATTTCTATTTTCATATATATATATAAGTGTAGACGTGGATGAAATCGCCGTAATTATTTTTCTTTTCCTATATTTGTAACGTTTTATCAAGAGTATGGTGTTAAACGGTTTTGATCTGGGGCAGTGGTTCCCAACCTGGGGGTTCATGACCCTCAAGAAGGTCAAGAACAGGTTGGTCCCCGTAACTATTTTAGTTGCAATTATTTTTATAAGGAATTTCATACCAAATGTTTCCAACGCTTTTATATTTCAACATGGCTACACATATTGCAATATTCTACTAATGGTTGTTAACTTTATATCTGTAATATACATTAATATAATTTTGTATTTAATGTGTTTTCTTTACTCTGTTAAAAATGCTTTTATTATGGAAATGTGGCGGAGGCGGATAGGGGGGGGGGTCGCAAATCTTTTAATTACTATAAAAGGAGGTCGCGGAATACTTAGTTACTATAAAAGGTCGGATAGATTACTTGTCTAATATAAAAGTGGGTCGCGGCTTAAAAAATTTTTGGAACCATTGATCTAGGGTTTTACGCATCGTGCATCCTATAAGAGATTGAAAACCATTGAATGAAGGCTTTCAACGATTTCAAGCAACAGCGGTGGTGTCAACTGTAATGCCCTAT
Source organism: Dysdera silvatica (assembly GCA_006491805.2). Taxonomy (NCBI): domain Eukaryota; kingdom Metazoa; phylum Arthropoda; class Arachnida; order Araneae; family Dysderidae; genus Dysdera; species Dysdera silvatica. The sequence continues at coordinate 24,821,339 of QLNU02015359.1, read as the reverse complement.
ATTTTTCTCAAATTCTAGCGTAATACAGACAGAAATTAGAGAAAAGGTATTCAAATGCAAAGGAAGATCACAAATAGAATATGTATATATAAATAAATGTACATATGCAGATATGAACAGAAATATGTGTGTATATTTGCATACAAATTTGAAATAGATATCGGGGACTCCGACGAATTGAACTATTGTTTCATTATATGCTTTTTTGTCCGAACTTTCCTCATTTAAATGTTTTATTCCAATTCCACTGGAGTTCCTGCTGTTGATCCACTTCTTATGAAAGAATGACACTACTTTGCATTAAAAAAGAATCTAAATCGGAAAAGCGCTTTTTATGTATGTAAATATAAAATATACGTTTTTTTTAATTTGCAACATTGTATATAGTATTTTGTATGCATTTGGAATTAGCCGACGTGTGGTGTAGGGTTTTTTTCCAGCAGGTATCGGATGAATGGGAGTTTACTGCATAACATTAATTATGCTTATTGCATCATCTCTTTTCTCTGTATTTCTCTATTTGTTGTCAAAGACGTGGCATCGAAGATTCCGTTGTCTCCTATCTAGAGCAATGCTGGATGTCCAACCAAAGCCAACCTTTTCTTACCTACTTTCTCTTCCATTATAAGTCTTGGTCTTTGCATTCTTCTCTTTCTGGTCTGCTCTATTTTCTTTTTCTTTGTAATAGATGATTCCCTTCTCTGCTGGGAACATGCTTTTCAGCCATCCAAACATTCTTCCTCAAATCTTCTCCATTACACTTGGTGTGTTCATTCCTTATCTTATGTTTGTGTTGTGCCTTCTGTCTCCTTTGGTCGCGTTCTCCCCAGTGGCATCCTCAACATGACTATGTCACATGGAACATTCCCCTCCCCCTTATTTTTAATGGCCAGCCCTCAGCACCGTAGCCAGTGTGGGGCTAGAGAGGCTGATCCCCCCCCCGGAAACGTGGTCAGCCCACTTGGAAAATAATTTTTCAAAATAAATTATTTTAGAATTTTATTTTAAATTTTTTGTTTTGTATAAAATTGTACATGACAATGGAAATTGTTCTTTGACGTTAAAAATATATTCAAAACCGATTTCTACTATAGATCTTGTGCACATCGTTGTATTTTACAAAGATTTGAGTCTTTATGTACTCTATAATAAAGATAAGGGAAATTCTAAATTTTAGTATACCTCTGTAAGTTTTCAATGCAAAATTTATGTTAAGAAATTTATTCATTGATGTTAACCCTCTGGCTGCTTATTACGCGATCTTTTGCTGCAGACACTGAGACGCACTGGTTTGGAAATGATACTCACCGAGAAGAAGCGTGAGGAAAGACTAACTGAACTGGGTTTTCGGTAGACGCTGTTCAGTTAGTCTTCTTCCTCACGCTCTATCGGCTCATCCACAAAGCCAGAAAATGAGCTCGTTTTATTGGTTGGTGTCTCGTGCCATCAAATTCTCGTCTACAAGTGACGCATTGACTAAGAAAATCAGCTACATTCGACAAATTGCCTCATACCGTGGCTACAATCCAACAATTATTGATCATATTTTTAAAGAACTCACTAAACCTAAACCGGCCTCTTCTCTCTCCAGTGATTCTTCAGCTCCTACGAACATTGTCTGCATTCCTTATGTTCCGAAAATTTCTACTAGGATCGCTGCTGTCCTGCACAAATTCAACTTTCGCGTTACCTTCACTCCGATCAACAAAATAGGCTTTTCTCATCTTAAGGATAACATCCCGGATTCTGACAGCTGCGGCATATATTCCATTCCGTGCCAGTGTGGCCAAATTTATATCGGTCAAACACGAATAGCACTGCGCCTCAGACTAAATGAACACGAAGCTTATGTCAGAAAGCAAGAATTCCATAAATCGGCTCTGGCAAAACATTCATGGGAATTCGGACATCAGTTTCTATTCTCCAATGCACGTATTAATAAAAAAGTCAACTCAACACTTGATCTCAGTTTCTTTGAGGCATTTCACATCCTAGCAAACATCAATGTTGCAGTTAATGATCAACTCCTTAGTAACTCTATATCATCCACTTGGAAAAACCTTTTGGGTCTCACGGCTGAAGACGTCTCCACAAATACGCTTTACTCCTCCGCCCAATCAAGTTTCCAACCGACGTGATGGCAACACCGACCAACAGCACGGACATAAACAGAAGCCGCCATTCGCTCTGACGACGGTAGCTGGTTAACGCTATCGAAATAGCTATCAGCAGTGTTATCGTGTTAATGATTTTATCGAACTGCACCATAAAAATTGTTTTGCATTTATTTCTATTATTTTCTGTTGTTTTATTTTTTAAATATAGACATAACGGATTACTTTTAGCAATAAATAAATTCACACGAGTATACTCTTAGTTGGCATATAGAATAATATTTTAGTTTCCTATGCCAATTACGAGTATTCTCGTAGTTGGCAGCGAACGTGTTAATAATGAATACTAATAAGAGATGACACACTACTTGTTAATCATTTCCCGTGAGAAAGATGATGCTGCATTTCACTGACAAATCGTGATGTATCGGGCTTAATAGTAGAAACCTGAATACTAAGTTCTGATTCTACATTTTCCAAGCGGTTTCTGTAGTTATTTTTAAGACAGATGAGAGCAGAGAATGATTTTTCACATAAGTAGGTCGTTTCGAAAGGCATTAATACTCTCATGGCCTTCTTTGATAGTCCTGGAAATTCATCCTGTAACTAAGCCCAAAAGTTTGCAAGTGTCATTTCTTTAAACACCTTTTTCAGAGCACCATCCGCTGTTACCTCCATGAGCTGGTCTTCTTCTGCTTCTGTAAACCCTTCTGTTTCATGCACTCTAACTGAAAATGGATCTCTGATCCAATTTTTGCTTGCATCAGGCACAGGAAAATATTCTCTGAACGACTGCTGCAAGTGTTTCAAATCTTATGCGAAGAGTGACTTGTCGCTCTCTGAGAACTCTTCTTCCGTGGAACGAAGAAATTTGGAGAAGTTTGGAAAGGTTTCCTCATATTTTCGATTCAATGTGCGCTGACGCCATAACTCCAACTTTTTGATCATTGCTTCGATCTTGTCTTCAAATAAAAAGACGGTTGTTTTTTCTCCTTGAAGACATGTGCAGATTATTTAAATGGATAAAGATGTATGATAAGTATGCTAATTGGACTAACCAGAAAAATCATTCAAACGATCGCTAAGACGAAATTGCTTATCCAAGAGAAATAGTCTTATTTCGCTTCTTAATTCACGTAACCGAGACAAAACTTTACCTCGTGAAGGCCAGCGAACTTCACAGTGAAACAAAAGCTGATGATATCCACTATCTATTTCTTTGCAGAGCTGCTCAAAAAGTCTTGAATTCAGTGACTTGTTTTTAATGAAGTTGACAATTTTGACTGATTCGTTTAAGGTATGTTGAAGCTCTACTGTTATCTTCTTGACCACTAGTGAATCTCTGTGTAAGCAGCAATGGAGCCATGTTGCTGGCGGGGCTATTTCTTTTATTCGCGCTACAAGTCCAGTAAGCCTTCTCGACATTGCTCGTACTCCATCTGTGCTAACTCCAACGCATCTCAACCAGTCCATATTATGAGATGTTATAAACGTGTTTAAGCTGGAAAATCTTTCTTCAGATGCAGTGTGCGTCAAATAGGAGATGAAGAGTAGGTCCTCATAAACACTCTTGTGGTGTTCATACCTAATGTAGCACATCAGCGTTGCTTTGTTTGTAATATCTGTTCTTTCATCCAATTGCAAAGCTAAATAGGGGAACATGCGAACTTTGTAATAACTTCTCCTTAATATTTTCGGACAAACAGACGTTCCGCTTCTTAACGATATCATTTGACAAAGGTATCAAGAGAAATCTTTGGAGGCTTTCTCACTGATCAATGCAGAAACCATAATTTTTTGGAGCTAGTATTACAAGTTCTTCATCAATTGTGTGAAGTTTTCCAGTTTTTGATATCAGGTTAGCAACTTCAAACGACGCCCTCACGGCATTCGCGTTATTGCACACACTTGTAGACCTTTTCACAATTTTCTTGCTTTCACGAAGCTCCTGCTCCTTACATCTAAAAAAGTCAATGCTTTTGTGATGTGTTCTTTGCATTTAGTTTCAAGATGCCTTCGCAGTATCGATTGGTTTCATGGCTTCATTAGACAATACGTCATAACATAACACACACTGTGGAAGCTGCTTGTCTTCTAGGCTTGAACACGTGAAACCCATGGACAAATATTCCTTGCTATAACGGTGGAACTTTCTAAGAAGACTGCTAAGTTCACATTGTTTAGAACTCAAGGCATCCTCATCATCGGAATCTACACTTTTTCGTTTTAAATTCAGCCAGCGGTCCATCTAAGGTCAAAAGACACAAGCACAAAATTCACCTCAGAAATATCTAGAAGTAACTTTACTCTTAACTGACAATATGAAAAAGCCCGGCCAGAAACAATTCACGATTACTGAGAAGTCTTCGCTAGCAATCTTAGATTGACTCAAATGTGAAAACTGCAATCCTATTATTTATTATTTGTTATGCGGTTTTCTTCGAAAATATACTCCAAAGGACGAGAAAATTTGTTATAAGTAATACAAGACTTTCCGAGGACGCAAACATCAAAATATTCTGAATAGCTGCAAAGGCGGCTTTTGTTTGTTTGCACTGTTGTGCAAAACGGAGATGCTTAGCCATGTGTACGTTTTCGGCTTGTCTACTTCAATTTCTGTTACCTCAATAAATAGACACTTTAAATTTGTATAATTTTCATTTCCCCATAATTTATCCTTAGCATTAACGAGTAAATGCTCTTGTCTAAGTATTTTTCCAAACCTTTGTGGAACACTGGGAGGGTCTCGCGGAACCCCCGGGGTTCCGTGGACCATAGTTTAAGAACCGCTGTGTTATGGCAAATAACAAGTTGTTCATCTCACTTTTTCTTGCAATGTATTTCAACTTCTATAATGCACAAAGTAGGAGTTTATTTTTAAACCATTTATTTGTCCCACTTTTTTTCTTTCGTACTTTTCTTTTTGCTTCTTCTTATTTCTGTGTTGCCTCACCTTGCCCTGGCGCCTTTTATATTGAATAATTATGAGTCACTGGCGTATGCAGGGGGTGTTGTAACCACCAACTTCAATGGAATTTTGTATATTAAACATAGGAATATGCGAGTTATATCTCTGTAACCTCCCCCCCCCCTCTGAGCTTATGACCCTCTTTATGAACTTTCTGCCTACGCCTATATTAGAAGTCTACTATATATATTGCTATAATATTAAATGACTTCTGACATAACATTAATTAAAAAGTTAGAGAGCCTCATATCATTTTACTTTAAAATAAATAACGTCATTATGAAGCTTTCGAAGTATTAAAAATCTATATTTTTAGAATATTAATTCTAAGGTCATTACCCAAAACAATACAAATTAGAGTCCAAAATAATTAATAATTAGTTCAAACAAATTTTTAATTAGGTCACAGGATGGATGCTTATGAATGAACACAAACGGGATTATCGTAATTAATTTTTAGAAGAAACTCTGTGAACTAGCGCACAAAAAATTTAATCAGTTCGGGCAATATTTGCAACTTAGCTAAGTCAAGATTTGTTAATTATTTTACTAAGGAATATCTAATTAACTGCAGTGTAAAAAATTAAAGCAGTGATGTACGGTAACTGGTATTTTGTGTGGCCTAAAGTTTTTAATTTGCTTCGTTCAAGAATATGTATATAAGGGCAGCTGTTTTATTCCAAACTTAAAACAAATTTTAAAAGTGGCATGGCATATTATTAACGAATAAGCACTAATTATTTTGCCACTTACAATTATAATTTGCATTATCAAAAAACGAATCCATATAAAAAATTTTCAATTAAAATTTTTCTATTCGATATCAATATTTGTCTTAACAAAGAAGTTTGGTTTGGTAGACTCGGCTGCCGGTGAGTTCAAATTCAGTCTAGGCACAGCACCACAATTCGCTAACTTGTCCGTCGTAGAGCTCTATATTCGCTAGCAAGTGAGAGTCTTATAGCTGTCTGTAGTTCAATGGGTAGAAAATTTTACCGACAGCGGGAAGGTTGCGTGACCATACCCCACCGGAAATTTTTCTTTTCTGTGCGAGTGATTCATCAAGTAATGCTACTATGCCCTAGCAGATGGAAATGATTTGCCTTCAATATCAAAATCATTACTGATTTTACCATTGAAGAGTTTCATCTTCAGTATAAGTTGTACCCAAATGAAAAGGAGACTTTTGCTGTAGCGGCGTGGTACAGTGGGTAAATGTGTTTGTCGATGATGGGGGCCGCGTTTTTCGCAGTTGTGTATTTGTAGGGAATGGCTCCCCGTCAATTTCTCCAGTTCTGGAAAAATGCTTTGCGCGCTCGGATGAATCATGGATTCCTCCAGATCAGCGCAAAGAGATCTTATCCAATTTCTTCGTGCAGAAGGCCAACATGCTTGAGAAATTTATTTACAGGATGAAGGATATATACGGAGGTGTGGCAACACTTTGTTGAAGCTGAAACAGGCCATCAAAAACAAACGTAAAGGTAAACTCTCGAAAGAGATAGTGTTGCTTTGGGACAACGCTAAGCCACATGTGGCCAAGAAGATCCTCTATGTACTGAAAAATTTCGATGGGAAGTCATCGAACATCCTCTATACAGCCCAGATATCTTCTCATTTGACTCTCATATATTCGACCCTTTAAAAAATCCCTGAATGGTCAACGGTTCACCTCTGACAAGGAAGGACAAAATACCGTGAAAATATAGATCCATAAGAAACTCCCAAGTGTTTCTACAATGAAGCCATCCACTCCGTTCCTACGCGCTGAAATCAGTGTATAAATGCCAATAGCAATATACTCTAACTAAAATATTCTATTATTAAAATATTATTTAGATATAACCGCAGTCTCCTTTTCATTTGGGTGTATCTTATCTAAGTAAACCTCCCTAAATATGGGAAATTTCCACATATTTCTCAATTTATTCAAGCCATACTGAATGATATAACAATTTCATTATTAACTATCTTCATCCATCCTTAACCTCAATAATCCATTCATCGGTAAATTTTCTATCATTTCTGAGAAAATTATCCAGTAATATTAGGCTTTATAAGATTAGGCTACTCATCTTTCGCATCTCGGAGTTCCCATAACTCCAACTTAGATATCTTGTTATCCCTCTACCGCTATTTGTCATTTTTTTTTTGGTATTTGTGGCTAGCCACTTCCTTCGAATTATCTGTCTGCAAAATCATCTGCTGATGATCATTCGTTATCCAAGCCATTACGAAGATTCCAGATTCCATAATCATTCAGCAAACAGAAGATACGTGGATGATTGTGATCGCGCTACCATTCCTTTTTTGCGGAAGTATTTTTTCGTTTGTGTTGGTTTCGTTCTTGATAGAAGAGAAAATTTTTGATGTATTATTTTTCTGTCGATGTCTCGTTTTACTAATTTCCAGAAAAGGAAAAATTATTTGAGGTTATGGATAGTACTTTAGAAACACGGGATTATGTAACAGGAATATTAAGAACCTTTCGAATAACGAACTTCAACACAAACAAATAAAATATTATACAAATATATCTTTTCTATAAATCAGGAAATATTATTTCCTGTTTTATAGAAATTATTATTATTATTATTATTATTATTATATATATAAAATATATATTATTGTACATTGCGAGGGGAGCAATTTAATTCTACTATGATTTCAGTGTTCTTCCGATTTCAGGTTTCTAGAGTATCGGGCTTCTACGTTTGTCTTCAAGTTTATCAAATTAGATTTGAATTCTTTTTTATCTTTTCAAAATATTGATCACCCTTATCCTACTCGCTCTTCTGCCGGACTTCATATTCCTTTCACAAGAATTAATTTTCTGTTCTATGACATTAAAACTGCTGTCCCTAGATTCTGGAACTCGCTTCCTATGGCTCTATAGTCCATAACTAGTTTACTATTGTTCAAACGCAATCTGTTTATTTACCTGTTGTCCTTTTAATTTCCCTTTTTTTTTCCATTTTCCCTTTAAGCCTGTTTTTATTTATTTATATACATAAGTTTTTAATATTATCGCTAAGTTTCTGTTTCTGATGGTGGTGGGAACGTTTCAGGCCTTTAGTTGCCTTTTTCCCATCCCCATTCCTAGCAGCTATATTTATATTCTTAATAGTCATTATTTTAAGGTTTATTATTACAAATACTCATATCTGTATATCTTATATATTTGTTATTGTTAATGAATTCATTGTACTTTTCTGTAACTTGTGTATATTAGATGTCTGGAAAATAAATTGTTTGAATTTGAAATAATACATCAAAAATGTCTACTTCCATCAAGAAAACCAACACAAATGCAACCTAATATTATAAGACTGTATTTCATTGATGAAGAAGTATGTTTATATTTTGGGAAATTTTCGCAGAAATGCAAATCTTCATATATATATATACATGATTTAATAACATTCACTATGAAGGTTGAAGGGAATAAAAGTCGTCATTTGAGAGTTAGAAGACGAACAATAAGATAAAATTTATTTTTATATAGAAACAAGATTATATTTTTTTCACATTGAAAAGAAAATTACAAGCTTATTCAATAAAAATCTTATAATGGTCTATTTTGCGCTTTGGTTTTTGGTTTTCAAAATTCATTTTTGTGGATTACGACATGAACAGGATGAAATTTTATTACAACATACACAAAATTTTCGTTTGAAGCTGCATGGTCTACGTCTTCCTCATAAGTACCACAGTGCTCCTGAAATCATATTCACCGCTTTCAGACTTGCTGTATTTCGGATCAGCTCCCAAGAACGTTTGGTTAGATGTAAATATACTATGAGGTGATGTTAGTTACCTAGTAGGGGACCCCTGTGGCGACTGATCAACAAATATCTGTTTTTTTCACACAGTCTAATATGTGAGTTACCAAAAGGTTAGACAATCAAAAATGTGGTGTATGTCAGAAAAAATATGTCATCAGTGTGTCATATTTAATCAAATATATCTAACCGTAAATCGAGTTAAATATTTTTAATATAATGTTATCTGTATTACATAGTTGCAGTGCTTGACGTATGCTATTATGCACTTAATTTAAAAAGAAAAACGCAATGCGAATTTACATATAAACTGCTTTTTATCCCACAAAGACCCAAATTTGTGCTATGCAACACTGAAGATAAGAATCCAAGAAGCAACGTAAATTCACAAATACCAGCTCCTTTTTAAATAAAGTGCTGGTGAGTAAAGGCTGCGCTAAGGACAAGATAAACCCTAACCGTAAGCATTTGAAATTCAAATTTTGTACTGGCAACACACTCCATCCCTTATTCTGCCAACTATCATTGGCCAGTACATTAGACAGAGTTGCCAAGTTGCCTCTGACACCGAGACACGTATAATACGATTATCTCCAACAACGGATGAGTTTGTGCTCCGGAAAACATGGTAAAATTGCTTTTAAAAGCAGTTAGCTAACGTCCTCTCTTATTAATTTCAATGTTTTCGGCCACGAACGACAGAATAATGCATGAGAATCTTCCCAATTTGTCTTCGCGGTAAGGAGCATTGGTAAACGTTATTTATGATGCCAGATGAATCGAAGTAAACAAATACAAGAAAAATTCAAAAACGTTACTCAGGGGACAAAACAAACCATGAAATATCACTTTTAACTGGAAATGTGGAGTTTTGTGTTTGTACTTCCTTTTTAAGTGGTGGAAAAATAGCTACATTCCCGATTTATGTTTGCCATTGAAAAATAAATTCGCTTGCTGCGTATAATCTAATAATATTACATTTAGAGTACACTCTCCGGCAGAGATTACCAAGATTTTAATGTCTTTTAAATTAAATATTCATAAAATAATGAAGTACATATGCCGCATAGATATTATTTATCAAAATATGCTATTATAGGAAAGATAGGATTTTAGATTTCGAAAAAAAAAACTTTTAAAAATTGGAAGAATAAATAAACTTTATTTGTGTGCACGCTAATGAACATGAAACGGAATAATAAACACATATGGACATTTTCGTAATTTTTCATCAGCAGTTTCATTTTTCACTAATTTTTTTTTTCACTAAACTGAAATCATGGGAACATCCTTAAAGAATGGATTTTCTGAGGGGATTTATAAGTCGATCCATAATAGAAAATTTTTTTCGACTTCATCATCCTCAACTCTATATCCGATTATAAAAGCGTTTATATAATACATAGGTTGAAGTACAAAGTTGAGCTACTTAAGAAAACCTATTATAGTTTATCCTAATTGTAATAATCATAAATACTTTGAAATAATTATGATCACCACTACAATATTTTTAATTCAACTAGGGGGAAAAATTCAAAAAAATTTGGTTAATTCTTGTTTAATTTCTTAAATTACACTGAATTTTTTTAATTGCACAAAATAATTGTAATTCTCACTCTCCTTTTGTGTGTATCTCTCTTTGTGTCTCCCTCACTTTCTCTCTCTCTATATATATATATATATATCTCACTCCCCTCACTCTCTTCGTGCCTCTCCTTCAATCTCTCTCTCTCTCCTCACTCTCTTCGTGTCACTCCGTCAATTTCTCTCTCTTTATGTCTCTCCTTCAATCCCTTTCTCTATGTCTATCCCCCATTCTCTCTCGTCTCTCTCTCTCTCTCTTCCATTCATCGTAGTTGAAGCAGCATTGAGTGCGTCATCATCATTTAAGAACATAACGTAGTATTTATTTTTGTCTCTGCAATATTAATTTCTCACCGCACTTTAGAAATAAATGTTACAAAATGCAGTAATTTCGTCCAGTTAAATATAATATTTGTTATCATTTTAAATATTTAAGTTAGTTCATTAATACACTTCAAAAGTAAACTAATTCGGTTACCACGCTAGAAAATTTTATTAAGCCTTGTTGGCGGAGCCTTTCTTTTTGTTTGTTATTTTGTTTGTTATGTTATTTTGTATTTTATTGTTATTTTGTTTGTTCTTTTTTTTTGTTATGTGTGCACACGTCGATGGTAAATTGAAGACTCGTTTGATTTTAGAATTCCGAAAATAATTACACAAACTGTTTCCAAATATAAAAAGAAAAATTATCATTATAGGATATTTAAGAAATATGAAAGAAAAGGAAACGATTTGGCATGTTATCTCGACAAAAATGGATAATGTCTCATAAATTATATAGATATTAAAGAAAGAAATCCATTTGAAAACCAGCAATTATAATTTCCAAACTGGAATTCCATATTTAAAAAAAAAGCACAAAACATCGTTCCATTCAACCGCTATTACGAATTATTTTCCGTTAAAAATATTTTTTAATACAGAAAAATCAGTAATAACCACAAGTTTATTTCTTTCTAAGTCGACATTTAAAATTTATACTTATATTACTTCACTAAAAGAATGTTAAATTTCTTTATTTTGATTGCGTTTCTTAAATTTTCAATAATGCTATTATGAACCATTAAAATGTCATCATAAATCATTAGCAATTACCCTCATAAATTATTTAAAGTACCATTGCAAATCATTAAAAAGTACTATTGCAAATCATTAAAAATTACCATTGCAAATCATTAAAAAGTACTATTGCAAATCATTAGAAATTACCATCATGAATTATTAAAAATGAAAATTAATTCATGTCAGTGGCGCCCATAGAGGTAGTTCTAGAGGCGACTGAGAAAAATCATTCACTCTTTCAAGGATGTTAAGCATTTTAGTATATGTAAAAGTATTAAAATGCAACCAAAATAATTAATACAGCTTGCTAATTAGTAATGAATTAAAAGTACCCTATTTAAAAATATGTTTGCAAAACTTCTGAACATAAATGCCTAGCAAACTTGGGCAAATCAAATTATTGTCCAACGCCCACGGGTCCTCAAGCCCCGTGTCTCTCTAGGTAGATGTCCATGATTCAAACATATCTACTGTTTTAGATACAGACTGCAACGTATTTTTTAATTTAAAAGAGTCAAACAAAAAAACAAAAAATTAAAAACGCATAGAAAATTAGCATATACCAGTATTGAAACAGGAAACGTTGGGGTTTAATAGAAATGCTTTGACTCCTACACTACTGAGGATTTGCATTTGTAGTCTTTAATTTGTACTTAAGTTCGACAGAGGGAGTTCTTTGTAATTCGTTATCCATTCTGTTTCACACTTTTTTGGGAAAATTTTTGTTTTAAACTGAGCCTAGATTTTCAATTAGTCAAAATTAATTTGTGTAATCAATTTTTTCCACAACCCACCTATTCAGTTAAGGATATTTATCGATAAACATAACAACAAATAAAATGAAGCAATAGATCACTTTTTCTCAAACTATTTTCTACAGAGTCCTGAGATTCCACAACGACTTCCGGATGTTTAGCAAAGAGTTGGTGAAACAGAATAATAACAATGCCTGGTTGACGCACGGACTTTGTAGCTCGAAACTATACAAATCACAATTGCTACACAGGTTCACGTTATCCGGAAAAAGAACTACATAAAAAAATACATCCTTTAGAAAAACTTGAACAACGATAGATGC
>QLNU02015359.1:24791156-24808651 GCA_006491805.2 Dysdera silvatica | reverse complement strand
AGTTTAATAGCGACACACTGCACTAATCAATAGAAATAAAATACAATTTTTATGGTGTAGTTATTTAAAATCGTTAAAACGATAACATTGCTGATAGCTATTTCGATAGCGTTAAACAGCTATCGTCGTCAGAGCAAATGGCGGCTTCTGTTTATGTCCATACTGTTGGTCGGTGTTGCCATCACGTCGGTTGGAAACTTGATTGGGTGGAGTAGTTAAGCGTATTTGTGGAGACGTCTTCAGCCGTGAGACAGAAAAGGTTTTTCCAGAGAATTGGAGAATTGGACATTAATTTCTATTCTCCAATGCACATATTATTAAAAAAAGTCAACTCGTCACTTGATCTCAGTTTCTTTGAGGTATTTCACATTCTATCAAACATCAACGTTTCAGTTAATGATGAACTCCTTAGTAACTCTATCTCACCCACTTGGAAAAATCTTTTGTGTCTCACGGCTAAAGGCGTCTCCACAAATACGCTTTACTCCTCCGCCCAATCAAGTTTCCTACCGACGTGATGGCAACACCGACCAACAGCACGGACATAAACAGAAGCTGCCATTCGCTCTGACGACGATGGCTGTTTAACGCTATCGAAATAGCTATCAGCAATGTTATCTTGTTAACGATTTCAAAGAACTGCACTATAAAAATTGTATTTTATTTAATTCTACCAAAATATTTGCTTATATATTATATGAATTTTATTATATTACATTATATAATTATGTGTGTGTGTGTATATATCTTCATCATTTCATCCATTGTTGATCCAGTGCAGGATGAAGGCCTCCCAACATGGACAACTAGATTTATCTGTGCATTTTCTGCCAATTTGGTCTCATTAAGCGCAATCACGGTTATACGAAAATCCAGTCAATACGAATCTTTCAGTCAGCTGCATTGGTAGCGGACTGACAACACGCAAACAAACAGCCAATGTGTGTTACCCACTAATTGAAATTCCCCTATAGAGAAAGGAAAATTTTCCGTCGCCCACCAGTTGTTACTCGTGAATTCAGCTGCATTGGTAGCTGACTGACAACACGTAAACCAGCCATTCTTTAACTTTCCTAGACTACGGACCCCCTTCAGAGTTCACTCACCCTCGCGGACCCCCAAGAATTAACTCAAAGTTTAAAGCCCGGAATTTGCATCATACATATTTATTTCTAGTGTTTCATCACTAATTTTCACTATTTAAGGAAAGAATTTTTCGTCCCCTCATAATTTATTCTTAGCATTAAAGAGCAAATGCTCTTATCAATATTTTTCCGAACCTTTGTGGAATACTGAGAGGGTGTTGCGGAACCCCTGATAGAGTCCCGCGGACCCCAGGGGTCCGCGAACCACAGTTGAAGAACCGCTGACATAAACAAACAGACAGTATATGTTGTCCACTAAATTTCCCCAGAAAATTTCCCCATAAAGAAAGGGAAATTTTCTGTTGCCCACCAGTTGTTACGAGTAAATTCAGCTGCAACAGCAACGAGCTGACAACACCTAAACAAGCAGCCAGTGTAGATTATGATCTTTATTTTTGTTTATTTTTAACCGCGATTTACACGTGTAAGAAGCATCTAATCTAGTGTTTTTCGCTTATATGATATTAAAACATTTATATTCATCTCGGTATGTTGACAGAAAATTGTCACACATTTACTTATTTACATTAAGCTGTTCTTTTTGACATTTATTTAACAAAATAAAGACATTTTTTACACTGTGGGTGTAATTTTGCTATTATATGTTATAAATACTCCCAGAAAAGGGTCAGAAAAGAAAATTTCAAAGGTAATGCGCTCTCATTGAATAGTAGTGTGCATTGTTACTTTTCTTCGAGTCTTCGAATACCTTTCAAAGGTGGACTAGGGCACTGATGTAGGCACAGGGTGTTGCTGGCGGTTTTAACCCAAATTGAAACGAAATTTTGTATATTTAATATAGAAGTATATGATCAGTAGCTCTATAACCCCCAGTGAGCCTATAACCCCCCACTTATGAACTTTCTGGATACGCCTATGGAGTAGGATTACAAGCAGTTCAAAAACGATAAATTCATAATTAAATTTTCCGAATTTTAAAATTAGACTTTTATCCAAAATTATCACCGTTATTCAAATAGTAGAATTTTAACGAAGAGTACTGTATCAAGAACTCTTTCAATAGATAAAACAAAAAAAACTTAAGGTATCGTGAAGTGTGAATAAAAGCAGTAAAATATTTAAAATTGTGGGACTGCAAATTCAGTATGCCATATCAAAATTTCTGAACTTCAAAAACACTATATCTTAACACTAAACCTACCACGCGCAGTCAAATGACCGTTTTTGAAATGTCGTTTAGAATTTCTTGTATACAACGTTACTGTATCACCATGTAACTTATTGACTTTTCCTATAATATACATACAACCCATTTTTCAATATTCGCAACTTTCTTTATTGTTTACTTTCCTAAAAAATTTCATAGCATGTCTAGTCTACCACGAGCGGTCATTTGAACAATTCATGTTATTTACGACTATATTCTTCGGAAAGCGCACTCCTGAAGTTGTTTTACGAGCCCACAATGTAATTGTGGATCTACAGTGTAAACAAACGCGCGATTGGAACAAATGCCTAGCTTTTTTTTGTACGACAGTACGATCTTGCGATCCGAACAGAGAACATCAAAATTTCACAGAGCATATAATAGAGATCATTACGTGTTATAAGTGCTAGTTTCAACAAAGTGAACAGAGCCAACAATATTTTGTGGCGTGATTTACATTTGAACTTTTATGTTTTCAATGTTTTTGTCCCGTTAGATTTATATTTTGATATTTTAGTTTTTACTTTATCATTTGTATATTCATCCCCAAAAATGTCAAGATATTCGAGGAATATCAATTTATTAGACAAAATAAATAATATCGACGAGGATTGTTCGGAAGATGACCAAAAAGTTTCCGATATTGATAATGATACAGCGGAAAATAATTGTGACTTATTGGACAGCGATACGGACGAAGAGAATATTTTGAATACACGAAGAGGACAAAAAAGGAAGAGATTTATAGTTAGTTCCGAAAGTGAAAATGAGGAAGAGATTGAAACTACTACGGACGGAACTGTTTGGCAAAAAATAAAAGAAGGGTCTAATCGCGGAAGAGTACCAATTTATAATATTTTCAAGGAAATATTAGGACCGACAGGATACGCTAAACGAAATATTATAAAGGGCAGAGTTGAGTCGGCATTTTCCTTGATTATTGATCATAACATGATTGAACATGTAAGAAAATATACGGAATTAGAGGCATTTGGAGTGTTGAAAACGAAACAGAATTTATCTATTGCAAAATTATATGCATTTATTGGACTTCTATATGCACGCGGCGCACGTGAGGCTAAAAATATGGAACAAGAAATGGGGTCCGTCATTTTTCTCGACAATTATGAGTCGAAATGACTTTACAGAAATCATGAGGTTTATTCGGTTTGACAACAGAAATCAACGAAGTCAACGCTTACAAAACGATAAGTTCGCTTTGATCTCTGAAGTTTGGTACAAATTTATCGAAAACAGTCAAAACTGTTATAAACCAGGAGCATATCTTTCTATAGATGAACAATTGTTTCCAAAAAAGCACGTTGTAGATTTACTCAATACATGCTCAATAAACCGGACAAATTTGGCATAAAATTCTGGTTGGCTTCCGATGTAAGTAAGTATATAGTAAACGGCTTTCCATATTTGGGAAAAGATGAAGGGAGAGAATCATCGGTCCCACTTGGGAGTTTGTAACTTTGAAATTAGCAGAACCATATACGGGCCATGGGAGAAATATAACAACTGACAATTTTTTTACAAGCGTGTCATTAGCGAGTAAACTTCAAGCAAAAAAAAACAACGCTTGTTGGAACTATTCGCAGAAATAAAAGAGCTACCAAAATTAGCGAGATAGGCAAAGGGTAGTATGACACGCTTCTCAACAATATTATACAAATCGAATGATTTTATTCTTACAATTTACAAAGCTAAACCCAATAAAAAAGTATTGATACTTAGTTCAATGCATTCATCCGTTAAAATTGAAAAAAGTGACACCCGTATACCAGAGACAATTAGATTTTACAATAGCACAAAATTCGGTGTAGATGTAACCGATCAAATGGCTAGAAAATATAGTGTAAAATCTAAATGTCAAAGATGGCCTTTACAGGTATTTTTCAATATCTTAGATTTAGCCGGGATAAATGCTTGGATTTTATACAAAGAAACGACGGGTGAAGAAATATCGAGGCAAGAATTTTTATTTCAATTGGCAAAAGAGCTTGGGACCGAATATCAAAAGGAGAGACAGCTAAGCAAAGAATGTTCATCAGAAACAATAACAAATACAGCTATAGATTCATCTGGACAGAAAGCTTGTCCAATAAGATATTGTAAAGTCAATAAGACTAACAAAATTTGTATAAAATGTAAAAAATACGTATGTGGAAAATGTGCAATACAAAATACTGTAATTTGTAAAAATGTGCTGAAAATGCATAAATGTAAATAAAACTTTTCTAAATAGAAAAAAATATTTTGTTTACTATCCAATTGGCTAAAATCTCTTTCTATATTAAGATACATTTTTTTTTTTTTTTTGAAGCGGGCATTTGACCGCTCATGGTAGGATTTAGGTATACATGAAATGTCGGTAGGTTTAGAGTGTTAATGAAATTATCGAACTGCAATACTAAAATATCGTAACAAAGTTGTTTCGTTGAACTATAAAATCAGTATGTTATAACAAAAATATTTTATTCTAAAGCCAGTACGCATTACAAAATAAGCAACCTCTAAGGAAGTACAGGGTGTCCACGAAGTCTTTCCCCGAGTAAGAAAATCTATGACGTATAAACAAAGCAAATTAGAAAAAAGAGTTTTTTGTATTAAGTATAGTAAGTGTTGGAGTTTGACTCATTCAGCTTTTTGTCATAAAACTAATTATATTTCCAATAGTCTTAGTTTCTACGTCTTTAATTTTCTTAATAGGGGAAAGACTTTATGGACACTCTGTGTATTAACAACATAACATGGAAATTTCACTACTCTTTTAGTAATATCCTGACATGGTTAATATATGTTAATGTCAGTAAATTAAACAAATATAAACGAAGGTGGAAGAACTTGACAAATTACGCAAAATGTAGAAGAAGAATAAAAATAATAAAGATTTTAAAGTGGAAAAAAATAGTTGACAAAAACACATTACAAAGCAATGTCAAGAAGTTTTATAGAAATGTCTATGAATATAAAGATATGTGACAAAAAATTATATGCAATATATTTATTATAAAATACACGATGGCAAAACGTTAAATGTGGCTCGTGTTATCCAGAAAGAGTGGGATCATACATATAACCATACAGAGGCGGATCTAGAGGGTGGTTTTGAAGGGGGGGGAATGTAAAATGCAGTAGTACCTACATATAACGAGTTAAACATATTTAGTGAGTTTCCGTATATAATGAGAGAAATATGGATTTTGTTTGGTATTATGATTAAGCGCAATGTAATTTAACCGTGTTTAGCGAACAAGTTTTTTTACACTCCGGGTTTAACGAGCAAAATAATGAAATAGGAAAGTAAACTTCTTGTAAATATTTCTTCGTTATATGCAATTGGTCGTTTTAATCAACCCTCGTTATAACCCATTTCTACTGTATTTCCATGGGTTTGGGAAGGGAAATTTCCCTAATGTATCCCTCCGCGGATCCGCCAATGTAGTATATAAGTTCGCAAAGATTCGGGAAGGAGTCAATGGTAAATTTAATTCTTGCAAATTGGAATCGACTAAAATTATACGTGGAAATATTCATTTCACCAGTCAATGATTTTTAATTTTTCTTAAGCCTTTTTTATTTAAAAAATTGGAAATTTATCTTTGGAATCGAAATAAAAGTGCTATCAATTTAAATGCATAAATAACTAAATAAGCCGACTTTAATAGCATTAAGAACAAGTAAAATTTCAATTTATCGTATTTTGTAGTTTAATGAAAAATATCTGCGACTGAACGATATATTCAAGAAATAAGAAAATGTATAAAACTGAGAAATACTCTAAATAAATTAGGAGTTTTTAAGGTCCTAAAAGAAGTAATTTAAAAATGAATTTAAATTTATTGAATTTCTGTTTGCGAGTTTGTAAAAAAAAAAAAAGAATAAGAAAGAGAGAGCGGGTATCAATTTTATTTTCAAAATATCGTTTCACCTTTGAAGACGCAAAAAACTCCACATGTTTTCATCTTTTGAAAAAAGAAGGAATGAAAAAATGCACAAACTGTAATATAGCTGTTTAAGAAGATTAAAATGCATTTCTTGCAAACGATATTTACTGTGTTTAAGTTATTTGCTTCTTATTAAATACAATACCGAGCCTAATTTTATAATGATGAACATTGAAACGTGATATATTCACACAAAGATATTTTATTTTCTGCTTCATTAGATTTTCCCAGCGCCATGTACAACTATCTGAAATATAAACTCACATTAGTTGATATTATACGAATGAAAATACAATAGCTACTATGGATAAGAAAAGTGGTTTCTTATATATATATTTCCAATCCGCTCTGGCGGAATATGAAGGCTCGGATGCCGCAACAAGGCCAAGAATACCACGTCAACCGGCATCTTGGAAACTGTGCAAAGCAACCAAGATCCTCAATGAACATACTCTACCACTACACCTACAGAACCACAACTCCCTACAGGAAATACACACCGCCATATACTGTGCAGCAGTAGCGGCATCACGCGCCAATGGGTACGAAGTAAGGAACGAAGGCCGAAGTAACAGAGGAAACAAAGCCCAACCACCATGGCAAGTGAGACTGCAAAAAAGAATAGAAGAGCTCCGCAGCAGCATAGGGCGAATAACCCAGTACATGCAGGGAAATAGGAGTAAGAAATTAGTGAGGAAAGTGAAGATGGCCCTTAAGAGAAATAGGATTCATACAAGACACGAAGAGCCCAATAAACACATCAGCGAATATCTGGATACCCTCAAACAAAAACTGGGTGTATACGCCAGAAGACTCCGAAGATACAAAGACTATACCAACAGAAAACAACAGAACATGCAATTCCAAGCAAACCAGAAGGCCTTCTACAGGAAGCTTCGAGAGACCCCAGCGAACCAAGACAAGTACGAAGCCCCAAAGCCAGCAGAAATAGAGACCTTCTGGAAGACACTATGGTCCAATGAAGTACAGCACAAAAGCGCCCCCTGGATTCAGCAAGAAATGGAGGCTACGAGAGGAATAGAGGAGATGGAGTACACGGGCATCACGATAGAGGAACTCCAGCAGGTAATCCAACGTACGCACAACTGGAAAGCACCGGGTATTGACGGCATACACAACTTCTGGTACAAGAAATGCCTGAATTCCTCTGCAAGGGAATAACTTACCTCCTACCGAAGGACCAGGATACCAGTAACCCAGCGAAATACCGACCCATTACGTGCCTTAACACCCTGTACAAGATACTCACGGGGTGCATCTCTGAAAAAATAAGCCGGCACAGCGAAAGCAACAACTTAATGACGGAAGAACAAAAGGGATGCCAGAAAGGGACTCTGGGATGTAAAGAGCAGCTTACCATCGACTCAGTTATCCTGGAACAAGCAAGAAAACAAAAGCGAAAACTCAACACCGCATACATAGACTACAAGAAGGCTTTCGACTCTGTTCCGCACTCGTGGCTCCTTGAAATACTCAGCATATACAAAGTGCATCCCTCAATCATCCGATTCCTACAGAGCAGCATGAAACAATGGAGAACCCGGTTACAGCTAAACACGCCAGACAGTAAAATAGAAACGGCCGAGATCCCCATCCGCCGCGGAATCTTTCAAGGAGACGCACTAAGCCCCCAGTGGTTCTGCTTGGCGTTAAACCCCTTGTCAAGGATGCTGAACACAAGTAAATACGGATACATGCTGAAGAAAGACAAGAGAAACCTACATAAAGTCTCCCACCTCATGTACGTAGATGACATCAAGCTATACGCGCCAACAATCACCCAACTCCGACAACTCATCAGTATAACAGAGACATTCTCCAAGGACATAGGAATGGAATTCGGCCTCGATAAGTGCAAAATACAGAAGAATAGCAAAGAAGATTTACCAGGCATCGAACTCGAAGACGGGAGACTACTGAAGACCTTGGACGAGGGCGAAACCTACAAATACCTAGGGATAATGCAAAAACGGCAACAGGAGCACAAGAAAGTCAAGGTCCAGCTCACGCAAGCATTCCAAGAAAGACTTAGAAGCATTGTGAAGACGAAACTGAGCGGGAAGAACACCACGCAAGCAATTAACGCATATGCGGTACCAGTGCTCACCTACTCCTTCGGGATCATCAAATGGTCCAACACTGAACTAGAACAACTCCAGCGGAAAATGAGAACCATCCAGAGAAGAGCCGGACAACTACACCCTGCAACGGCAATTGAACGGCAAACACTACCCCGGGAAGAAGGAGGACGCGGACAAGCGGACCTCAAAGACTTACATGACAAGCAGATCCAGAGCATGAGGCAATACTTCCAGTTGAAGAGTCCCCGATCGCCACTCATCCAAGCCATAATACAAGCAGATGCAAATTACACGCCACTAAACCTGTGTAGTACCGAAGAGCGTGTCCTGGAGGCAGCCAACGAACAGAAACTAAGAACTTGGGCCGGAAAACCATTACATGGCAGGCACTACAATGACCTGCAACAACCACACGTTGACAAAAAGGCATCAAATTCTTGGCTGGCCAAAGGCACTCTCCAGCCAGAGACAGAAGGATTCATGCTAGCCATCCAAGACCAAGTGATCGCAACAAGGAACAATCAGAAATTCATCCAGAGAAAAGACATAGAAAGCGACAAATGCAGACACTGTCATGCGGCATCGGAGACAATCCAACACGTGATGGCAGGATGCAAGATCCTTGCGCAGTCAGACTACAAACATAGACACGATCAAGTAGCGAAAATAGTCCACCAGAAATTGGCAGCGAATGCTGGCTTTCTGACAGAAAAATGCCCGTACTACAAATATGAGCCAGAGACCGTGCATGAGAACGAAACACACAAGCTTTACTGGGATAGAGCAATCATAACAGACAAGACAGTCCCACATAACCGTCCTGACATAACCCTCGTCGATAAATCGAATAAGACCACGTACTTAATCGACATAGCAGTACCCAACACCAATAACATACAGACAACCTACACAACGAAAATCACCAAGTACCAAGATCTCAGACATGAAGTACGAGATATATGGGGTATGGAAAAGATCCTCATCATCCCGTTAGTCATCTCAGCAACAGGGATAGTACCAAAAACGCTTGCGACGAATTTGGAGATACTCAACATTGACCCAAACACCTACATTGAAATACAAAAAGCCACAATCCTAAACACGTGTCACATTGTCAGGAAGTTTCTAGACATGGCACATTAAGAAGTGATGTAAAAAGAGGCTTGGGAACATGGCGCTCTGCCCGTCCCAAAGCCTGTTTCCGCCAAGAATGGGCGAGGAAAACTTTTATATATATATATATTCTATATACATAACAAATGCTATTATTTATATGTATATCAAATGCCACTGACTACATGAATGCCACACATTTCTTATAAATATAATGAGTGTTATATATACCCTATATGTAAAGTAAGTAACGTTGCTTATATTTTTGTATAACAAGTGTTATTGTTTATATGCATAGCAAGTGCAGTAAAATTACGATTTTTGAACTACGTTATCTAATGGGTGGAAAGCCCCGCAAAAAGCTTTTGCTTTCTGCCTTCTCTATTTCTAACTTATTATTGTCAATATTCTCTAAATTTACTGAAATTTTAATTCTATCGTCAAATTGATATCGTAACAGATGTATCAACAACCATTGTATATCAGTTGAATAAAATTATTTCTATTCTTAAAAAGGTAAAATGATTATGCAAAACGCGGTTTATCGTTACTTGCATAGAGCTGTTTATTCCGATGATAAACTACGTTAAGGTGCAATCATTTAAAAATTTGAAAAAGGCAAATTCAAGCACAAATGGCAAAAACATATTCAAAAACAAAAGCTTTATCACAAAATAAATGGAAACATACATCGAGAATTCGTTTTCATTCACCTTTTTGATAGCCTATATTCCCCTGGGTGTCCTCATCCACTTAATATACCAAACTACTCATTTACTTGTATTTGTTTCTGCTCCATTTACTGAATTAAAGCTAACCTGAGAACTGGACTGATCACATGTATTAGTGTTAATCACATTAGCGGACGCTAGGGCATAATTAAGTTAGTTTTGCGATGGTCCGTGGAATACCGTGTCAGTAAATATTAACACATTAACGAGATATACGTTCCGAAAACGAAGTAAAAGCTCTTCTTGGCGCCGGGCTTCCATCCTTGTAACATATCTACGTGGAAAATAAGCAACAAATTAATGTTTGTTTCAAATAGTTGGGTTTTTTTTTCATTTTATATGTAGCAACATAAAGAAGTCTCATATATTCCCTAGGCTTTTGCCGAATTACAAATATGTCCTGCGCATATATTCTTCCCAAAATTGAAGAGATGGCTGTTCTGTTTTTGTGTTGGATCTGTTCAGCACTTCCTGATTGGAGATCTTGTCAGCCCATTTTATTTTCAATATTCTTCTAAGGGTCCACATTTCAAAAGCTGCGAATTTATTTCTGGCTTCTTTTTTTAATGTCCAGGTCTCGCAACCATAAAATAGTATAGGCCAAATATAAAGTTTTAAAATTAAAATTCTGAGATGTAAATTTAATTTTCTCTCGCACAGAACATTTTGTAATTCATATATATATATAACGAAGTGTGTGACAGAGAGAAAGAACAATTATCTCTATAGAATATCCAGCTGCGTAGTTAAATTGTTTACTCCCTCAGGCAAGAAGTCATATTTTAGCCCCTGGTTTTACTAAAACGAAAAGCCTAAAGATGAAATTTGGGGACCCTGAGCTTTTCCTGTTTTTTCTATACTATAGCTCAGCCTCTGTATATATGTTTATTTCGAAATCTCAGTTTTTAATTGAGTTATTTATTCAGTAAACCTTATTTTAAGATTTTTATTTTTTTCAGCTTTTTTATATTTAAAAATGACTAGAGTTTCTAACGAAACAATACAGAGTTTCACCATGAGATTCCATAACAAAAAGTTATTTCGACACTGGCGTAAGGTTTAAAAACACGACGTTTCGGGAGCCAACTGCTCCCTTTGTCAATTGAAGGCAGAATGAAAAGTTAGTGGAAGTCCTAAGCTTAAATAGTTTCTTGCTGTTGGTACCTGGCTATTAATTTTGTAAAAGAATTAAATCGATTGCAACCATAGCAGCAACCAAATACGACAAATATACTTTTATCAAAGTAAATATTATTTATATTATTTACTTAGATCCAGGTTTCTAAATGGAAAAATCCACGATAGGCGAGCTTACTGTGACTAGATATGTATATATATATATATATATACATATTTTGCCCAAAGGAGGGATGGTATTGACGAGAGGGTATAGAAGAAAGGAAAAGGGAACTATTGCGGCCGAAAAGCGCAATGGATGAGTAGCTTAAATATTTATTCAATAATGAAATCAGTTAATTTGCACATATTGCACATATTATCAGTTAATTGTATTGCACATATTATCAGTTAATTTGCACATATTGCATTTTTATAATTCGTGCGTGGTATTCAAACTTACTTGCTTTAAACGTATTGTAAGGACCGTTGTATTGCATACAATTTTTGGCAACTCAAGTTTAAAGTGGTTTTTTATTTGTGGCCAATATTGGCTCTATGGCATTGGCGTATGCAGGGGGTGTTGATGGGGGTTGTAACCCCCCCATTGAGCATATAACCCCCTTATGGAATTTCTGCGTACGCCTATGGTTGCAACACCCCCATTGCAATGAAATTTTGTATATTTAACATAGGAATATGTGAGTTGTAGCTCTGTAACCCCCCATTGAGCCTATAAACCCCCGCTTATGAACTTTCTGCGTACGCCTATGCTCTATAGGTAGTAATCTTCCATACCCATGTTTGAGCTCAAACTAGAGATTTCAAAGTAAAGGAGAAAAAGAGACATCGCCTCTGCCTGGAGTCGAACCAGGGTCCTATCGCTAGATCCGGAGTGGCTTAACCGCTAGGTCACCGAGGCAAGGGAACGACGATTTCCTTCTCAACTCCATAGGCGGACCCAGAGAAGGACTTTTGGAGAGAAATGTAAAACGCAGTAGGATCCATATATAACGAGCCCGCATTTAGCGAGTTTCTGGATACAGCGAGGAAAATATGGATTTTGTTTGGTATAATAATTAAGCGAAATGCAGTTTAACCTCTTTTAATGAACGTCTATTTCGGGCATTGGATTTAACGAGCAATTTGAAAAAAAAAAAACGGGAAATCAAACACATTGTAAAAATTCTGTCGTTATATGCGGTTGGTCGTTATAATCGGCGCTCGTTATAACCGATTTTTCAAGGCATTTTCATGGATTCGGGTGGTGAATTTCCCTAATTCCCTGCCCCCCCTTCAATCTGCCACCGCTTTACACACATGTAGCAGTGCACGTTCTGAAATTTTGCTAATGTGCTAACGATTTATGGAATTTTCTCGAAAATGTTTCAAAATTTCGTTCCAGTCTTTCTTTTCCGTTTAAAATAAATTGTTTGGCTAGCCAAATCAAAACAATTATACCTAAAATGGGGCGTCCAGGCGACTTATATATTACATCAGTGACTCTCGAATTTTCTGCCCTTTCTTTTCACCCTATCTCTAGATCCTGTTCCTCCTGCCCCGCCCCCCACTTTAAGACGTTTACACGCAGCAGTATTAGTATTGTGGTATTTTAAGTGTACCAGTCGAAGTCTGTACTAAGTCCCCCACTGAAAAGTTATGTCTGAACTTCCGCCTTGTTTTAAACTCTTGTATTGCAATTTTTTAATCAGTTGTGAGCAAAAATTAGCCCTTAACATTTTTTCAAAAGCTGAGTGATTTTTTCAGGCTAATATTTCCCTCCTTAGTGAACTGAGTTTATGTATTTTTAAACTGCCAGTTCTGCCCATTTTCTGAATTTATAAGGACTGCAACCTCATGAATATTTATTTGTCTAAAAGAAAAAAAAAAGACATTTCTTGCTTGGGAAAATTTGAAAGGAGTGCTGCCTGAAATTTTCAATTTAAGGCGAAAAATTTGCAAGGAGGTAAGCCTTTGGGAAATGTGATTATTTCGAAAGTTTTCGAAGAAACAATTCAAAATAACTGCATTTTTCAAAGGGGCTATATTACGCTTAAACGATGAAGAAAAACATCCTATTTTTATAATTAATTAAATAAGATATTTTTATTAAAAAATTATAATAGAAATAGTTACATTTAAGTGCATAATATGGGCGTAGATCTTCTATTTTTGGCACAAATTTAATTTGAAAAATAGGCGATCCATAAATTCCGAACCGCTAATACGTTCTTCTGAAAACATAAGCTTATTTGCCATATCCTTAATTTAATGAATATGTATAATACTGTGAATAATTAATTTGTTTCTTCTGTTGTTCACTGAATCATTTATTTCTATAATTCATAAAAGTTCTGTTTACGTCTAAACTCGGTTCTTATCGTATAAACATTCAACAACTAATAAAAGAAAACACGCTTCAATGAAAAATTCTATTAAAATTTGCATTGACAAACGTTGGAATACCATGCAAACCTGCAAACTAAAATTTAAGGGAAATTAGTGTGGCCTCGTTGCAGGATAATTTTAGTTTCTGGAGATCGAAAACCTAATTAATTAAATTTTTCCCATTGACTAAAAATATTTTTCGAATAACGAAGGTTTAGCTTTAATGGATAACATATCATTTAAATTAAATAGAAAATTTTGTCGGTGGGGATATGATAAAACGAAACCCAAATATAAAACAGACTTCTTACAATTGATAATAATTCTGGCACTTATTAATAATATTGCATATGTATAAATGAATATTGGAAGTATATTGAATTAATATAATATATATTATTTAATTTATAACAAATATCGTAACATTGACCATGTAATTACAAGTTATTTGTACGGAATTTTAGTTTCAAATTGTCTTTAATTTTTAACAGTCAAGTGACAGTTCTGTTTGTTCAATCATATTAATTTTCTAATGCAGTAAAACCTCTCTAAGGCGACTACCGTCGTCTCCGTGAAAAAGCGGACGCTCAGAGGGGTTGTCTCTGAAAGAAGGCAAATTTAGCTTCGGGTATATAATAGGGAGGAATTCCGTTTCCAAAAAATTGGTCGTCGAGAGAGGTGGTCGTTAAAAGAAGCTTTACTCTATTTGATATTATAGATAAGAACGATAATACTCTGACTTGAAGCGAGGAGCTGCAGCTTTACACAGAACGTTTTTTTTTGCCCTTAGTGATCTCTTTGCTTTGCGGGCTTATTGGGCCTTAATAATATATGAAATTGTATTTCGAATTCTGAAGGTCCATAAATCTTTATCTTGCCATCAACCGGAGTATATGTAGTATAGAAGCCTCGACCAAAGATAGATAATTTCTTTTGACAATGTTATTTCCGTTAATTTATTATTTGACGTAATAATTATAACCATTTTGTGCTCCTATAAGTTAAAATTCTATAATAGTAAGCAAATTGTTTTCGTTGCTAACGCATTGTTACATTGTGACCTTTCTTTTTTTGTAAGAACGAATGGCTAGTAAACATTTGATTTCGTAATAAACACTATAGAACGTTTTGGCTCCCAGATAGCCTATTTAGAATCACTGCCACTCACAGCACAAAACCGGAAGTTGACATCAGTGTTACTACGTACTCAGCCGCCACAAGTTGCCAAATTTTCTGATCTTTATCTTTCATTTATTTATTTATTTATTTATTTATTTATTTACGATTTCTTTGTTGGGGCAAAGCCCCCACGGGAATCCAAGGGTACAAGTAGATAATAACTACTTAACAAACCCCAGGCTTCCCTTAAAATATAATTTATATGAGAAGATTCAATGGTTTTCAAAATATAAACATTTTCAAGCAGCGCATTTACACTAAATATCTTATCAATAAAAAGCAAAAATTAAAATCTGGAAGAACAATCCAAAATTAACTATATAAAAGAAAATAACTAAAATAGAAAACACAAATACACAGAGACAGTTGCCCATTTCAAATATTGCAACAAATGTATCAATTATAAAAGAAATTACCAATTTAAAATCAATAAAATACTATACTAAAATAGTACCACACCAATATGACACAATACTAAACAATAGCTATACAAAACAACAAATACACAGAGACAGTTGATCAAAACCATTTCGAACATTGCAACAAGGGAATCAAACAAAAAAAGAATTAAAAATTTACCTTAAAATTAATAAAAATGCTAAGAAATTTAAAATAGATCAAGTACAAATAGGCGAAAACTATAAGACAAAATTATAAAATACAAGTATATAAAAACTACACAATCGGTTCCAAACAAACAGTTATACATCTTCGTATTGGACATTACATATGCTAGTAGTAATTTGAGCAAAGGACAGGTCAATAGATAAAGCTTAGATTAAAACTAAATGGCTATGTTAGCCAAATAGTATTGTCTAATTCATTAAATAGGAAGTGCTTTATCATAGTTCTAAACGCTTTATAGCTTCAGATGCTTGTCAGGTGTGTAGGCAACGTATTTCATAGAATTCCACGCCCATAGAATTTATGTGATTGTACATGTAGTTGTTTCTGGTCTGAATTGGTACGAATGTCAATAAAATATCGGGTGTTTCTCTCATTCAGATTAATTTGTTCGGAATGTACGCCCATCAGAATCCTTCTGTACATTAAACAAGTAGTTCTATCAGTGTAAATCAGTGTAAATCAGTGTATCGAAGGGCATTATACGGAACTGAATCCGCAGATTCCTCTCCCAAGTTCCTGATCGAAAGGCAAGAACATAGAGGGCACACTTTTTGAGCTGCAGTATTCTTCCCATGTTTGTCAAAGCGGCCTGAGCCCATGACGTTGCCGCCGTAATTGCATTTTTAGCCATTGTTTTTCGCCAATGGCTGATTTATGACAAGTACGCCTATCCATTCACGCGCATTAAAAGTGATTTTGTAAAACTCTGGAGAATTTGTGTAGCACTTTAACGCAATACAGAAAATGTCATTAAAACGGAATATATATGTATGTAAATAAGCTCATAGTAAATATTTTATTACGTTTATGATCTGCTGCCTTTTATTTAATCCCTCATGGCACTCACGCGCGTAATTTATTATACACACTTCTCTGTAATTTCAATGACAAATGTATATTTTGCTGTATAAATAGCAGTATGTAGCTCTTATAAATATGTTTTTGCAGGAAATTAAAGTGCCATGAAACACTTATTAGAATTGTGACGAATTAAAAATTTTCAATCTTTTCAGGAAAGAAGAATCTACTATTAAATATGATGCAAAAATTGAAGGTCAAAAAAGAAATTTCACAGAAAATACATTAGAAGAACAAATATGCTCATATAAACGCCAGCGCGCATTTTTCAATAACTTTCCATATTTAAATGGGCAAAGGTGTTATTCTAAGTTTTTTGTTTTTTTTTTAATTTCCGTTTTAGCTCTTCAAATTTTGCGTAATATTTTTAGCGGGTTCTTCTTTCGTGAAATGTCTAATTCTTTTTTTACTTTGTTGTGAGTTTATTGCTCACAGGTTCTTACTTTCTGCAAAAAGGTTTGTATACGTAAAGCACGCCGAGAATTTCAGTTCCTATTTTTGAGAAAAGAAATAATCTAGACAGTTTTACGAAGGAATTGAAGAGTTGATCTATGCTACGTATTCAAAGAATGGGCTGCCTACTTCCGTAAGTTTCTGCTACGACGATGTGTTAGTAATCATGCGGCGAAATGAGGGGGAATGCATGGGGCGTAGAGCTAAAAGTAAGGCAAACGGGAGGTGCGCACGACGTCATCGTGGAATGAGACTATGTATTTCCGGTTTACGCTGTGAGTGGCAATGATTTTAAATACGCTAAATACGTAGGGATTGACATTATGAACATTTTGCGCCCGACATGGGGCTTCGACACTAGAATGCTGGTTCGAGTTATGCTTGCTTGGATAGGCTGCTAAAGCCAGCAACTCGTGAGTTTTTTTATATTTTTTGCTATTAATTTAGAATTTTTATACGTCAAATCCTCCAATTTTATTATACCACAACGAATTTGATTATTACCTGGGTGCAGCTAGCTTCGAAGTGAAGGAGACTGGTGAAGAGGACGAAGTGAATGGGGCAATTGGTTTGAGGCTATGGCCTATGGCCTCAAACCAATGCTTCGCATATAGCATTCCTTTATTATTTTCAGTTTTATAGGGGGATGGATGTTTTCTAAA
>QLNU02015359.1:24744791-24784812 GCA_006491805.2 Dysdera silvatica | reverse complement strand
AGAATGATCAAAGACAAAAAAAGATCAAAGAATGATCAAAGGCAAAGAAAGATCGAAGTCAAAGAATCATGTTCTCAGGTGGTGTCAAAATCAGGTAGCATCCAATCAAAAGCCATGCTCTCGGGTGATGTGTGTGTAGTGAGTGGCAACATGTTTGACTACCTCATATAGCTCATCAGAACTTTCGTAGCGATTCCTCCACGGGCTCATATAACTCCGTTTCGCGCCGAAATTCCGTTCTCACGGACATCTGTTTATGAGTCACACACATACAACCGATCTTCTTGGAATTTCCACCTTCGTTTCCAGAAAGAAGTGGAGAAATCACCCAAAAGTTACCGTTGTTTTCAACGGATCTGCAGCCAGGAATAGTATTAGAGCAGTAGTGATTCGAATCCGATGAAAACCTACAAGTTCTGGTCAACTACAGCTTGGTCTTCACTGCGTTTGAGTCACAAAACTAAATAAAACAAAACGTATCAAAACATTCATAGAGATTACAAATGATTTTAAAAGTGTTTTTATTAATGGTGATTAGCAGTTAGGCTTTGTGGCATACATAGCCATATTTTATCTTCTGACCACAAGGTTAGATGGAAAATCGTCCAAATGTTCTTCAATTTCTTCTACTCATGCACTAAGATAAAAGGGAGGAAAGTAAGATAGTAGCAAATAAAAGCTTTGTGTAGACGAGAGGAGGAGACAATCGTTGAGGGGTCCTACATCCTTCGAGGACTATGTCCTTTAATAAGGACTGCATCTTTTAATGAGGACTACATCTTTTAATGAGGACTATATCCTTCAAGGACTATAGCGCCGGAAAAATGTGCAAACGTAGCTACCAATCTGACGAATATTTAGTGTCCTTCTGAGCAGCTCTCTTACAGACATCAAAGGTGTGTAAAGCCAAAAATGAAAAATTTTATTTTATTTTACATATCATTTATTTTCAAATTATATAGTTCTACTGAGTACTTTATTTCTTATATTTCTTTATATTTCATTCCGTTTAAGATTTTGAGTATTTTAGTTTAAGGCGGAAGATGGGATGGATTGGGTCATATCAAAGGGGTCATACCTTAGATTTTCGGAGGGCGCGAGTCCTTGTACATTCGAAGGCAGGAGTTTCTCTTTCACAAGGGCGCACCGGCATGGTCCGCCCCTTGACGGAGGTATATCAAACGTTATGCTGGGCTAGAGATCCACAGTTTTACGAGAAATCTTAAGGCCTAGGGAATTAACCCGCCATATGTGTACGCAGGAAGTTCGTAAGGAGGGTGGTTATGGGCTCAATGAGGGGGGGGGGTTACAGATTTACAACGTCCATATTCCTATATTAAATATACAAAATTTCATTGCAATGGTGGGTTTACAACCCCATCAACGCGTACGCCAGTGCAACCCGCGCACAACAATCAGCAGTTAGTCGGTAAGCGATGGCTTTTTTTTTTTTAACCGTCGAGCATTGTTTGTAGCATGCTAAGTCGTTTCTAAGTTGTAAGTAGCATGCTAACCCGTTTCTAAGTTGTAAGTAGCATGCCAAGTCCACCGTCGAGCGTCAAAGCTTGGTTAGTAGCATGCTGAGCAAATGCGTTATCATCGTATGATCACAAAGCCACTGTAATGTTATGAAAGATACAAAATATGTTTTTTTGCCATTTGAATTACTAAGACAGCTGACAAGGCCTTCTTCGCGCTTACCTGTAAAATCAAAAACGCTTACGTGTACAAAATGACTGCAATACGCGTAAGTCTCCATTTTAAAGTTACGGTTTTGAAAGCTGAGGTTCGAGGAATGGCTTTAATCGTAAAAGATATAAAATGAATAATGACAATTGATTTTATTCAATTTTTCTCTTCCGGTTCCGGAATAAAAAAACTTAGAAAAAGACATGACACTGACGAAATTAAATAAATACCACCGTAAACACCTCTGAATATCATAGAAATTATTATTATTTCCAAAGGTTAATATGTAAAAGAAAATATATTATCTTTAGTATCATCTTTAACATTTGTTATTGTAAATTTCAATAAAAAATTAAATAGATCCATTCCTTGGAAATTTTAATTCATGATTTGTAAAATTTGTATTTTGTATCCATTGTTATAAATTTCATGATTTGACCTGAGGCGCTTATTTTTTCTGATTTACCTCTGTTTTCACCATTAAAAATGATTATGGCAATAATAATAATAATAATTGCGATGCTAATAACAAAATAAAAATCTAGAGTTCAAAGACTAGTTCATCGTTCTTTAATCGTGAATATCGACTCCACAATTAAAGTTTCAAATTCAAAACAGAATGATGAAATTTCAGAGTTATGAAGATTTTTTTTACGTATTACGTCAAAGTTGTAACACGATGCCTCCCACCTCATTTTAATTAAGGCGGCATGAAATATTTAGTTACATTAAAAAAGAAAGTTCAATTTTAAAAAGAATATTTCTTGTTTAGTATATTTTTCAAGAGTGGTTTTTCCTTAACTGCTAGCTTTGCCGAGGTCAATATATTCTAGCAATAAAATGTCATTCTCATGAAATGGATTTTAATGATAATTGCCGCATGTGCTCCTTATTATGTGCTCTTTATTGTGATAATGATCAGACTGATAGTGATAATGATCGGATTGATTGGAAGCGAATGATTTAATGAGTGATCATTATTTTTACGTTGATAATCATGTCTGGAATACCTCATAATATTCTGTTTCTTTTTCTCTGTATGGGTTTCTCCGTTGCAGACAGCTCGCTTTCGGATAACTACCAGGATCCTAACAATTACGAAAACCTTGCTAGATATCTCATGTCCAATAGAAAGTAAGTAACGGGGTTATCTACTTCATATCATACTTTTGTTTTTCACCCAATCCTTATCTGGGAATACAAAACCGCTACGGGTTATTCTCAGTTAAGAACCAATTTATTTATTTATTTATTTATTTATTTAAGACGAACGTTACGCAGATTAAATAAAGCAACAATTTTTATCAACTTTTTTAGGCGTAGTAATATTAACGCCAATGTTATGACATGGTTAGATGGTGAAACGTTCGTAAAGAAAAGAAATGTTTTTTGTGTTCGGTGGGGCACGATCCCACGACCTCCCGCAGTCAGAGCGGGAGATCTACCAACTGAGCTACGAACGACGAGCATTCGATATCTTATATAACGTATTTAAAGACTATTTTCAGCACCGAACACTAAAAACACTTTGAAAAGATTTCGCCATCTAACCACGCCATAATATCGGCGTTAATATTACTACGCCTAAAATAGTTGATAAAAATTGTTGTTTGAATTTTGTTTTTCGATAAGGCCATAATTAAATATTTTCTAGGGAAAAGGGCGCCTAGAAAATATGTGAGTGAAAAATGAATGCCTACATGGGATGTAAATTCGTGTAAGATTATATTATAAATTTAATAGTCATCTCAAAGCACTTTCTTAAAAAACAGTTAAATTTAGAAAATTGTCCGTAAATATTTTCTTCGTTATATTCTCTTTGGAATTAATTTTCCCACATTAGCTTCATTCTTCTGTTATTACCATTCTTCTTTTGTTAGCAGTCTAATTCTTCTTTTGTCAGCAGTCTAATTCTTCTTTTGTTAGCAGTCTAATTCTACTTTTGCATGCCGTTTGCATCCACATTTGTCTAGAATATTTCTTGAAAGACTATGACGTGTACTAAATAAGTAAGTGATATAAGTAAAAAAAAAAAATATTAAGTACATTAAAACCTCTCTTAACGACCACCTCTATACACCACCTCCCTTAAGGACCTATTTATTTTGGAAACATATTTCCTTCCACCTCATAGACCCAATGCTAAATTTATTACCATTCAGAGACCACCTCTCTGAGCTACCGCTTCTTCACAGAACCGATCGCAGTCACCTTAGGGAAGTTTTACTGTATGTCATCTCCATAACGTTTGTTATTAAAGTTATAAATAATAAAATAAATATTAATTAATCATTATAAGTAAGGCTATAAATAATAAAAATAATTGTATTTATTTATTTTTGTTAATTAGGCTGGAAAATCGGTCAGTATGTGTGAGGACATTGACACAGCAACAGTAATGTTTAGTGTTGATATAACCTTAAACATTACATACCGTGTATTCAGTTGAAAAGGAAACACTTTGTATAACTTTTTATAGAAGTTGAGTAGAAATTAAAAAAAAAAAAAAAGTCAACTTTTATTTGCGAGGGAAAGTTGGAAAATAGTGCATGTGAGCGGAATTTTAGGGAGGGGCCCCCACCAATACCGACTACAACTTCTAAAATTCGAATGGTAACACCCTCCTTGTGGTATATCATTTGAAACAGAAAAAAAATGCAGTGTTTCTACAGAAAGAAAAGTAAATCCATGCATTTGTTTCAGAAATAATGACAAATATTAGAAATATATATAGAAAGCTTTTACAACAGTCGTTCCACTATCAGGCACCTGCCAAAAGTGGGGAGCAACGGGTTTTTCCGCCCTCAGTCTCAAAAGTGGGGGCGAAAGGTATATATCGCCCCCTCCCACTATCCAGGAATACTATTAAAATTTTAACTTCAATAATAACATTAAATATTGCCACTAATGTAGAAAAGCAGAAACAACTTTGCATTTTAATTTCATTTTCTGTCAATAGATGTCTTCACTATATTGTCAATAATACTGCTTTGACAGTGCCCCTGGCGTATCCATTGTTAAAAAAATTAGCGTTACTTAACCTGTACATTTTCATTCAGTAATTCTGAAACCATCGATTTTAAAGCGTGGGGCACTGAAAAATCAGTAAAATTGTAAATTGTTCACATGCTCGTTGTTTTGTGATTAATTTTATTTGAATTATTTAATTCATGAATTAACATTTAATCAGGCACGTGCCAACAGTGTTGTAGGGTTTTTTCGCCCCAATCGCGGAAGAGGAGGGGCGAAAGACATAATTCTCCCCCTCACTATTGAGGAATACTATTAAAATTTTAATTTCAAAAATATCATTAAACATTGCCACTAATGTAGCAAAGCTGAAAGAAACTTAGATTTTAATTTCATTTTCTGTCAATAAATGTCAGCACCATGCAGTCAATACTACTTTGACAGTACCCCCTAGCTTATCTATTGTGTTAAAAAGTATTAGCCTCTCTTTACCTTCTCTCTTCCTTACTTCATCTCTTTTGCATTTTCTTTCAGTCTTTGTGAAACCATTGATTTTAAAGCTTGGTGCTCTGCGAAATCAGTAAAATTGAAATCGTTCAAGTGGTTGTTGTTTTGTAATTCAGTTTATTTTAACTATTTAATTAACTAATTAACATCTAATTAACAATTGTTTTATCAAATTAATGTCTTATAATATCTGTTGTGGGTTTGTGGCGATAGATGGCGCCACCGGTTTGCCGCCATAAAGATCTCTCGCCCCCCCCCACTCTTCAAAACGTTGGCACGTCCCTGCACTGTCTAATATAAAAGCTTTCTATTCGTTTTACTTTGATTACTTGGTATTTAAAATTAATGGTAATCTTTAAACTAAGATAATTATTTAATATCCAGTTTCTCTCTTGGTAACTATATTCAATTTTCAGCGCGACCTCTGTTTACAGGCGCAGCTGTATCAGGAGAGGAAGCAGTTGCGACCAACGACCCAACGACTGCTGTTTCAGCTCTTCTTGTCGCTGCAACCTTTGGGGAACCAACTGCAGATGCCAGAGGGTTGGGCTCTTCCAAAAATGGGGGAAATGATCATTTGGACGTGACCTGAAACACCTTCTTCCTGGAAATATAATGTCGTCGTAACTTTTCAGTTTGTCAATTTCAAAATAAACCTATCACAAATTGGAAATAAAACGTGGGAAAGTATCCTAAAAATACACGTGTAAGGAGTTCTGTGTATTCCCAATGATTGTGTTTGTAAGCAATTAATTGTTGAAAGGTTTCCCCCAAGAAAAATAATTTATGATGTCAGTTCTGATGGCGTTCTCTTGATTCTATGTGAAAGCACCTCCTCGAGAATCCGTAAATGTATCTTTCTATTTCTTTGATTGTTCACTTTACTATTTTTAACTTATGTGAAATGTACATGCCTGTTATTCAGAAAAATCTTACTGTTATCAATACTGAGTAAATACACGTTTAAATTTTTTGAAATATCTATGCGTCAATATCGATGCTAGTGTAATAAAATATCGTGGATCAACGGTAAGATTCCCCTGCAAACTTTCTTCGGAATTTAATGCCTAAAAGTTTCATTTCCTCCAAAACTAACTAAGCCAATAATATTCTATGTCAAATGACATTAAATTATCCAATTAATATTAATCTGCCTATAATAAAAATACACATATTATTCAGTTGTTATTACCGATTTAAGGATTACATTTTTTTTCTATTTCTAAGTTTGGACGCTCTATAGTATAACTGTAAAGATTGTTTTAATTATTTATCACGGTATTTTTTGAAAACAAAAAAGAAATGCAGTTTCGCTTTGATCATATATTTTAATTCATAATTTCGTTCAAGTAGTGCATGGTAGAATTATGTGGAAAATTTATAAAGGAAACTTTGGTAGCTTTAAAAATACACTCGTGAGCAGTCGTAATGTTTTTAGGACACGAGGAAAATATTTTCATGCGTAATGTTTCTACATATGTTTTTCTAAGCAATTATATTAGCCTAAAAATTTCAAGTCAGAAATGACATCTTCCGTTTCTTCCCAGTAATACTCTGTTTCCTATCTACAACATGTAACTTCTATGTGTGTGGATGAACGCTGTTCAGCTGATTAAACTTAATTATAAGTATTCTGTTTGTCGTCAGTAAATAAAGCATTTTTCAAATTGGAATACGAAACGCATTTTTAACCATTTTAAGGCGATTTACTTCAATCAAAATCCATGAACCACATTTATTTGTTGGTCAACCATTTCTTCGATATGAGGGTGGGTAGTTCACAGCAAATGCGAAACGTATGATTTTTGCCCAATTTTTACACTTGAAGTCTCCTTACTTTGAATTTTGTTTCATATGGTGGTGAAAACATGAAAGAGAACGCCTCAAAAACAAAATAATGTAAAATATCGCTTGACTTTTGCAATAGCATACATACATCATGCAGCCCATATCAAGAAGCAGATATTCAGTATATGGGATTATTATAGGAATTAGCATATTAATTAGTTAGGACACGGATTATTTGTTTACTTAATTAGCATTCTGTGGTGCCCATAAACTATCACTGGTGTCAACAAATAATGCATCATTATTAATAGTTATTGCATCGGCAATTACAACTACTTAATATTTAAAACTACTTAATAGCCAACAGTGGAACTAGAATAGTTATTAACAGTTCTATAACTAGTAACTCAGTCTTAAATTATTTTATTTCAGTGTCTTTAACCGATACTCTTGTCTCAATAACGTGTGCCCTAATACCATAATTTCCAGAAGCTTAGTATAAATAATTTATAATTTCTACTCTAATACATCGGTCCCACCTTAATGCAATCCGTACAATATAAATCGGAGTGGATAACATTCTTGACACCCATGTTTTCAGCTCAAACTAGGGCTTATTATGCATAGAAGAAAAAGATACACGGCCTTAGACTGGAGTCAAACAAGGGACCCCTCCGTATGTACTGGGGTATCTTAACCTTCTCTTCCACAAAGGCAAAGGAACGATGCTATTTTTATGCGTATAAATGGTTTGTAAGGTATTATTACCTTTCTCAGTGTTAACGTAATTACCGAACAGTCAAAAGACAGGTCCTGGTGGCTTCGTGGGGCGATTATTTGCCAATTGTGTTAACCCTAAGAAAGCTAACGATACCTTATATAAACCGAAACGTCAAGCTTGAAAGCAGGTAACAGCAAATCATAAAAAATAATGAGTTTAAAATCTTAATAAAAATATATTTACACTACATGAACTTCCTCTTCATTTTTGTTAAAAATAAAACTTTTATTTCACAACAAGAATACTTTTACATCGTACTTTGCACAATATTTTCCAAACAAGGAAGAAAAATTTTTCATAAAATTAGTAATATTTCTTCCACTTTTGAACGTTGGCGAAAATACGAGCTTCCAGATTCACCTGTTACGATTTTCTAATCTACAACTTTAAAGCGAGTATATTCCTGAGTTAGTACGATTCATCCAATACACGTCCTACATTACGCTTAAATTATATTTATCTCAATTTTTAAAATGAGGACAGCATTGGAATGAAAATGCATAAAGTATTTTGCTATCTGTTTGAAATTTGAATTTCTGAATTCGCTGAGAAATAAACTATACAATTTTTCCTTTTATAAACAATTGTTTTAATTCATCAACGGGGAGAAATCTTCACATCAAAAACAGTTTGAGAATTACTGACCAGTAAAACAAATAATACTTGATGGTTTATACATATTATGTCCCTTTAATGCAAAGCGAAGTAGATGACCTTTAAGACGAAGCTAAAGCAAACTGTATACATCGTTTATTCAAACTATCCAAAAAGAATTGTCTTGGTTGATTTTGTTTGTTTGGATTTTTATGGCGCAAGAGCATCTGGGCTATACTGCGCCAAAAAACAGCGCCATGTCTTGGTTGAAGGATAAAAGATAATAAAACAATGTACAAATATCTTTTAAAATACATGGAACAGTGGCTGGCGCATGACGTCTGAAAACCCGTAATTTGTAGTTTTAAAACTTCACGCTTAATAAAAAATTATCCTTTAAAAATATCTATTAAGGATTATTGGATATCCGTAAACCTTCTGTTTGAATATACAAAATCGCTCTGTAGTTTTCGATGATCTGTAAAAATAATATGAGACATTTGCGTAAATCAATTTTGGCTTGTTTGGTTTTTTCTCTTCTTCCTTCATGTACCAAACACCAAATTACGCTGAACTTTCAACGTATTGAACGTATTAACTTATACGATATCACTACCACGTGGTATATCGTACAAAAATGTACCGTCAGCCGAGGTGACTTTGTCCTGCCATACGGAGAAAGATAAAAGTGGTGATAGCTTCTACATGTTTCATCGGAATATTTTAACAAAACCTGATTCGGGTAGATAGAAGTACTGGCTTGAAAATAAGGTGTTCAATTTTAACAATTTTAGTTATTAAAAGTGGCAACACTGCATTTGTTTTTTTCTGAACTTTCTCGACGAAATTTTCTATTGATCAACTTTATATTGGAAAACTTGCTTCTGCCGTATTTAGAAAGATAGTAAGTAATATTTTTATCCTTTAATATGTTTACTTAAATAACAAATTCAAGTTAAACAAATTGAATTGATGTTTCATATTATTTTGCGAGGTTTAGTGAAAAGTGAGATTTTTAATCTCAATTTGGAGTGGCTTTGTCCCACCAAAATTATTCGTGAAGTTTTTGATTGCGAATAAAGTGAATTTATTTTCATTTCGCCTTTATGTGAAAAATACAAATAGTAACAAATATTTTTGTTTTCTATAGGTGAAAAGTATTTGTTTTGTTTTTACCGATAAGTAGTGGTACCTACTAGTCTACCATGCCACGCAAATATGTGTCCCCAGCATGCAGCCGTAATTATATGACGTAAGCTACACACCACTATAGGTTTTTTTAGGCTACACACCACTTTAGGTTTTTTTTAGGCTACACACCACTTTAGGTTTTGTTAGGCTACACGACACTTTAAAGAAGGCGGTGAATAATATTCTACGACAATGACTAAGCCAAAGTAAAGCGGCAGTACAATATGTTATTCCAATTATCACTTTAAAAAAGAAACTGAAAAACAGGCACATTAAGAAACCTGGTGGACAAAAGAATTTTCTGTAAAAGCAAGGAAAAATCATTTGTTCATTTGATAAAATTATTGGAATTTGATTGGAATAACCCGTTAATATTCAGATATTAAAAAATGGTATAGACGGGGAGGGGGAAACGATTGCTTGGGGGGGGTCATGATCTGCTAAACAGCCTAGGGGCCATAACTACTCTTACCGGGCATGAATATACGGGTGGCATTGTATCCAAGTCTTCTATGAAGGCTTATTGAAGGGCTTTTGAGACATGAGCCACAAGCAGGGGTGACTTTGTCCCACTTTTTTGAAAAAAAAATTTTTTTACATTTCTAAATTTCCAAAATTGCAAAAGTGCATATAAAATTGTCCATGAAGACATTTAAGAATATGGAAGAAAAGAAATTTTTTAAATAGAAATTTCGCTCACAAGGGAACCCCTTTCACTGTTCACTGCACTTTGAGATCAGACCTATGGGAGATGATAGTGCTTGACTTCCTGATCACGAATATGTAATCATTTGTCTGCTAAAATGATATGGCAATTTTTATAAGTATTTGAAATCCAAAAATGACACTTTTACGCCAGGTTTGATATTTTTTAATCGCACTGTATGTGAGCAAAAACAGGTTTGAAGTCGGTAAGATTATGAAGGATCATCGTATTTAACGGATAAAAATAAAAAATTATGTCTCAGCTAATTTAAACAGTATAAAAAAATTAATATGAAAAATGAACTTTTAGCATAGATATTTGGCGAATTTGGCGACAATTTTGAAGAGTTGGCGGGACATTTAAGTTTCGCATTCCACTAGCTATATAAACTCGTCCGCAAGTGTAACGTCAATATAGTTGTACGAGTTTCCGATTGTGAGAAAATGAAAAATATAGTGAACATAATTCAATCCGTTTTGAATTTGGTCGTTAATAAATACGACACGCTTCCGTCGTTAATAACTGACCAAGAACTTAAGGAAAGTCGGGAAGTATTGTCGAAAATCGAAAACATAATTTTTAATAACAATGTCAGTGAAAGTATCAGTTTAGATTTTGAAGACAATTGTGATTTCCGTATCGACGAAGAAAGTGATATTAGTATAGTCGGTGACGAATATTATAACTGTACTGTAAAGGGCGATCAATTGGCAAATGAATTCAGTTTAGAAAATATGCAAACAATTGTTCAGTATTTTGACAGTTGTCAAAAAAATAAATTCCAGAAAACAAACAGGAGATATCCAACAGTAAAATACCCTACTTATATTTCGAGGTTTAGAAAATATATATCAAATATGGGCACAAATATAGAAAAGTATAAAATAATAAAAAATGAAATGTTAGCCAGATTTACAAAAGCTAGGGAAAATTATTTACCTGTTCATGATATAGATTTGAAAAGATGGGCGATCCTGAAATCCCAAGAGTTAGGATTTGAGGATTTTAAATGTTCCGATAATTTTATAGATAATTTTAAGAGCCAAAACAAAACAGTTCAGTGGAAAGTAACAAAATATATCACTCAAATATACACCCAGAATATGGGTAATATAGAAGATAGTGCCATAGAATTTATTTTGCATACGAGAAATGTTACTGCTAATATTATCCCCCAACAAATTTTTAACTCTGATCAAAGTGGTTTTAATTATTTTCTTCCAAATTAAAGGCAGCTATCGCATAAAGGTGAAAAACAGACATTTTCTTTAATAGGGTCTGATTTTGGTAGAACACATTCATATACAATAATGCCAATAATATCAATGAATGGGGAACTGACAGGGAAAATGTTACTTCGTTTAAGAGAAGCTTCGAGAAAATTTGGCCCGAATGTCAAAAAGAATTTATTTCAACCTCCAAACTTATATATTACATGCTCCAAGTCGGAAAAAATGGACAAAATCAAAATGAGAAAGTGGGTAGAATGTTGTATGAAACCCATCATGTCTCCTCCTTCCTGTGTTTTACTAGACTCATGGACAGGTAGTACAGACCCAAACTCTTATAACGATTTTCCGGAAAATTGTATATCCTTGCAAATACCCCCAAAACAACATCCCTCATACAACCGCTGGATGTTTATTTCTTTCGACAATATAAAAAATTTGTAAAAAAAATAATCAACAGAATAGCAATCGATGAAATGGATATTGACATACGACATCGAAATGAGATAATAAAAATGCATTCTTTGGTTCACAATCAATTACAGTCTAAAAAATATCGCCCTATATTACAATATGCTTGGTTTAGGTGCTGTTATAGCGATCATGATCCCGGAAAATTCAAAAATGTTGAGGAAATTTCTTTTGAAATTGAATACAACAATTGTAGCCGAGATAATTGCAAAAATCTGTCATTCTTAAAATGTGCTCACTGTGATCAATTGCTTTGCTTCACTCTTTTCTTTTTTTGTACTGTATCACTTTTACGACTTTCCTGAGATGTACACAGTTTAATTTTTCTCATTTTTAAATAAAGAGCATAATTCAACAATTAATCCACAATTTATGGTTACATAACTTCATGAAATAAAGTACATTTCATGAAATTTTGTTCACATTTTTTCTAATTACAATAAATGCATTTTCAAATAGCCTACTATTAAGTTTTGTTCACAATTGTTTTTAAATTCCATGGTTGCAACAGCATGTGATATGCAATGACCACATCCAGGTTGCCTAAATATAGCAACTTTTCATTATTCGTACACATCATTTATTCATACTCATATATTCATACATTTCATTTATTCATACTCATATATTCATACATCTTGTATATGAATACTCATTCATACATTTCATTTATTTATACTCATGTATGCATGCTTATATGTATTCATGTGCTTCTTTTCCTCATGAGATAATATTTTGGAAAAAGAAATGTAAAAGAAACTTGACATGGGCTGCGATAATACGAAATAACTACTTCAAACGAAAACCTGGCGTAGCCTTCAGAATTTTCGCCAATTTAGCCAAGTATCTATGCTAAAAGTTCATTTTTCATATTAATTTTTTTACACGGTTTGGATTAGTTGAGACATAATTTTTGTTTATCCGTTAAATACGATGATTCTTCATAATTTTACAGACTTCAAACCTGTTTTTGCTCACATACAGTGCGATTACAAAATATCAAACCTGGCGAAAAAAGTGTCAGTGTTGGATTTCAAATATTCATAAAAAATTGCCATGTCATTTTTGCAGACAAATGATTACATATTTGTGATCAGGAAGTCAAGCACTATCATCTCCTATAAGTCTTACATCTAAATGCAGTGAACAGCGAAAGGGGATTCCTTATCAGTTTCAGGACTTTAAAGAAATAAATAGCTGAAAAATGAGACAAAGTCACTCCGGTTGACAGTACCTTAAATAATATCAAAATGATAAAAATATGCGGCGAATATGTAATGAACAATCAAATTAACAGGAGTAATGCAATGCCTGTGACGAAACACAGAAGAGAGGGAGTAAGCATTGTGCATCCACTCTTTGACTGATGATTGTGCTGATGATTGTGCTTGTGATCGTCATCATGAGTTTCTTTCTTCTTGTGATCGCTGTGATGGTCAGCACTCCTGGCCCTTCTTGGTCGGACGAAATTTGCGTTTCCTTGACCAGCATGGACAACTTTAATGGTCTTTCCATTTTTAGTACGGTCATCCGTAATCAAGGAGAGAACGTGGTGAAGAATATATAAATTGTTTCCTTTCTTTTCTGGAACGACTATGGGTAT
This sequence comes from Dysdera silvatica, assembly GCA_006491805.2. Lineage (NCBI taxonomy): Eukaryota > Metazoa > Arthropoda > Arachnida > Araneae > Dysderidae > Dysdera > Dysdera silvatica. The sequence continues at coordinate 24,771,283 of QLNU02015359.1, read as the reverse complement.
ACCTGCAGATGATGGTTTGGTGCTTGCTGCAGCACCTGTGGACTTACCATCCACCTTACCCTTGGGCAAAAGTAGAGGCAAAAATGCTGAAAAGGCCTCTTTTGATTGAACTCCAGGACTTTTCCTCTTATCGGTGGTCACAGGAAAAGGAAAATTCCCCACTGGTGTTTTGATAAAGCCTTTTGTTTTCGGCTTGGCATTTTCTCTCCTCACAGATTCTGATCTCGTATTCACCAAAACCGGTACATGATTTGTGGATGAAGCGAACTTGGCTATTTGGTGAATAGGTATGGAATGAGGGATATTTACTGCTGCCCTATCAAAGGAACTATTATTCTTAATAACGATAGGTAGAAATCCATTTTGGAAATTTATTGCCGTAGGTCTTTTCTTATTTATGGATGCTGGTGCAGAGTTACCTTGAATAGCTGTTAGCTGAGTCCTGAGAGACTGTACAGCTTTTTGTCGGTTGCCAGCATTGGCAAAATTCGCTTGCTCCTTAATGGGTTTCCACCAAGGATTTTCGAATCTTGTGGTTCGTTTTCGAGGTGATGACGTGGATGTGTACATGACTACTCGCAACGCACTAGGCTTAGTGGATGGCCTTCTAGTTGTAGACTTGGCCCGACTTTGTTGTCTAGGTAAATGGGAAATAGAATAATCATAAGAAAGAGGCTTTGTGGAGCCGTCTGCTGAACTTCCCAGTTTATAATGTCTAATGCTATAGGCTTGCTGTGGTTGCTTTTTCCTGCTGATTGTCGTGTCCGCCGAAACCGCATGACTTACAATCAACGGTCTTTTCGTAGATTGCGAATATGGTCTTGAAGTTGCTGTAGGATAATATATAAGTTTGGGTGATGATTGCGTAGTTGATGGATAAGAGTAATATTGCTTCTTTGTAGCAACTGTATGCTTCGTCGACGGTGTGTAATAGATATTCTTTTTCGTAGTGTATTCTGTATATGGAAGGTTGGTATATGTAGGTATGTACTCCGGCTTAGAGAAATCTTCATCTTCATCAGCATACAAATCCAATGGTATACCATCATTACCAGACTGAACTGGTTTATAAACGTAAGGATCTGCATCTTGCAAATCACTTAGCTTCTGTTTGACTGGTCCCCGTTTGTAATCACTCTCAGATTTGGCTTGGAGATTATTTAATGTAATATTCTTCACATGAGACACGCTTGCACCATATTCCAGTCCTCCTGAATTCTCAGTGCAAGAATCAACAACATTTATCTTCCAACCTAAGTAACGATGAGTGTAACACTAAAACAGATATTAAAAAAAAGAGACATTTCAGATAAGTAGTAATAATTCTTAACACACATCGTACACTAATTTAAATCATTCTTTTTAAGACTTTAACTAAAGAAAGAATTACTTGTTAATAATTCTCTAAATTAAATCCCACCTTTTATACCTAACTTTGTCGAAATTATTATTTTAAATTAATCAACTTCAATTAAGTCATCCATTTGGATATCACTATTAATCATTTTTTCCTCATTTTAAGAAACACTTTCTAGTACCTCGAATGCAAAAATATTCTCAATATCATAATGTATGTTACTGAATCTAAACAGTATCACACGCTACAACCATTCTTTGGCATTAGAGTCCTTGAAGAACATGCACCTTCTTTTCTTGAGTTCATATCAGTAGAATTTCCTGGGTTGATGTAATTAGCTATACACCTAGTAAACTCACAAATTTCCGAGGAATACGAACATCTGTCCTCTTAGGAATTCAAACCCGGATATAACTGATAACAGAATATGAACTTCACATCTGCTAAGACAGAACCTAGGCCTACAGGTTTCCGAACTTCTATTAACTTACGAGGGAACTAAACCCCTATCCATTATGGACAGAAAAACTGCTCGTGTTCTACGGTACCATTGGGAGTCGATCAAAAGTTAATAGCAATGGAGACGATTATGTCACCCCTACATCGTCGTAGGACAGTAGACCTATATTTTGCTGAGGAACACGAACCTCTTAATGCCCAGGAAGTCGATCCACGAATTGCAGTTATAAGCTCTCTTTTGGCACCGTGGCGAATCGAACAGGAATTAACGGTGCGCTACCAGGTGAAGGCTTTACTACTACGTCACCGCAAATTACGACAGTAGGAGGTCTGTAAATTATATATAGTGTTATTTTCGATAGTAATGAAAATAGAATTATAAATCAGAGGACACTTTATAGCGTGTCAAGAACTCTTAGTTCACGAACTTCAAGAACTCTTAGTTCACGAACTTCAAGAACTCTTAGTTCACGAACTTCAAGAACTTTAGTGGAAAGTCTGGCATTTTGAAGTTTTATCTTTTGCAAACCTCTCGTTGGGGCAAAATTCACAATGCAACTTAATATAAAACTGAGAAAAGTATTCTCATCATATAAAATTAAGTTGTTACCTTTAAAAATTGCGATATTTCCTGTCACAGCAAACTTTTCAGCAAATTTTAAATCTGTTTAATATATTCATGTTGCATAAAATTCAGTTTATCTGCTAATAGATCAACTGAGTCTGTACACAATTTCAAGTACTTACAATCTAGTATATCGTCCACTCTAAATGCGACGAGGTAATTAAATTAATTACATTAAAATGAATTGTATCAAACGAATTGCATCAAATGAATTATACAAAATGAATTGTATCAAATGAATCATATATTATTAAATGATATATAAACTCATAAATGCAACATTATGGTTGTTTGGTAAAACAAGTTCTAACAATCCTTTGAAAACCGAATAGGATCTTAACAAAGCTATTAAATTTTTACATCAAATTTAAAATTTTATCATCGATAAATTCGGCGTCAGAACACCTTTTAAAATCAACTTCTATTATTTACTGATTTTTAATGAATAGCTTAGTAAAACATCGCAACAGATAGCACTAGTTGTCTCATAGCCATCTCTTGAAGACATCGCAGCCATCTATTTTTGAAGAAGCGCAACGGACCAAGTTGCGTGGGCTAATTATTGGATTTAGATTATGGGATTATAGTATCACTAAGAGGATTTCGATTATTTGAGCCTTTTGTATTAGGACTCTCTTGTTCACAGAAAAACAAATAATAATTTTGTTACAGTCTTAAGGCTGCAAATCGAATTAGTGATAATATTCTGGACAAAAATTACAAAGGAAAAGATCTCCTTCTGCTCAAGACTAACTCACTTAAAAAGTTACTATTCCACCCAACTTTATTTGCTTGATGCATTTCACTGACGAATTTCCGTATGTCCCAAAATATATCTAGATACTTTTAGTATCTGGATATATTTGGGGACATAACGAAAATTACGGAATGGAATTTTTAATTTCTTTGACGCATATTTTACGTTTCGTCAGTGAAATGTATCAAGCAAATAAAGTTGGGTGGAATATGTCTTAAAAATTACAGTACAGGCGAACCTGGTTAAAACGAACACGAATAAGACGAATTACTTTTAATACAAACCGTTTTCTGAAGCCCCGTCAAATTGTGTAGGAATCCCCGTGTGATTTTTTTAACACAAACATGGTTAAGACGAAATACCTTTTACTACGAACTGATAAACAATGGCCCTTGGAAAATTTCCTCCACTTAATACGAACAAAGCGCGCTTTATAAGATCGGGACTTTTCATCGGTCATTACAAAAGGCTGTAGTTGCCAGATTAAATATGCGGGAGTGAGAATTCCATATATAATTGTACAATAAACATTTCCTGTTGGTGTTTACATGTGATAAGGGCTAAAAAAGATGCCTCAATGGACATTACCATTATGACGGGCAGTGCTTCAACAAACGCCCAAATAGTTGAGACCGTCAATGGCATAATAAAGCCGTTGTCGGACAGTAATCGCTATTTTACGGATACTGACCACCAAAATATTGATAACTAACTCTGCCAGTGGCGCCCGTCTGAGTACTTTATGGGGATGGGGGCTAAGAAAAATTATTACCACCTTAAAGGTTGTCAAACATTTTAGTAAATTTACACGATATTACGAGGTTACATGAGTAATTGATACTGCTTGACAATTAGTAATGAGCTAAAAAGTACCTTATTTTAAAATGTAACTATAAAACTTTTGAAAGTAAACGCACAGCAGAATCATAAAAATCAACTTTTAATACAACGGCCGGGTGTTCAAGCCCTTGACCCCCCCATGTGGGCGCTCATAAACTTTGCCCCTTCAAACAAAAATTCTGCCAGTATGATAGAGGCTTCCATTGCGTTGTGATTTGCGTTGTTCTGTGATACAAGAGGCATTTTTATGGCGTTTCTCCAGAAACTGTGGACGAACTTGATTTTTGGCGACAGGAAGCGAAAATAATCTGCAATTACTGAATCTTTTAAGTGTACTATTATGATTTAGAATTTTGTCTTGGCGCAGTATGTAATTCGGAACGAATAAATATTTACTAAATCATAATATATACGCATGTAATAGAACAAGAAATTTTCGAATTGCAACCACTCAAAATACCCACGTTAATGATACGTATAAAATTGTTTTCGTTGCGAAACGTGGCTACTATAATAAAATAATAATAATGCTGAAATATAATAAAATGTAACAACAAAATAATAACATATATATATAATAGAAAAATTTATATATGGTAACCAGAGATGGAGTAATACGATCCGCCGTTCTTTTCGGATAATACGAATTAGTATACGGAGAAATTTTCTGTTCCCCCTAGTGTTCGTCTTAAAGAGGTTCGACTTCATGTGATTCCAATGTCATGTTCAACTTTGTATTGCATAATATTCTATATAGGGTCATGAAGAAGCACGTACATTTTCAAAGTACATTTTGTTTAGTTTTGTACCCTCGTACCGTTTTCCTTGAGCGATTCAAACCAACTTATACTCCGAAAAAAAAGGAAATACAGAGTCGGGAGGACTTGACTCACTCAAACCAGAAGTCTTGCCAACATTACTAGACCGCCGGCATTACCATCCGTTTTGTTATGCAATGGTGCTCTTTACTTACTTATGTTGTCAAGAAGAGATATGCTTCCTCTTCAACATGAGATGGCCTGCTAAGGCAACGCAAATCCTCTATCGGACATACAATAATTTTGCATCAGTAACACGTCTAGTCATTTAAATCAGTGCCTGATTATAGAGTAGGCCCTCAAGAAACGGGCCAAAGGCCCGCAGTTGGAAAAGGCCCCTAAATTGCATTTTCTTTTTTTTTTAAATTGATTTGTTTTTAAAAGTTGATTTTCGTTTACTCACTTTTGATCAGTTTCTAGAGATTTTTTGGGTAAAAGGTTACTTTTTTGGGTTATTTTACAGAGTTGACCCCAAAATTGAGTTTAAATCTGCCATCTTGCGTAAGCGGACCCCCCTCCAATACTGTGCCCATATCCCTCCTTTGTCTTAATCGGGCCCTGATTGAAATGCTACTAAGCAAGATTTTTTTCAATCGGCAACGCACTTTTTCTATTTTGATTCATGCGTCACATAACAGTTGATTTAAACCTGAAATCGCTAATTAATGGAAACATTCGAATATTCTAATTTGTTTAGGTCTAAATGTATATACCTGATAGTAGACGATATCTGGAGTTGAAGCGTCTGGTTTGAATACCAATCGGCCTTGCCTTCCCCTGTCGCATTTCATTTCCAAATTTTGCTGGAATTCTTCAAAAGTATCAAAATCGTCTGCTGATAAGTCTGATGGTAGCTTGTATTCACACATCCTGCCGACTAATCAAAACAAAAACCAACTGTTAACCAAGAAGTCTAAAAAAAATCGACTAGGGTTGATATTTAAATTTAGCGGGTTTCAATTAACAGCGAAACTTTCTGCATTTTGCTCTATATTTCTGTCTGTCATTAATAGAAAGATCAATCAATGAGTGATGCCTTAGATGTTGTTTATACGCCCTGCCCACACGTGTTCAACTCGTTAAGCTTCAGAGAGCAAGTCTGGGTCAATTCGCCAACTTTTGGCGAGTTGAAAATGAAAAGTTGGCGAGTTGGAATTTGGCGAGTTGTGATTTACTTCCAATATCCAACTTTCCAACTTACGATTGACAGTAGGTCGTAACGAAGTTTACGCAGTAACAGTATACGTTTATGAATAGTATTATACACTGAGTAATTCAGTAGATTTGTAACGTTAACAATAGCCATCATTATTGCATTTACGGAAGACCTTTACCTTACCCTTTTTATTGCATACAGACAGACAGACAGACAGAGCAAATATAATGGCGTTTTCAATACCAATCGAAACCAGCTAAAACTTAGAAAAATACTATGTTTTATTGACTAACTACAGGCTACTTTGCGACTAAACGAAAGCGATGTACCCTGACGATACGCTAAGAAGATACGGTACAATTACGGTATTATGTTGCCTATACCATCTATTTATAGGAGGAAGTTGTGACTCATATATTTGTCATTAATTAGTAAATGAAAAATTTTAAACACGGCTGCTTTCGGGACTGCTTAATGGACTTAGCGTTGGACTGTTAACCTGAAAATTGATAAATCGAGTCATAAATCTCTGACAAGAAGCATAGGTGCTTCTTATTAGAAACTTTTGAATAATTGTAAGAGTCTCATCTCAACCCAGGACACGGTTTTAAAAACATTCTTCTTAATTTTTATCCTTCACAATTTTTTAATAAATTATTCTCTTTCAACTATATCTGTATGAATATTTATGGCTCATAGGCAGCTAATGGAATGCTACGTCGGGAACTGCAGTTTTCCGAGGAATCCGAATCATCTTATCCAAGGGAATTTGACCCCGAACTAAGGGGGCAGAAAAATAGCACGCGTTTTATGATACTATTGGAAGTTTAACTCAGATTAATGGCACAATGGACAATTGTTCTACTACTGCGTTAGCGAAAGGAAGTAGATGAATTTGAGAACCGAACTCGGATTAATGGAACAATAGATGAATGTTTCACCACTACCCTAGCGAAAGAAAATAGACGAATTTGGGAGTCGAATTCGTATTTACGGCAAAATAGACGAATGTTTTACCACTACGTTGAGAGTTGAACGCGGATAAATAATGGCATAGTAGACGAATGTGCTACCACTACGCTAGTATAACAAAGTAAACGAATTTGGGAGTTGACCGCTGATTAATAGCACTGTAGACGGATTTTCTTACCACTAAGATACCGTAAGAAAGTAGACGAATTTGTGAGTCGAACTCGGATTAATGGCATAATAGACGAATCATTTACTACTACTCTAGTGAAAGAAAGTAGATGAATTTGAGAGCTGAACTCGGATTAATGACACGATGGACGAACTTTTTACCACTACGATACCGTAAGAAAGTAGACAAATTTGGGAATCGAACTCGGATTAATAGCACAGTAGACGAATGTTTAACAACTACGCATGCCACCGTAAGAAAGCAGATAAATTTTTTCGAAGAATCCTAACCTCTTAAAACTTACTGAATCAACTAACGGACTGTAGTCATTAGTTAGTCGTTATGCGTTTTTTATGGCACTGGTGAGAGTCGAACCAGGATTTACTGCACTCTGGATGAACGCTTTAGCACCTACTCTACCTCAATACCTCGTTCAAATATAAGTGACTCGAATACACTGGCGGAAAATAAAATCCCAACACCAAGAAGGAGTTGTGATAGATAAACGAAATTTGGGAGGCATGTTTGCACATCTGAACGATGACGCCTATTCAAATTTCTCGCTAGACGAATAAGAGTGGCGCTAGTAGCGCCATTATGATCATACAAACCACGTTTGCTTTAAGTACGCGATGTAAACTTCGTAAGCATTATTTATCGTCCGTATTGGACGTTGTGAGCTAGGTTTGAGTCAAGAACGTCTTTAAAGAGACGAAGAAGACAGTATCAGCAGCTTATTGAACTTGAATGAGGCTGTGTAATAAGGGCTATGAGAAGGTGAGTTTTCTTCCCACGATATTGCAGAAAGACTTGGCAATGATGTATCCACTGTGTATGAGTGTTGGCAGCAGTGGTCACGGTAAGGCACTGTCTCAAGAAGACCGGGTTCCGACTACACGAGGGCCACTACTGAGAAAGAAGACCGCCATGTTCGCCGCATGGCTGTGGCGCATCGTATTGAATCTGCAGCAGAAATTAGAGCTTCTGTTGGCTTCAGAGTGACACACAGCGAACTGTAACAAATCGATTACTTAACGGACAGCTCTGAGCCAGACGGCCTATAGCATTCATGTCACTAACTCCGAATCACTGCCATATGTGACGTCAGTGGTGTCAAGCTAGAGCTCATTGGAGGGCGGAGTGGAGATCTGTTGTGTTTTCAGATGAGAGCCGTTTCTGTCTTGGTGTCATTGATGGTCGTATATTGGTAAGAAGGAGGACAGATGAACGCTTGGAACCAAGCTGTCTGCGGCGTAGACACACTGGACCTACACCAGGAGTTACGGTCTAGGGAGCGATTTCCTATGACAGCAGGATCACTCTCATCGTTATCCCAAGCACCTTGACAGCAAATTTGTACGTCAGACTGATGATTGAACCGGTTGACCTGCCATTCATGACAGTATTCAAGGGGTGTTTTCCAACAGGATAACGCTCGTCCTCATACCGCTGCTGTCGCCCAACGTGCTCTACGGAGTGTCGACATATCACCTTGGCTTACCAGATCACCAGATCTTTCTCCCATCAAGCACATATGGGACATTATTGGAAGACAAATCCAGCGTCATCCAAAACCAGCATTAAGCGTTGCTGATTTGATTGACCAAGTGAAACAGGCATGGAACTCCAAACCACAAAATGACATACGGTACCTGTACGACACAATGCATGCGCATTTGCATGCTTGCATTCAAAATTGTGGCGACTACAGCGGTTATTAATGTACCACCATTTCGCATTTGAAATGGATCTTCTTGCGCATACTTTTACCGGTAACCTTGAAACTTTAATCAAATAAATATGTTACCTAGACAACTGCTTTGCCTAAATTTCATTCCTCTAAACTCATTTGTCCTTGGCGTTGGGGTTTTATTTTCTGCCAGTGGGTATTATCGGGCTCTTTACTGTTTCTTCATTCGGCACACAAACTGCTGATTTCAAACTATAAATCAATTTCTAACGAATTTCATTTTATCATGATTAGTCAGTTTCTTCTTTTCTCTTTTTACTTTTCTGAGGAAGTCCGACAGTGTAAAGCGAAACGTGATAAAAATTAGTTCCGTTCATTTTTCACTGCTCTTGTTTGCTCCATTTGCACAGTGGAGTTGTAATATTCTAAATGGAATTTCGGTAAAATATTAAATTTAACATTTTTCTGTCGTTCTTTTCATAGCGACTTGAAAGGCTTAGGTCCAAACGTCAAGTATTAATATTAACATAAGCGAAACTTACGCCAACAACTATTTAAATCATTAAACAATTTATCGTCAAATGAAAAATTGCATAAATAATTTCGTACCGGCAGTTGGGGAATAATTTCCTTTCCTGTCTCTAACGACGCCTCCATACACTCCTGTTTTCTAAAAGAAAAAAAAATATCGGTATTAATTACATGCAACGACAAATTTTTCAACGTAAACAGATTAACTACAAGCACTTCTGTGTCATGTTATGCAAACGAGATCGCTAGTAATTTTACCTCAGGGAAAACGGATTTTTATGAAAAAAGCCTGCATTTTTGCCTCTTAAGTTTTTTATACTTTTGCTGGTTTATATCTCGTAAAGTGCTTAGATGGCAAAAAATTAATGATGCTAATTTTTTTCGTATAATAATATGATAAAATATATTTTCTACATTACATTGTTCAAAGGTAAGAACGAGACGACCCAGTGATGTTTTATTAACAGTTGTTTGATTCCCTATGAATTAAAGTTATTTAAAATAATATATAATACCAATTAACATTGGTTTTTACAATTAACAAGAGCAAAGCAAACAATTCTATGCAGTGAAATCGGTCTGCAACGACATTCCTTGAGGCTGGAAAGGACATCGTTGTGGACAAACTTGAACCAGATGCACTTTATAATGAAAGTTAATTAATTTAGATATAACGTTATTTTTAATAGTATGCTGTTAATCAAATTATCAAATAACATTACAGCTTAAGGATGTAGATAACCAAAAAAGAAACTAAAATATGCGCCTTTGTCACCTCTGTTCCAAAATAACAAAAGAAAAATGTTCAAAAGTCATTTTAAGACAACAAAAGCTTCTTTTATCCCAAGCTAAAAAAATATTTTCTCTTTTCCAGGATAACAAGCACGCATCTGTCTGTTTGTCTGTCTCTCTCTCTCAGCAGGCAGGCTGACAGACAGACAGACATACAGACAGGCAGGCAGGCAGGCAGGCAGGCAGGCAGACAGACAGACAGACAGACAGACAGATAGATAGATAGATAGATAGATAGATAGATAGATAGATAGATAGATAGATAGATAGATAGATATCAACTATATTAGAAAATAATGAAATGAATATGGTTTCATCATTTACACGAGGAATGTTATTATCTCAATACGCGTACACCCTGCGAATTGTAATCGCAATATGCTAATATTAAAAATGCATGTGAATCCCATACAATAACTATACTGCTTAGATGTTATTATTACTCAACTCAAATAGCAATTATAAATATATGATAAGTGTTTTAATTAATTAACTCATCACCAAAAATGATGTGGTTGCATTTAATGTTTAAATAGTATTCGCAAAGGAAAGAACAATGTTCTGCGCCAGATGAGAGCCACGCTCACATTTTCGGTTAAGAGCTCTGCGCCTTAAGCCACAAACGACGTTATATGAACGCTTAAACATAAGCCAGGCCTCTGCAGGCGGCCAAAATCGTGGGGCATTATTTGGCCATAGGTAAATCAGGCACGGTTAACCTCCATCAATACCCCCTGCGTACGCCAGTGATGGAACCCGAAAACTCTTTTGTATAATATATAATATGATTTACTTTACCCTGAACATTATTTTAAATTCTACATTTTGAATCTAAACTTTTAATGTCAACGTGAATTAAAATTGGATGTATCGATCATACATTATATGTAATGGTGCAAGCCAAATAGTTAGTCCAGAGTTTATTTAGTTTTCAAACAGCATTAAAGGACAAATATTTCATTAGAAAGAAGCAACGATTTACTCAAACCCAAGGTACTACTTATACTGGAGAAAAGGCTGCAGTTTAATTAAAGTTATCATCAGCACAGAGAGTAAATTTGGCGGCAACTTCTGGCGCCATATTTCAATGACATCTTTAGAAAATGCTTGCATTTCTAGAAATGCATTATTAATAACTTACTTTCTTCTCTGCCAAACTTTTGTGCTCGAAACCTCCTTCTGGGTCATCTGTGATATACAAAGGATGTTGCCTAGCAGAATTTTCCGGGTCGTATCCGCCTTCGACAATAAAAGTATATGTTTTTCCACGTTGCACTGTGATCTCTGGTATTAAAATTCCATCAATGTACCATGCCACGCCCCAACTAAAATATCCTAAAAGTTATCAAAAATACACATGAAGTACAAATTATTTGCATATAAAGATCAGTAAAAGACAGTGGTCATTAAATGTTCCTGAATAAAGAGGAAGTTTAGAGACCATGCATATATTCATTAACCAAAATTTCCGAAAAAAGATTCAAGGTTGCAAAGATTCTACAGAAATGCAGTATTACAAATATCAAAATTATAACAAATAACTATCTTTCGTTGGACAGAACATTGGAATATGAACCTACAGATCACTAGATTGATATCAGCCAGAGATGTGGTCTTTTTTTCTTTTTCCTAACCATTGTGGATAAAAAATAATCTTGTCTAAGCCAGAAGACGAGTGCATATATGAACCTAACTATTTCTATAAGTATCTAATCACAAAAAGTAAATTTGAACCAAAGGCAAAGTATAAAATTTTCAAATTTTGATATTTTTCATGCATTACATTTTTCATGCTCTACATTCACACGATCACACATTGGGGAAGCTATGTCTGGATATATTCGAAGGTGTCCGTTATTTGGACTTGTTCGGGCATAGTACGTATATCTCCATGATGGACGCTTTTCCAATTACCAATTCCGAAGCTTGTTATGCCCTAATACTTCCAAATAACGGACACCTCTGAATAACGGTCATTTCTGAATATTGGACAGATTCTCAAATTCCGAAGTGACCGTTATTTAGAAGTTTTACTATATACGATATACAGTAAAACCTCATTTAATGGTCATCTCTCAGGGATTACAGGGCCGCCTTAAGCGGCCACCTTTCCCCTCGAATTTTTTATTGTTGCTTTACTGCCTTCCTTCTTTAACGTTCACCCCAAAGCAATGGTAAGTTTGGAAGATGTTAATAAAACTGAATCCTATGGAACTTGCTAACCAGTTAACTGTTATTCAGAGGTTGTATTTGTATTTGTTTGTGTGTATATACTTTTCCACCTGGTTTAACAACAGGGTATGAAGTGCTTTTTACGAGAGTAATTATGGCATCAGTTGCTTTATTTTTCCCTTCCGTTCGTGCCTCCGAACCTTCCGAGCGGCATGCTTTTTTGTCGCGCTAGTATACCTAATTTTTTTTACAGATAGAAGATTCACTTTAACAGTATATTGTATAATATTTTAGTTCTATACATAGTTTTTTAAAATATTTATTCACGATGCCTACGTCAGTGTCTAAGAGAAAATTCTTTTCTTTGTCTGACCGCATAGAGGTCTAACTACTGGTGTGTGTGTAATTCAGCACTACGTATAGCAGCAAGGTGAAATTAGAATAAAAATGAGTAAGAAGCATTTTTTATTTAACCCGTATTTCAACTTTAAAATTTATTTTGTCTCTAACAAGGTTATAAAAATGACATTTTTTTATATATAATTTTAATTAGCAAACAATATAATATGAATTGTGACAATTTTATTCGGGGAGGGGGGGATGGCCTACTACCTGAAATCACACAGCGCCACGGCTGTAAATTAAGAAAGAAAAAGTAAATGTGGCAGTAAAATTGAAGAAGCATTTCATTAGTTAGAAATTCGGATTTGTAAACTGTTCTAGCAATTGGTTTACTTCATAATCATTAAAAACATATAATAATTAAACGTTATAAAAATCAATGAAGAATTTCCAAAAAACCGTTCCATATTAATGCCTGCATATGTGCTGAAAAACACAATTATGAGCTACGATATTCTATGGATTACATATGTTTTTTGTGGTCACATATATAACACAAAAAACGGCCATGTAAATCCACGTAATCGTCCTGGGGATGAGCCTTTAACGTCCTGATTAGGTTCTCACAGGCCGTTCAAATCCTAAACTCAGCCCAAACAAGTCCGAAATACGTCTTTTTCGACGTGCGCAGGACGTGCTGAGGACGTCCCGATCCCGGACATTCGAACGTTCTAAGGAGGCCTGTCACACGTCCCGTCGTCGTGAAAGGACGTCTTGCTGACCTCAGTTTGCTATCTAGAATAGACCAAAACGAATGTAACGAAGCTGAAAGGAGTTGCGAAAGTATCTTACATACGTGTACTTCGATATATTCATACTGTTAAATAGCTTTTTTTACATTCAAGAATTGGTTAAATACTAATGTGCTGTGAATTAATTTTGAAGAACTTGGACCTTTGAATAATAATTTTGAAGAACTTGGACCTTTGAATAATAATTTTTGAAGAACTTGGACCTTTGAATAATAATTTTGAAGAACTTGGACCTTTGAATAATAATTTTGAAGAACTTGGACCTTTGAATAATAATTTTGAAGAACTTGGACCTTTGAATAATAATTTTGAAGAACTTGGACTTTTGAATAATAATTTTGAAGAACTTGGACCTTTGAATAATAATTTTGAAGAACTTGGACCTTTGAATAATAATTTTGAAGAACTTGGACCTTTGAATAATAATTTTTAAGAACTTGGACCATTGAATAATAATTTAAACTTAGACCAAAATGATTTTAACACATATAGTTAATTTTACCGTTTAATTTACGTTGTGCCGCATATAAATTTACTAATTAGTAAACCCAGGTAAGGACACAAGTACAAGAAAAAAAAGACCTTTTTAAAACACAACAGTAATCAATTATATTTTCCTTTCGAGAATTTCTTGATTTGGGAAAAGCTTTTAGAGAATTTCTGGTGTAGAAAAATTATGCAAAAATGTATGCACTTAAAAGAGGGAACCCCCTGTTTAACTTCTGACATTGCACAAAGTAAGCAACTTAGCCCTTCTCTCCGAGATTGCATCATTATAAAAAATTTATAATTTAAAAACTAATTTGAATTTTAAAACACTTTTGTTTGGCCAATCCAGCTCTCTCCCTGGATTGTAGTTAGGATGAAATGGGCAACTGGAACAAGACAAAGGGCATATGAGGTACAGGGTACCATGGATTATTCTATATACAGGGTGTTTATAATTAAAGTTCCACTTTGAAATGGCCATAAAATGAAAACTACTGGACCAAATGTTATCAAACTTGGTAATAGCTTACAGGAGGTCATGGGATTTTATTTTCTGTCAAAAAAAAAAATGTTCAAAAATCACCACCAGCAGGAATGGCACTGTATGCAATATTGTTAAACGAAATAAGACATGAAGACATCGTTTTAAAACGTTTTTAATCGTTTCTAAAACGTGTTACAAAGCATGTTGAATGTGGCGTCCACCATTTTCTGAAAGCAAGTTAAATCGCATTACTGCGTTCTCAACAGCAGCTCTTAGCATATCAGGAGGAATGTTGCGGACATGTCGGTGTATCGCATCTTTCAATTCCGCCAAATTGTTTATGTTATCACCATAAACAATTTGCATAACCCCACAAAGAGTTTCGTTTTAGAAACGATTAAAAACGTTTTAAACCAATGTCTTCATTTTTTTTATTTCGTTTAACAATATTGATTACAGTGCCATTCCCGGTGGTGGTGATTTTTTAACTTTTATTTATTTATTTTTTTATTTTTTTGCGGAAAATAAAATCCCATGACCACTTGTAAGTTATTACCAAGTTTGGTAACATTTGGTCCAGTAGTTTTCATTTTATGGCCATTTCAAAGTGGAACTTTAATTATAAACACCCTGTATATATATATATATATAGCTTGATGGAGAAACTGGGCCACAACCATAGGGCAACTGGAGCCATGCCCCTGATCGCCCCGGCTAGGCTACAGGCCCGCTCTCTGCCCAATCCCCATAAAACTTACCTTATCAAAAGAGAATTTACCGGGATATGGCTCCATAAATGTTGAAAAGCACTACCATAGAGAAACATTTCCGAACCTTTCACAGAGAAACTTCCTGCTCTGTGGTCTCAGCAAACACACAAAGAAGTGAATACATTGATATAAACCTCACTATTGTTAGGGTGTAACCAATATAACTATAACACTATCTACTGAGGACGAGAAAATGCTCCATTTATTTTCAAAACATTAAATTTCTTTAAGAAATCAGATGCAACGTAAAAAAAAAACAATTATCCGTTCTTATTTTAAAAATTTGTAAATTTCATAACTTGTACATTACTTAATCTCTTTTTTTTTAAATTTTGAATAATAAATGTGGCCAAAGTTTTTCAGTTTTTCAGTGTATTTATAATTTTTTTCTATCTAATGTTGCATTTATCCTCCTTCACTAGAGACATACTTTAATAGACTACCTCTCCGAGTGACCACTTTTTCACGGAACCCAGAGTGGTCGCCTTAGGGAGAGTTTACTCCATGTTCAAATGCATTGTAAAGTGTTCGTATGCTTTCTAAATATTAATGACAAAACGCGGGTACGGAAAACTGCAATATTCAAGTTAGCAGTTACACGGATGTTATGTTTAATAAGCAAATGCCATTTTATATATATTAAACTTTTCTAAGCATTGCCCATTTCTTATAAAAAAATGATACTCGTATAATGAATTAACAGAAATGAATAAACATATATATGCACATAAGATACAGGCAATCCAAACAGCAATGCTGCCGTCATCTTAACAGGATACTCCGGAGACTAGATTCAATTTGCAATATAGACGCATTAAATGTTAGGAAATTCAACACAATCTATTTCGGCATTCACTTAAAATAATTAAAGCAGTTTAGAACGATCCTTCTAGAACATGCATACCATAATGAGCAGTAAATATTCATCAGCACGCAGCCTACGATGATTATGTAGGATTGTTGTCAAATATTAATAACTTACTAGTAAGCAATTGATATTTAGACAAATCGGATCTTACCTGTAATGGATTCATACCCCTTCTTGCCACCTGCTGGGCCAATTTGCGCTCGGAATGTTCTGTCGGCTGGACAAACAATCTTTGGGATTTCCCAACCAACTTTATTTGAACTGACTCTGCTGCTGGATGTCTGACTTTGTGCAGCATAAGGTTTCCTTCTCCTGTCATGGTTTGCAGTGGAGTTTTTTGGTTTAGATGTCCTGCTACGAGTGGTGGAGGACGGCTTCCGAATTGGCTTTTTGGTGATCGTAGTTGCGATGATTGGACGAGGTGTCGTTGTTGTTTGAGCAGTTGGATTTTCGGGCTGGGGACAATTCCATTGAGGAGGGCGAGCAAAGTCGATGAAAACATCTCCTAAATATTTGATAAAATTTCAATATGTTTCAGCAACTTCATGAATGTACTGTACTTTTCTTCAACGTATAAACAAGGACTGTTTAATAATTGTTATGGAAATGAGAAGGATTTTGCAATGATTTCAGTTGTTTTTCAACAGGAAGTTTAAATACATTGTGCTTTTACCGCAAAAAAACAAAACAAAATCTTCCATTTAACAATTACTTTCAAACAGTTCATACACACAATCATATCCTTTCTGATGATAATTTTATATATTCATATTGATTGGTCTAGGGTGATTGGCTTCGGTATCTTTTTCTTTGGATCTAGTTTGAACCGTTGCGAAACTTTGTCACCATTAAGCTTCATTGGCGGTGATGACCTTTGTTGATATCACCACGCTGAGGTCGTGAATGTTGAAATGAGAAACATGGACTGTATAAATGTTTGATAACTTTAATTAGAAAATAAACTATTGAAAAAATATTGGTTCATATTTACGGCGGGGAACCCTTAATCAAAGACATGCAACGGAGAAAAGAAAGATACTGACGAAGACAAAAACTTAACTAGTAAAAAAAATGTCCGCAGTATTTATCGTGGGTTCTTGGTCACTAACAACAATGCCGTTGCCACCTAGATTTCAACATGTAACAAAGTAATAATTAAAAAAAAACTACAATTTAATGCCGTTGCAACTAAGATTTAACGTGTAACAAAGTAATAATTAAAAGAACTACAATTTAATGTTGTTGCCGCTAATATTTAATGTGTAACAAAGTAATAATTAAAAAAATGAAGTAATAATTTTTCCTATCCCATTGCAGTGTCATTGCCAACTTTCCCTTGGCCTTAACACATAGGATGATACCTATGTGAATGTGAATTTTTTTTTAATTTCAATAGACATACATTTTAGTAAAGATTTTGAAGTATCTTGGAGCACTTCATATACTAAAACTAAATTCGTAATTTTATAAAGGTTTGAAAATGGCAATATTCAAAAACATAAATTCTATTTGTCAATTTTCATAAATTAAATAAATAGTAATTTAAGTAATTTATAAATCTCAATAAATATCAATTAAAATAAAATTTGTGAACTGATTAATAAAGTAACTAAAAGATAAAAATTGTCAATATATTTTAGTAATAAATGTTTTGCTTTTAGTCAAAGATTTCCACAAAAAGTACAAATCTCAACAAAATAAATTTTTCTAAAAATATAAAAATGTTAGTTAACATCCTGTAAAGCCAATAAAGAATTGTTGACTTTCAACATAAATAAGCAAAATGTTCTTCTGAAACTAACATAAAAGAATCAATTCTAAAACAAGAGACGCGGAGGCTATAAAACTCTACGTTGTAAATCAAGCGCTTTGTTATTGAGGTAGGAATGCAATGATCAGTAACCAATCAGTAACGGACAATATAAAACCGATAAAACTGATCAAGTACCCATAACTAATTTTATATCTCTTCAAGAATGTTCATCTTTGTCCAGTTAGAGAAATAATACGCCGAAAAGATTCATCGTAAATCAAACTTAGAGGTCCTGTTCTAGTCGGGTAAACATTGAAACTAAATTGTCGCTGACATACTGGACTGAGCAACATTTATTATTCTCGCAGATTGAACGAAAAGCGTATGCATTTTGAATAGTTGCCCTTTAGTAAGTCATTAAATAATAAACGCTCATGCAAGTAGTTGTTTTGTTTCAATTAAATATGCAGTAGGAATTCCCCTCCTTTCTATCGATTACGAAGAGAACTTACGATAAGAAAGACTTTCGATTACGAGGAGAACTTACGATAAGAAAGACTTTCGATTACGATAAGAACGACAGATCACGTTAGCTATTTTAAATTTTAGCATGACGAAACAAATAATAATAATACGTTTTACTGTACTGTAATCCATGAAATTAGTGCAGTAGCATTATTTATGCAAAATAATATATATACCTTAATTAAAAAATACTTCATTGTACTAAAAAATTCTGAACACAATATAAGTCTTTAGCGAGTGCAATTTTGGTTTGTTTCAAATTTGTACCGATAGACTTCATCGCGAAAATATTGCTACAAAGCTTTAAATTTTAATAAACGCAATATTTGTGAATCACAATAAAAGAGTATGCCTGTGCTTCCTTCATGATTAATTTATGATAATAAATACTGAAATTTTGATAATTTCCTTATTTTCGACCTCCTTATAGTAGTTAGATACTCGTTATCTTTGAGTGCAACACACTACTTTCAATTAAAGTTGTTTTTTTAAAAAATAGTATAAAGGGATTAATAGTCCGGAGGTACCGAGGTTTCCTTTCTCCGTAAACTCCTGCATACGACCCCCTGGTGGTGCGGAAGGACTTCTATAAAATTTCTTTCACCGGAATTTGATATTCTCGGCGACAAAAGTTCGTCTTCCTCAGAAAATTGCAGTTTTTTTAGTAACACGACCTTGCAGATCCTTGCACCATAAAACACAAACAAGTATTAAGAGGTGAATACTGAATGAAGGAAAATATGCATATTTACACCGTTTAAAAATAAATAGCCATTTTTGTAGTCTTTACTTTGATGTGTGCGTATATTTTAAGTATGAGAGATACTTCTTAGGTAGGTTAGGTTTAAAATTATCCTAGTTTTTATATGGAACTATATAATCTAATCGTTACAGGTCAAAGTGCAATTTTTATATTAAAATACTAGCTATGCGTTTTCATTTTTCTTCCACTCAATTGCATGCATATCAGCATTCACCTTTGCATACATATCCACAAGCATATCTACTACCAGCGAAGTTCTTTAACTTAAATATGCAGATACAAGCTTGGTGTCGTGAAATGAATGCATGCATGCATGAATGAAGGAATGAAGGAAGGAAGGAAGTTTATTTTGGACAAAATGGTAAAATGCATGTTTGTAGAATGTATTGTAAAATTACGTTTATTATTGACATTTTTCCTGAGCCGTAAAGGGACGAAACTTTGACATCTGACGAAGCCTATATGCCCACGTTCTACTTCAGTGATTTTTAGAGCAAAGAATATAAGGTTATTTATGTGAAATAAACCACAAACTAGTTAAATAAATATGAAGACTTTTTTAAATTACGTGAGTAAAGTTTCTATAATTACATCCTACACACCACCAGAGTGATTAAACACAAAATCCACGAACGAATGAGAAATTTGTGTATACATTATTGTTTCGGAACACAATTTGGTCTATGAAAAATATTTCGGAAATATTTAGCGTCTAATTTGTCTTTTCTAAAGGAAATCTTGATTCTAATTAAGACAATAAGAAGACAGTAAATTTCTAAAGTACTTTAATTCCATCCCGAGAAATTACATAATTAATAGCGATAAAAATGACGAGGATTAATTGGATCTGAAAAAATATCTTCCCTTAATTATCCCAAGTCTTAACAACAAATCGAAGTTCCGTGACCAGAAAATGACACCTTTCTTTAAAGTGATCGAAAAGTGTACGGAAAAGTTCTCTTACCTCTGAAAAAAGTAATCTTTGACAAAGCACTGTAGTTAGCGGAAACCTCTTAAGAAACTCACTAGGATACTCAGCAGAGTCGTCACTTTCTTTGAAAAGTTTTAAGAAGAGGAAACCCTTAACTTTCAGAAGCAAAGTCAAATAGATTATAAGTTTCTTAACCGCAACCTGCTTTCTATTACTAACTACACTCTTTTTCATGAGATAAAACTAGTGGTGTTTGTTTTTTTTTGTAAACGGTGCAAAAGGAAATAATTAACTTCCTTTTATTAAAATACTTAAATTGCAAGTAAGCTAAACTTATTTAATAGTAGAATCATATTCTGTTTTACATTTTTCTACTAAAAAAATGGATAAATAAACATCTGGAAATCTTTTAGGATATTTTTTAGTATTGCTCTCATTTTTATACGAATGCATTTTCTATAATATATGTGTTTCAAAAACATGTTAGGTAATTCAGAGGCGGATCCATACAGGGGATGTAAAACATAGTAAATCCACTTATAACAAGCCTGCACTTAGCGAGGAAAATACATTTTGCTTGGCATAATGATTATGAGCAATAAAATTTAACCGCTTTTAGCGAAGAAGCCTTTTTTGCACAATGAGTTTAACGAGCAATCAAAAAATAGAAAATCAAACTTTTTATAAAAATTCCGTCGTTATATGTGGTTAGTCGTTATAATCGGCGCTCGTTATAACCGATTTCCACTGCATTTTTATGGATTTGGGAGGGGATTATTTTCATAAGTTCCCCTGCCGTAGACGGCCACTTGACAAAAAAAGGATGTAACGATTGACTGGAGCTCACTACAGCTGGTAAAATTTTATCGCTGATTGAAACGCAAAAGGAAAAAATAAAAAGAACACTGACAGAAGAAAATGGAAAGAAACAAGTAAAGTAAAAAAATAAAAGACGTAAATAAGAATAATAATGTTATCGAAATTAACGAAAATGATAAATTTCAATAGGTTAAGGATGCAAAGAAAAGGAAATACGAGATAAAATAAAAATGAAAGTAGATAGAAAGTATTATTGAAAACGGGTAAAAATAAAATTTTACAGTAGTGAAGCAATAGAAAATAATAGCAAAACAATAACTAAGTTTTAGTTATTTGTTTACTTTTTTTCTATTGATTTTACTTTTATTTTATCTTTCTTTCCCTTTTCTTTATTTTCTTAATTTGTCCAACTTATTTTTTTTCATTCTTTCGTTAACTTTCTATTATTTCTATGTATGCCTATTTTTATATACTTTACTTACTTCTATTTTCTCTTATTTTTGATTTCCTGTTCCGAGTGGTGTGTCAACAATTTTTAAAACTACCTTCTCTAAAGAAAGGGAATGTTATAAAAGCCTAGAGCGATAGCATCTGGAATTATTGTATGTTATGTAATAACAATTCAGGAATAATGAAATGATATTAATATGTGTGGAAATAACCCTACAAATAGGGGGGTCAAGGAAAACTGTACCTTTCTAGTTAAAAAGTCAAATTTCCATGGTCCGCAGCCTGCTACTGGTAACCTAAATATGGCTGGGAGGCCCCAGAAGGGGAGGGGTAACATACGTAAAAGTCAAATCACGTAATGTAGGGGGGTGGTGTGAAGTAGATGTCCAAACATGAGAAAAAAAGTGGCAGAGCCACTTTCACTTGAGGTAGAGTCCATTGTTTGGCAATAGAGTACCATGTACCCTCGCCTTCCTGTCCTAGATAGAAATGGACTGAACCAGGATTGTTCTAATTAGGGTACCATGTACCTCAGTTCGATCTTCGAAGTAGCAACTGGCCCAGAAAATTACAGTTTAGAATCCCTCAGACCTTATATTGACCTTATATTATATTTACTTCCTCCAGCGATATTGAAATTGCATGCCATATGAACTTTAAACCTTGAAATCGAAATAAATCCCTCACTTTCCACAAAAGTATGCATTGATTGCCCGTGAAGTTGGAATTCGAATGGTATTTTCACTTCTCATTATCAAATACTTAGCTTAATTGTACATAGTTTCTATGAAATTAGTCAAAAGAGGATATATGGATGATTAGCATCTGTGAGCATTAAGTCAATAAGAGAGATGAACTGCCTTAAATGTATCATTATACAAATTATACCATCGTTGACCGAAGCCATATCAAAACAGTCGTTTTTACGTAGCATACGTATTAAATATTATTGTATAAAATGTATATTTGAATATATATAAAGTGTGGACGTAATAAATGTATAAATATATGCATTTATTTCAAAATAGCTATATCAGTGGCGTACTGACAATTCTCGCAACCCACGCAAGACGGGGGAGCCCCCAGGAAAATGGGGGCCCCCTTTTGTCGTCGTTTATTTTCCATGAAATTTATAAGTAAAAAAATAATATTTTTTAGTTAATAAGGATATTTTTCTTAATCTCAATGTAAAATATAAAATAAAATGAACGCTTTCCAATTGTGGCAAACTCATTACATGTATTTACTTTAGCTGTTTTCACTGCCTTTTTAAAACTAAACTGAACGTTCAAAAATTACTATCTATCTATATTACTATAAATCTAGATGAGTTTTGAATCTATATAGTATACGCTTTGCGTACCAGAACCCTACCTCAAGAAACGGTGACTAATAGACATATGTTCTGTTTAAAATATTGGAATGCGTCGCTGGTTAATTTCTTATAGAAGACACAACACTATTACATATATATATATATACTTTTTTTTCATATGTGCATATACAAATTAATTTTCGTAAACGGGGGCCCCAAAAAATTTTTGCGGGGCCCCAAGATTTTTTGTTACGCCACTGAGCAACACGAATATATAAGGATCTAAATATAATTGCTACATTGAGACCGCAAGTTAAAATACATATTGTGAAGTACTAACTGTTTCTCATATCACTGTTGACTTTTTATTAGCCAGTCCTTAACCACTTGTCGTAAGCCGATCATTAAATAACATATCATTAACCAATCTTTGAAAAATCCATAGGTGCAAGCAGAAATTTCATGAGGGTTTTACAGACTTACAATGGGGAATTTACAGAGTTTCATCTGAATATATTCATATGTATATGCATACAAAATTTCATTGCAATGGGGATTACAACCCCCATCAACACCCCCCTGCGTACGTCTGTGGAGTAACCCGTCATTATCTAATATTCATCACAATCACCAAAAACTCATCTTTGAATGACCATAATTTATATCCATAATTTAAAATTTCAAGAACGAAAATTCAACCAAGTTTTTCAAATGCTTGTAATTTAATTTTTAATTATAAAATAAAACTTAAAAGATGTGATTCTATCCCTTGGTTGGTGTTTTATTTCTTACAACAATATTTAAAAAAATAATCAATTAAAAAAATCGTTACAATAGCCTACACATCCGTTGATTTGCTAATAACTAACATTAATATGTAATTATTGCCTTTCGGGACATATTGCACTTTCGACATTTTGTAGGATACAAAGCAGTTTTTGTTGCCCTATATTTTTCTAAGCTCCCCCTTTTCCCTAGCTTGACCTAGATACTCTAAAATGTGACCCTGAGTGTCCTAATTATTAGTCCCCTTGGCTACAGCTGACCTTCAGCAAGTCAACCGAAGTTCAAAAACTGCCCTCTACATTGATATCAGCCTTGATGCAAGTGGATGACCCTGCAATTTGTTTCCAAGCACACTGCTGACCTACCTTGCATGTCGCATTTTTCTTCAAAAAAGTTTCACCAAAGGGCTTTTAACTGACATTTTGTACCAAACGGTCATAAACATGACAAAGATTACAATACGTTACACATAATCCACAGTTGCACACACTTGCTTCAGGACATCAAAACGTGTTACTTTTGCGGAAAAATGGACACCTTATTGTAAGAACAAATAAGGGAAACTCCAACAATCTTACACAATTTTCAATTATCTACAGTCTTGGCCAATTCTTTCCCATTTATTTTTGTTCCAAACGTGCTTCCAACACTCTAAGACCATGTCGATTTTCTGTAGTGCATTTTTTTAAATTTTTTTTAAGTGAGAATTTATTTATTCGTCACAGAATGTTATACGGTAATATTAACAAAATTAGTTACAATAGCGATTTTAATACCACAATGCGTGTTCAACCTTTGGTTTTGTTTCCTTGAATCTTATTTCATCAATTCAATGACAATGCTTTAGGGACATTCTAGACTTTTTCTCAGTTATGTATTTAAATAAAAATTTAGATAAATTGAGCGCATGTAAATAAGTTTACACGGACGATTTGGTTGAGTTCCCAGTTTTGGGGTGAATGCATAGGCTTATTAAATATATAGATATGTTAAATACAGAACATAAGAAAACATTTGGAGTTATTATGGAGCTCAAACTCCGATTTGTGGAATCAATACAACCAAACACCAACTCATAATTTATAGAACGTACAAAATTGACTCTTATGCTAATAGGTAGGCGAATCAGATGCAAAGGAACGCGTTTTTCTTCCACTTCTTCAAATTGGAATTACTATTAATTACCATATTTCGGAGGAAAACAACTTTAAGGGGTCTTGGGGGGGGTTTCAAATTTTCCAAAAATTGATTTTTTTATTATTTTATCGGAAAGCTCAGTTTTTCCTGGAAATTTCTATACCAAAATTATTGGTTTCCGTGAAACAAGCGAGATACTTCAAAAATTCTAATCGTAGGGAAAGGTAAGTATATGCAATATTTTCCTAAATTTTTTGCTCCTCAATTTTCGAAGTATTTTTTCTTAAAACTTGAAATTTCAGTGTTCTGCGCATAATAATTTTGAAACCATCTAACATATTCTGATAAAATTTGGTAGGAGCATTCGAACTACTACTTAGCATAAAATGACATAGAATTGTGTTAATCGAATAAAAATTTAATTAGTTTTGTCTATATATATATATATATATATATCGTGACAATTTTATGTTTTTTCCATTCGTTGGTTTTAAAATCTAATAAAAAAATATTTTACTTTACGACATACTTGTTTGAGGTTCATATTAAAGTACAAGTCTTTCCCTACAAAATGGTGCCAATATTCTTACGTTACAATCGTAGGTAACCTTAATATCATGAGCGCAAGGAATATGTATGTTTTCGAAGAAAGTAAAAAAGGTGTATGAAGTTGTTTACTTAAAAAAACATATTTTTGTTTCGTTTTTTTAACATATAATTAAACATTAATATATCTATTATCTTCATATTGAAAATGAAGTTGTTATCTTTGATATGTTTCATTCACAATTTGCAGTTTAGAAAGTTGTATATATTGATTGTTTTTCTTATTTTGAAACCCCTAAGTTCCCTTAAGAAAATTTATTTGAATTGTAATTTTTTAGTAAAATAAACAAATTAAATATTCCTTAAAAATTTATACAAAAACCTACAATAATAAAGTTATACTACCAAAAATTTATCCTGGCCAAAAGTATTTCAAATTTGAATATTTATAAAGTGAATACTTGGCTGAAAAAGAAATTCTTTCTTTCAAATAGTGGCCTCCATACCGTGTTATGATTTAGGAATGAATATCCTGTCTTTTAAGACAACAGTATGAAATGAAATAGCATGTATTGACAAATAATAAAATCTTAGTAATTATTGAGAAATGTAAACACAATTTAGAAGATCCTAAACCAGCTTAATATTCAATACGGGACCTTGGTCCAGATATTGTCCATGACCGTCACACTGTTTTGTCCCCTTCGCTAAATTTGACCTCATGTAACGCGGCTGAAGTTCGCCAACCATCCTCTATCCTCGAATCAACCTTGAGGAATACGGGTGGTATTGACATTTGCTGGTAAGTCCACTCTGAACCTTGAATCGAACATTTCTTCCTAAGCAGGTTTAAGGCATGGTCTTGAAGATCTGGTGTTGATGGCTTGCCATAATCAAGCGACCACCAATTTTTGTCAAAATTTTCAGACATTAATCTTGTAAACCATAGAGTAGCAAATTGACTTAAATATTTATATAATTGAGAGTATGTATCCAAAATTTTGAATTCAGTCTATACACTATTTCTGGTAAGTCCAATTGGAATACAGTGATCGCCAGTATTTGATGCACAATCTTATCATATAAATCCTGGCTCTTTAACTGAGGAACGTAGTTTCCATATGCCTAAATTTCAAAACAACTATTATGGCTTTCATAATTTAGGAGATGCCTAAATAATAGCCAGAGCTATGATCTTCGTAATAGGTCCTTCGTTAAATTTAACATCCAAATGATTGGCTGAAGTGCAAAAACCGCACTGAACGCACAAGTTAACCTTGGCGGATTCGGATGGCACTGCTATTCACGGTGGAGGCTCATTTTCGACCTTGAATTTCATATTATTTATTCCCTACAAGTAAAAG
>QLNU02015359.1:24721154-24744691 GCA_006491805.2 Dysdera silvatica | reverse complement strand
TGCATCGTTTTGTGCAGAGCTAAGATGTTTTTTTAAATTCTCAATCGATTCACAGATTTGTTAAAACAAACCATTGCGTCAGATGACATTTTTAAACTTCGTCATCTATTTTTAACAAGCCATGTATTTAATCTAAAACAAAAATAGAGTAAAGCGAAACAATAAGACTAAGAAATTAAATGTCGTTGAGAGAAGAATAGTTTTCTTGAGCTGTGAAAATATTGAAAATCTGGTTTACATGACAAGCGTTCGCATCTTCTATACCTTCAAACTTCAGCCGTATGTTTTAATGGTAGTATATTCAATACAGTTTGTATTTTTTGGAGGACATCTTAAAATACATATAGTAATCAGATATATTATAAAAGCACTCACACACACACATATATACAGGGTGTCCCAGAAGGTCGTTTCCAAACTTCTAGGGGTTGTAGAGGACAAATGAAACGTATCGGCCAATGGAACGCATGTCCGAAACGGAACCGGTTTCTCAATAGAGTGAATTTAGTGTATACGTCCACCTCGCGGCTGCGTAACCAATTACATCAATTAAAATATTTTTTCCACACAGAATTTAAGTGATTCACCTAATAACACAGCAGAGACAAAAACATCCGGAATTCCCTTTTCTGATCCGGATCTGTGTACCACATAGTCAGCAATAAGCATAAAAGTGCCTTTTTTAGCACACTGGAAATGAATTGTGAACTGCTAAGTGTATGCAGCAGGTAGAGGACATGAAAATAAACAATTTTTGTTTAGTCACTTTTTCCTAAAATTAGTCGTTTGGCCGCTACTGTGAATTTAGTGTTCGCATCCAGCGCATTCAAGGTTACCACATATGGCAAAATGCGCCATTTAAAGAATTTCCAAAATTATTTAACGCCAACGGACGGCGGCCTGTCTCTGTTTGGCGACTTGGTATTGCCCCCCTAAGTGCTACTTCTCCTGTATACATATATGCACATAGAAGTAGCACCTCTAGACGATACTTGTCTTGCATGTATACAGGCCTGCACAAAAGTTTAGACACAGAGGCAAATTATAAATAAAAGCGAGAATTTGCATTGAACTTCGCCGATATTGTATCTAAATAATCCTAGAACCAATAATAAATTGTGCAACTTAAAAGATTACCAAAAGTACTGAAACAAAATATCCCAACACCGTAATATTGGAATCTGCATGCCACAAATGTTTAGGCACATATGTCAGATTTATGCAAATTAACGGCGCGAAGTTCCCAAGTGATCGAAGGGGCGTTTCCCAGAGTTGTTATATAAGGCCTGAAATAATTTAGAATGCTTAGAACGATGCCGAAGTCAAAGCAATTTACGAATGACGAGATTTTGAAGATTTGGAGGCTGAAAACTAAAGGTAAATCTGTTACTCAAATTTCTGTTGCATTGAACCGTTCAAAGCGAGGCATTTATCGAGTGTTATCCCGGGGTGATCAGTATCAACCAAAATCACGATCTGGGAGGCCTCGAGTGACCAGCATTCGGGATGATAGACAAATACGAAGATTGGCTTCAAATGAAAGCCTGTCTGCAAATCAAATAAAAAACACGTTAGCAATGCGAGTGTCAAGAGAAACCATACGTAGAAGGATTGTAGAATGCAGGCATTTGAGATATGCAAAAATGCGCCGCAAGCCCTGCTTGCAATTACATCATAAACAAGCACGACTACAATGGGCAAGGCAGCACATATCATACAGTGACGAATGGCTGCAGGTGTTATTTAGTGATGAAAAAAAGTGGAACTTAGATGGTCCCGATGGCCTTTCGCACTACTGGCACGATCTTCGAAAACGCCCCTTAAGTCGGTTCAGCAGACGTCAAGGAGGAGGTTCAGTCATGGTTTGGGGAGCCTTTAGCTTCAATGGACAGACTTCTTTGGCGTTTTTGAATGGAAAACAAGATTCCAAGGCATACCAGGCAACTCTTGAAAGTCACCTATTACCTTTTGGCGAACTTTTATGTGGACGAAACTGGGTTTTCCAACAAGATAATGCGTCCATCCACACATCCAGGTCAACAAAAGAATGGATGAGCGCTAAAAATATTACAGTTCTCGATTGGCCTGCTCTTAGTCCTGACTGTAATCCCATCGAAAATGTATGGGGCATACTAACGAATGTTGTGTATGCCAATGGAAAGCAATATCCGTCCGTTTTAGAACTTAAAAAGGCTATAGAAGAAGCGTGGTTTAATTTTGAACCAGAAACCTTTCAAAATCTTGTGCTTTCAATGAACGACCGCGTATTTAATCTAATACGAAGTAATGGTGGCTACATTGATTATTAAAATTGTTCATTTCCTTATGCAAGTGCTAAAATTTATGTTTGTGCCTAAACTTTTGTGCCACATATTTTACTTATTTTAAGTTATATATTGCAGCAAGTTCGCTACTGATGTGATTTCTGTTCTCAAATTTTTAATTTGCATATTACATGTGTTCATACTTCGTAATATTAAAGTTCCTACTTCTTCAGTTTTAATAGTATTTTGTTATACTCAAATTTGTGTTGTGTCTAAACTTTTGTGCAGGCCTGTATCTGTATAGAGGGAAAGTAGCACGTAGTAGGGACTCGAAAATTCTTTTCTGACCCGATGGAAGACTACATAAATAATATTCCATTGCAGTAAACCATACCCCCCTCACCTAACGCCGATCCTGACTAAAATATGTATTATGAATTATACATAGATTGTAATTAATTTATGTCAGTTTATATGTATTTCAATAATATTAAATAACTTCGACATTTTTATCGACACAGCTGAGATTTCTTTAGCATTGTCAATATTGTTTGACCCCAGTTCGGTCTAATACAGTATGAGATATTCACTTATCAGTAATTACAACACTTCAACATTTACAAACTTTACTTTCTGATCTGTCAGACCATGACAAACAAGTTTTACATAGGAAGTTGTGTCCGGAAAGGCGACCGTTAGAGGGCGATGTTCGCAGGCGTACTGGAGACGGGGAAGCGGGATCATTTCAGGTGAGGGCGTTGCAGGAGAAGGATGCATCGGTTCAGTAACAGTGAATTGGCAGATATGCATTACGTTTATGGCGCCGTGGATGGAAATGGACGTGCCGCCGTACGCATGTACCAAAAGCGCTTCCCAAACAGACGTCTGCCAAGTCGTTCATTGTTTGGACAATTGCACCGCAGATTATATGAGGCAGATGCTTTCCATGTATCCTCTCTCGTCAGCCATCAACGTACTACACGCTCACCTTTCATAGAAGAAGCTGTGTTACGGGAAATTGAGAGGAACCCGCAAATAAGTATAAGAGCAATCGAACACGACCTTGGTGTGTCTCGCTCCAGCGTTATGCGTACATTGCACGAGGACAACCTACACCCGTACCACATTCAAAGAGTACAGGCACTGGGCGCAGTCGATTATCCTCAACGTGTTGCATTCGCACGTTGGTATTTGGATACAAGTCTCTCACAACGGGCATTTCCATCGTCGATTCTATTTACTGATGAAGCGACTTTTTCACGAGACGGTATCCTCAACCTGCCTAACATGCATATGTGGGTGCACGACAACTCAAGAAGTGAATGTGCCCATGCAAGCCAACAGCGCTTTAGTACAAATGTGTGGGCTGGTATTATCGTTGACTTTTTAATTGGTCCTTGCGTATTACCTAAAAACGTGAGTGGTTATATTTATAAGATTTTTTTAGAAGAGGTGTTGCCGAATTTGTTGGCTGAAGTTCCAGCAGCTTCACGTCGACACATCTGGTTTCAGAATGATTGCGCCCACCCCCTTTTCCATTTCAGCACGAACGTGCCGGCCTACCTTGATTGGATCTATCCTCATCACTAGATTAGCAGTGGCGGACCAGTGGCATGACCACCACGATCCCCCGACCTCACACCCCTGCATTTCTTCCCGTGGGGATACATGAAGTCTCTGGTACACAACACACCTGTAACATCCGACTTCAACCTTGTCGCCAGGATCGTGGAAGCAGCGGCACGTGTCCGTGAAAAACTTGGCCAATTTCAATGCGTACGAGACTCCATGCGCCGACGTTGTCAAGCCTGCATTGTGGAAAATGGAAGGAATTTTGAACATCTTCTATGATGTAACTATGACTTTTTCCTTCATAACGCAGCCTTAAGTTTGTTAATAAAGTCATGTTAACACCGCTTTCGACTTCCTTTCTTTGTGTGTTGGTCACGTTGCTGTAGCACCGCACGGTTTCATTTCCAAACACAACTTCCTATGTTAAACTTGTTCGCAATGGTCTGATAGATCAAAACGTAGAATTTTTAAGTGTTGAAGTGTTGTAATTACTGATAAGTAAATGTCCAATACTGCATTGGTCAGAACTGGGGTCAAACAATATTGACAAGGTCAAAGAAATCTCAGATGTCGATAAAAATGTCGAAGTTATTTAATGTTATTGAAATGCACATAAACTGACATAAATTAATTACAATCCATGTATAATTCATAATATATATTTTAGTCACGGCTGGCGTTAGGTGAGGGGGAGCATGGTTTACTGCAATGGAATATTACTTATGTAGTGTTCCATCGGGCCAGCAACAGATTTTTCGAGCCCCTACGTGCTACTTTCCCTCTATATAGATATGCATGTAGGTCAAGTATCATCTAGGGGCGTTACTTCTCCTGCGTGCATATGTGTATACAGGGGAAGTAGCACTTAGAGAACAAGAATCGCCCGGCGCTGAGAAAGGAGCTGCCGTCCGTTGGCGTTAAATAATTGTTCTTAAATGGATGTTTCATATGTGTTAACCTTGAATGCACTGGATGCGAGCATTAAATTCATATGGCAGCCAAACGACTAATTTTAAGAAAAAGTGACTAGATAAAAATTGTTTATTTTCATGTCCTCTACCTGCTGTATTCTTGGCAGTGGACGTATAGACTAGAGGCCACTCTCTATTGCGAAACGGGTTCCGTTTCGGACATGGGTTCCATTGGCCGATATGTTTCATTTGGTGTTTTCTACAACCCCTAGAAGTTTGGAAACGACCTTCTGGGACACCCTGTATATATATATATATAATCATATTCAACCATTACCTACATACTGCTCGATGAAGATCTCTCCAAATGCTTTCTACACAAGTCTGTCCTGGGCCATTAGTTTCCACGTCACCCCAACCTCTTTTCTTATTTCATCCAACCATCTAGTTGGAGGATGTTTTCTAGGTCTTTGGTGGTCTCTTAGAATCCAGTTGAGATTTTGCGTTGTCTATCGTTGATCAGACCTTCTTGCGATATGCCCAGCCCATTGCCATTTCAGTCTTTTTACTTTAACAATAATATCCTCTACTCTAGTTTTCTCTCTCACCCAAGTGTTTCTTTTTCGATCTCCCCTAGTTATTCCAAGCGTGCACCTCTCCATGTTCCTTTGGGTTGTCTGTAACTTCCGTATTGCTACAATTATTAAACTCCATATCTCTGATCCATAAAAGAGGACGGGCAATACACACTGGTTGAAGACCTTTCAGTTTTAAACACAAAGGGAAATTTCCCCTCGGGATAAAACTGTTTCTTCCAAATGCACTCCAACCAAGTTTGATACGTCTGTTGAGTTTTTTCATAATGTTGCGTTCCATTGAAATCAGTTGGTCAAGGTAAAAATATGAAACTGGAATTTCTAGCTCAATATTGTCAACACGTATATTTGTTTTCTCTACGAAATTATTGAACATGATTTTTTTATAGGTTGATCTTGACTCCAACTTCTCTACTTCTAGTTGAGATCTCCTGTACTATGTTTTGGAGTTCGGATGGGTTCGTTGAAACAATAACAATGTTATCAGCAAACCGCAGATTGTACATATATACATATATAAAGTGAATTCGTAATAAGTCGAAGTCTGATAAATCGAATATTTATGTGTGTCGAAGTTTTTACTAAGTCCCGGTCCCGTCTATTAAAATTCAACATTTTTTTTCCTTAAGCTGAAGTGGCCATCTTTTAAGTCGAAGTTCTCTTTACCCGTCGTCACCCGCCGTAAGAGTTTTAACTCAGTGGAATCTTTCCAGCTTCCTGCTTGCATTTCCAAACCCCACTTTTCAGATAATGAAATGTTTGTTGTTTAAAACAGTTAGAGCAGTTGTTTGTTAGAGCAGTTAGTGAATACTACGCGATGTTTTGTTGTTCTAGCATGGTGTTTTAAGATATGTAAACGAAAATATCCTTAATTTGAAACAAAAAGTGGATTTGACAAGAGATCTTGAGAAGGATCCGAACTTAGGAAAAAATGATCTTGCAGAGAAATATGCTTCCCACCCAATGTCGGACGCAGCTTTCGTTTGGAGGAGGGGGGGGGGTCACGTACGGAATTTGCCATGGTCTTGGAATAACACCCTTCATTTATCATGCAAGTTGGAATTTTTTACAGTGAAAAAATATATTTTGGGGGGGCCATGATTCCTGTGATCTCTACGCTGTGCCCGCTCTCGATACCATCCAACATGCTATCAACAATTTTGATGAGTAAAGAATAAATTTTGGAAAAGACGCTAGTGCAATGTTGATCCGAAATATAAGAGACTAAACGCCCATGCTTTTCCTGATGTTGAATCCACTTTTTGAAGTGTTTTGAATCGTACAGGAGCCAGAACAGTAAAATTCCTCTTAGTGGTACGATACTAGGCGAAAAAGCTATGGAGTTTGCTAGTTTGTTGAATACGAGGGACTTCAACGCAAGTGCAGGATGTCTTGAGAAATTCAAGACAAAACCCACCATTGTGTTTTGGACTTTACACCTGTGA
This sequence comes from Dysdera silvatica, assembly GCA_006491805.2. Classification (NCBI taxonomy): domain Eukaryota; kingdom Metazoa; phylum Arthropoda; class Arachnida; order Araneae; family Dysderidae; genus Dysdera; species Dysdera silvatica. The sequence goes on along the minus strand of QLNU02015359.1, from coordinate 24,737,903 downwards.
AGGAAAAGATGCGACCAATGGAGACTCTGAGGAAAAGAAACGGTAAAATTTCTCGATGCGGTATCTTGAAAGTAGAGATAACGTATACGAAATTTTGTTCGCGTTTTTACAAAAGGTAAATAATTTCACGAATGGAGAATTGCCTCAGAAACAATCCAAAATAATCCGATATTTTGATAAAGTATAATATAATGTAAGTACCGTTTCCTGTGTTCAAAATATTGCTAGGTAATGCAAAATTGCATTTACCAATAAATAATACGGTACATAAAATGAGTAACTTCTAATTATTAATGTAATACTCTGCGTTTTGGAAACGAAGTTACTGTATAAAACGATAAGTAATTTACGTTTTATACAAGTCCAATCAACGACAAATGTTAAGTTGAACTTCCGATAACTCGACGTTTTAATCGGTCCCCAGGAATTCGACTTATGGCGAATTCACTGTATATATATATATAGTATAACACAATGCATTAAAAGGAGAGGATGGCACCGTAACAAGAAATAGGGAAGAAATACTTAGAAGAGTTGAAGAATTCTACAAAAAACTATATGAAAGTAACAGTGGATTAAACGAAGACACTGAAATAGTCGAAGGAACAGCTCCTAAAATCTTAAAAGAAGAAGTTTCATTTGCAATAAAAAGTATGAAGAAAGGAAGAGCCCCTGGCGATGATGGTATTACATTAGATATCCTAAAAGAAGCTGGAGAATATGTAGAAGACATACTTGCAAAATTCTTTACCAAATGTCTTAACAGCGGTAACATACCAAACCAATGGGATTCTGCAACAGTAATTCTTTTGCATAAAAAAGGTGATAAAGAGGATTTGAAAAATTACCGACCAATTAGCTTGTTACCTGCTATTTATAAAATCTTCACAAAAGTGCTAACACATCGCCTGCAGAAAAAATTAGATGCAGCTCAACCAAGAGAACAAGCTGGATTTCGAAGTGGATTCAGTACAGTGGACCATATTCAAGTATTAAGAGAATTAATTGAAAGAACACATGAATATGAACTTCCATTGTGTGTTGCATTTATTGACTATGAGAAGGCCTTTGACTCTATTAAAACATCAGCAGTCATCAACTCTTTAAGATCAACAGACATTGAGGATGTGTACATTGACATGGTGAAACGTGTGTATAAAAATGCAAGTGCAAAATTTCGGTTACATAAAGATACCAAAACTATCAAACTTGGCAAAGGGGTGAGGCAGGGAGATACCATTTCTCCAAAACTTTTTACTTCAGCTTTACAGATGATTTTTCAGCTGATAAATTGGAATAACAAGGGAATAAAAATAAATGGTGAATATTTAAATCATTTGCGGTTTGCTGATGACATTGTTATTTTTTCAACGAACCCATCAGAACTCCAAGACATGGTACAGGAGCTCTCAACTAGAAGTAAAGAAGTTGGACTCAAGATGAACCTACAAAAAACTAAGATCATGTTCAATAATTTTGTAGAGGAAACAAAAATACAAGTTGACAACATTGAGCTAGAAATTGCTGATTCATATATTTACCTTGGCCAGCTGATTTCAATGGATGGCAACATTATGAAAGAACTCAACAGACGTATTAAACTTGGCTGGAGTGCATTTGGAAGAAACAGTTTTATCCTGAAGGGGAAATTGCCTTTGTGTCTAAAAAGAAAGGTCTTCAACCAGTGTGTATTGCCAGTCCTCTCTTATGGATCAGAGACATGGAGTCTAACAGTTGGAGCAATACGAAAGTTACAGACAACGCAAAGGAGCATGGAGAGGTGCATGCTTGGAATAACTAGGAGAGATCGAAAAAGAAACACTTGGGTGAGAGAGCAAACTAGAGTAGAGGACATCATTGTTAAAGTAAAAGGGCTGAAATGGCGATGGGCTGGGCATATTGCAAGAAGAACTGATCAACGATGGACAACAGAAATTCTGAACTGGATTCCAAGAGACCACCGAAGACCTAGAAAACGTCCTCAAACTAGATGGGTGGATGAAATAAGAAAACAGGTTGGGGTGACGTGGAAACGAATGGCCCAGGATAGACTTGTGTGGAAAGCATTTGGAGAGACCTTCATCCAGCAGTGGATAGATAATGGTTGAATATGATGATGATGATATATATATAATTATAACACCGGAAAAGAGCTCAAATCTTACTCTAATCCCTTTATGACAAAATTAAAACTGGACGAGTTTTAGTTACGTCATAAAAGATACAGCGCAATAATAAAATAAACAATATAACAATAAAATAACACTTTAAGAAAACAATATTATCATAAAAAGCTCATATTAAACCGCAAATACTAATTTAGTTAGTTAGTTAATTAATTGAATTTCATAGAGGCACCTAACTAGTAAATAAATTAGTTTTCCAATTCCTTTAAAATCAATAAATTAAAATAGTCTTTCGCAGCAAATGAATTATTTGTTCTGTAAAACCAACTGATTTCAATGATTCATGGGCTTAGCGTTAGCTTTCTGGGGCACCTTCAACTCTGCTCTGCAATCACCAATACTTCGTTTCACTTCATCTCACCCATAGAATTCTTTTCAATTATGATCAATGCCGAATTATACGACGCCGTATCCAATGATACGCAATTTTAGTTGGTTACTATAAATAAAACTCTTGTTTACAGTAAACAATAAATGCTCCGAGTACTAATAGCAAAACCATAACAGATTGAGAATAAGTAACTATTTGTTTATTTTAATTTCAAACGACTCGTTTACACTAATTCTGCACATACAAAGTATGTCTCTACAAAAATGTTGTTAAATAATTATATCCATCTACAGCAAAGTATTTAATTTTGGGGCGGTTCAAAATTTATTTTACAAAATAAAAATGAATACAAATGTGCCAGTTTTATAAAAAAGAAATATAAATACATTCATTATATAAAATTAAATAAGAAAATACCAATTTTGCCTTCAGACGCTATTATAAAATTTGCTTGTAGTTTTGCCAAGAAAATTTAATTTTTTATAACGTTCCCTTTTGGGAGAGTTCAATTATTTACGTAAGAACGTTTGGGGGAGAGGGTTTGCTGTTATACTTATTTTCCTATGTTAGCCAATGTTAATTTTTGCTTATTGCTGGGGAAGGGTATAAAATTGCCAAATTATTGATTTATTGTAATACTTGAATCTTCCTTTTTTTTAAAAAAATTCTGTATATTTTACTTTAAAGTATTCTCAAATTAGTGGTTTACGTAACGAGATCTTGTGGTCAGAATTTTCATAATTATTCAAGGTTTGAGTTTCTTCCTCCCCATTTTTACAAGTTTGACAAGTAAATATATACATGTATTTTTTTTCCTATTACAAATTTAGTTTGGAGGGGCGATACCTAAGATCTCTCTCTAGATACGGGCATAATCTACAGTAAGAAAATAACCACAATTCGCTAATGACGCTTTATGATAGCGAGCTGGAACCAAACATATCACATAACCTACGTACGTTTGAAATACACCTGCATCTCAGTAAAAGTGCGCTACGGGATTATTTAACACCAGGTTTACCATGAGTTGACATATGTCAATTTCTACCAAAGGAGGTTAATATGACCTTTTTCGTATTTAATTAGAAAAAAATATAAATTGACCTATCTATTATGAAGTTTAAGTAGAAGAAACGAACCTCAATAAAATTACATCAGTTAATAATAATTAGTTTGTATTATTTTTTTATTTTTGATATTTTAACGTAAAGCAATTTTTATAAATTGCAATTTTTTTTCCGTACATACTCCACAAACGTATCTTTTGTAACTGCCACAGGTAACTTGAGTTTTATTTTCATTGCAAAGGCCTATTTGGAATTTTTTTTTTCTTGTTCCGGAACTCTCGACTGCATCCACCAACAGCTCATTCAAATTTTCTGATTCAGATGAACCTGTGTAATTAGCAAATTAGCAGCAAGTTCTTCTGCTATTTAGATTAGATTTGTGATTATATGTCTTATAAATATAAGCAAAAATTAATTAAAATATCCTCATAAAATACGGCAAGAATTTTCTTGAAGAAAATTAACGAAAAGTTTTCTCAGGGGGGGTGAAAATGACCCCTTGGTAAACCTAGTGTTAAAGTATGGGCAAGGGTCATGTTATTGAGATGCTAGACACTAAAACAAACTCTCTAAGATTGAACTAAAAAACTAAATACCTTATGCCCTACTTGTTTTGTTTGGCGTTATACCTTCTAGTTACTACTTAAAATCACTTCTTTGAAGTTAATTCTTGGAGTTATTCTTTGAAGTTATTTCTTGGAGTTACTCTTTGAAGTTACTTCTTGGAGTTATTCTTTGAAGTTACTTCTTGAAGTTACTCTTTGAAGTTACTTCTTGGACTTATTGTTTTTTTTCCTCGAGACATCAGTGTAACTGAATGCATTGTCCGTCCTATCTCTAGTTCCACCCCCACCCTGTTTATTTCAATCATCGGGGCACCACACTTTTCAGAATTAAGTTTTTATTTAAGGAACTTACTGGTGAGCTCAGGAAAGTAGAGAAGCGTTCATGATAGATATAAGCAGAATATCTCTTACCTTTGCGTTATCTCAACTTTCAGGAATTAACTAGTTTAATTACTAATTTTATTATTAACTTTTTTATGTGACTTAATTACTCAGTGAGCCTTCAATAACCAAATTATCAGAGAGAATTTTTGGAGGAGCAGGAGAATAAATTATGGAGGATTGTGTATCACCTCATTTATAATTTTTAAGTTAGCGTTTTTGAATAACTCCGTGCATTCTTCTAATATGTGTAGTTTATTAAATTCATATTTAAGAAATATGTAGCACAGCTCATTTACATATAATTAAGAAAATGGAATAATCCATACAATTTACCGTCTCAGTTACTTTTGGCTTTCTACAAGATATTCTATTAAAAATATGAAGCACCGATTATAATTTATTACAAAATAATTCTTTCAAACTTTTTTGTGGCATTTAAATGTTTTATACCATTAAATTGCCATTGAAAAACATTTTTCAATGGCATTTTAATGGCAATTCCGTCAAACTGAAAAAATATTTTAAAATTAACAACTTTTTCAATGTAAAAGCAATTATGAAATATACAGGCATGATTCTAAATTTAAGTTTGCATAAAAATTTGTTTACTTAATCCTTAAAATATAAAACAAAATAATTTTTGTAGCCCAATGTGTAAGGCAACGCCCATATGAAAGCGTTGTTTCAACTACGATTATCTAGATAGGCTGAAAACAGTATCTATAAAGAACTGCACAAATACATTGGTTTCTGTAAGTATATCGATAAATATTATGACTCGATTTATTTATCACAAGCTGACTTATTAAGGAAATTATTTCTATTTACCTTCAGATCTCACGATACCATGGTAAGATACTTCGTCTCGGTTATTCAAAGGTCCTATAGCCCATACAATAGCTTGTGGTCCATCTGAATACACGTGTTGATCGTATTTTTCATCCACTAATAAATAAATAAATAAATAAAATATATAAATAAATGGTACACCCAATAAGAGTAATCCTGTGTTGTCCCTGATGAACAAATTTCTTAAGATTTAAAAATACTTTTACTAAGATATGCTTTAATTTACTCCTGAAGTGATTTTACCTGCTACTACTCGCTTGTTAAGTTTCCTGTGTTTGCTGCTAAACTGGCGATGTAGTCGTTATTTTGGTCGAGTGAAATAAGTTATTTATGTATTATATATCAAATAAAATGCATTACGAAATTCATAAAGGTATAATACGCATGATTATTTAGGCAAAATTGGCATAAACAACAACATCGATTTTAAATTTAAAAATTATTTTTGAAGCCATCGACTTACATCCAACTTGAGGTCTTTTGAACGTTATCATGGTATACCCATTAACGGTGGCCGCATTCAAAAGCTTTGCACTGTCGGTTCCATCTGGATGTCTGACGTCAGGGCAACTGCCCCTCTGTCCTACACACTGCAAAAATGAAGATGAAATTAGTGATATTTCCTAGCGGCATTACGTTTAGTAAGGGTAAACAAAGAAATATCCCTTTTAATTTCCCTCCTCTTAATATTAATTCGCCACTGCTTGTGCTAAACAAATCTGAGAGGACAAGCTTACAAGCTTATTTAGTTACCTACTGAAGTAGAATGCTTCCTTTAATAAGAAAATATATATCATTGCATTTTAATTAAATATTTCAATTAATAAATTTGATTGATTCGCAATAAATACATTGTTGCCCCTTAATGATCCATTAACTAATCTTACCACATCTTGCTGTGGCGCAGTGGTTTGGCGTTTACTAGAATACTCTTAATCCGGGTTTGGCCCGTGACGGGGCTAAAAAAATTTCTCGATAACAACTTACTATTGTTCAAGATTGGCTCTCTAGGTCATATGAAGCTCATATTCCTCGTAGAAATTTAGCTTCACCGACCTACGGAAGGGCGTAAGGTAGTGCATTTAACCCGGGTTTGATTCTAAATAGTGTTGTAGAACCTATGTCCTTTTTTTCTACCCACCGTAGTTCGAAGCGTGGTTCCCTTGTCGATAAAGATTCAGATTCCTCGGACACATTTAATTCCCGGCGCAGCATCTTTGTTGTCGCTACACTGTAAAAAAGTTGTCCAAGTATCATCCCAACGGCAACATGTTGACTTTAAATCCACCGTAAAAAATTTGTTCAACTGTTATCCCAAAGAAAACATTTTCACTTTAAATCCAGCGTAAAAAATGTGTCCAACTGTTATCCCAACGATAACATATTGGCTTTCAATCCACCGTAAACACTTGCCCAACTATTATCCTAACGAAAACATTTTTACTTTAAATCCACCGTAAAAAAAAACTTTTCTAATTATTATCCCACCAAAAGCACTTTGACTTTAAATCTACCGTAAAAATATTTGTCTAACTGTTATCCCAACGAAAACATTTTAAATCTAAATCCACCGTAAAAAAAATTCTTCCAACTATTATCGTAACTAAAATATTTTGATTTTAAATCTTCAAAGACAGTGTTGATATTCATTTCAATTTCGCGATATTTGATAACTTCGAACGATTTTAATTATCTCCTGAACGTAAGAGATATAACAAATGATAATTTGATGTCATGGAGATTAATATTTTCCAACTTAACAAATATAAACATATCGTTTCGTGTTTAAAAGCAAAGATGCAACTTGTTTTCACCGGTTATATAATAAACTATTATAGAAATTTATAAAACATACTTATTCTAGAAATTTAGATACATACACTACAAACGCACTCGTTCATGTATACTCAAAATTAAATATATATATTCAATATATTTAAATATACATCCAATAAAATACGAAATATATGGCGACGAAAACGTTGCAAAATTCAGTTTATATGAAAACATATAAACTTAGAAATAGAAAAAATACGATCTCTACAGACACTTAATTCTATTAAGTAATACTAAACCATTTTAATTTACAAAAGTATTTGGTCTTTAATGACAACACAATAGCATTTGCTTTTGCATAGTAGTATTAATTTTAAGCACAAGTACAGACATACTATTTCACTAGAGCATAGATATGCAATTAGATAGATAGATAGAATAGGCACATAAAATTACATATTTTAACCCTTCCAGAGATAGTGCATATAAATACATACCGACTCTGAAACCTCAGAAAAAATTCATGTTTTAAGGATTTCAGTGAACTTGGGCATGATCCAAATGCATTTATTTTCTTTAGTTACAGAATGGGAGAACAAAGTTGCAAATTTAAAGTCTTTCATTAAATAGAACTATAAAGGAAAGAAACTGAACCGAAAAAGTTAATGGAGTACTTGGAGAGGCTGGTAAATAGTAGAATGAAAATAACTTCCGGGAATAAAAGCGCTAATTTGAACGAGTAAAAGCGCTGAATTTTTCAAACTTGTGAGAGCGCATAAATGGTTTTATCAATGGCAAAGTTGTGTAGAATAGAGGTGCACAATCGGGGGCGGACTCGGTCTTCTCAAAGGGCGCATACCTTGGATTTTCGGAGGGCGCGAGTCCTTGTTCATGCGTGGGCGTGAGTCCTATCGCCCGTGAGGGCGCATCGCTCCGAGGGTCAGTGACCCAGTCCACCCTTGTGCCCAATATATGCAAAGGTGTCTTCTTTAGTAATATTATACTTTAGTGGACTATATTAATTTCAATCGGTTTTCAAAAATTTAGTTCAATAAATTTTAAAGGCAAACGTAAGAATGTCATTTAAAATAAACGAAAAAACGTTAAAATATATGGATCAATTGAATTTTGAAGAGACAGGGAAAGAACATTGCGTTATATGATTAAGTTAAGTTTACTTCAACCAAGAAAATTGACCTAGGTTTCCTGAAAAATTTAATAACTAATTATTATTATTATATAAATAAAAATATAACTAATCATTTGAATTAATAATTCCCATAAAAGCGGATTATTGTCGTCAATTTCTTACTGCCCCAACACTCCTCCCATCCTGCACACACACACTCCTTAAAAACCAACGTCTGTCACTTGCAGGATATAGACTTTTTCATAATCTGGTTAATGTCACTTGTGAATTTGTACATCCCTAAACCAGAATTGAGCAGCTCTAACTTGTAGTTGGGGACGACAGAAGTAACAACTATTAAAGGGCAAAATTTTATATTATTCCACATAGATGTACGCAGAAAGTTCATACGGGAAGGTATAGGCTCAATATGGGGTTACGAAGCCACAACTCATATATTACTAAGTTAATAAAATATATAAAATTATATAAAAATTTCATTTAATAATTCATATTTTATCATAATTTATATTCATCATAATTTTATATAAAATTATATAAATTAGTTATATAAAATTTCATTGCACTGCATTAACACACTCCCTGCGCATGCCACTACTATTCCAATAACCTCGGATGTTGAAAGAACATTTTCGGCCGTAGCGTATCACAAAACGATAGAAGAGAAAGATGAACTGTTCAGAATATCGAAAGACACATTGTAACATACAGTAATAAAAATTATGCTTCTATTATTTACTATATGATTTTATGTATATTAAATATTTATATTCAGTTAATTAGAAATAATAATAAATCAGTTTTTTTAAGACGCAAAACGTGTGTTTTTTCAAATAAGTGACAGGATATTTAAGTCATTTGCGAACGCAAAATGTTCCTAAGTGTGTTACAGACTTACGAAGGTATTACAGAGCTACAACACCGTATATTCATATGTATATATAAAAAATTCCATGGCAATTGGGGGAGGATTATGACCCCACTAACACTTATTGCTTACGCCACTAATTTAAATGCGTGTTTTTCATTTTAAGTGGTTTTTTTTTTTCAATTTTAGAGCACATGAATTTCTACTGTTTTATATATCGTTTGTTTGTGGTTTTACGGCTCAAAGACTACAGTGGTCATGCTGCGCCGGGACCTACTGTTTTCCGAGGAATCCGAACCTCTTAAGGCCTAGGGAACCAAACCCCGGACTACAGTGAGCAGTGCGATCTTTATGAGATCTCTGAGTAAGCGTTCTTTGCACTGCTGGGAGTCGAACCCGGATTAGCCGCGCAATAGGAGAACGCGTTACCACACTGCGCCACCGCAGGGGGCCCCTTTATATAACATATACCGTATACATAAATGATACTTATTATATTACTTATATTCCTTATGCTATATATTGCTTATATTACTTATATTCACTCATGTTCATAGGATTTTAAAAACAAAATAGGTTTGCAAAAACGTAATAGTAAAAAGCTTCGAAGTTGCTCTATTTTTGGTCTGTAGGTTGGACCCTTCTCAAATGGTAGGAAGGATTTAACTCCCCCCACGTGAATGGTCTCGTTAAAAATATTAGAAAAACCAGTTTTGCTGTACAGTAGCGTAGCCAAAAAGTTCATAAGGGGGTTATAGGCTTAATGGGAGGGGTTACAGAGCTACAACTCATATATTCCTATGTTAAATATACAAAATTTCATTGCAATGGGGGGTTACAACCCCCAAAACCGCCCCTTGGAGAGGCTTATGCTGTCATACATGCTCATTCCACCAATAGTTCCATAGTAGGAACTGTGAAAACACGGCACAAACTTATTCTAAACATCTATGGAATGAAAAGACAATGTCTCAAAGAAACAAATTTGCAATGTTAAAAAAATACCACTTTGTCCACAGCTGGGTTTGCCTGTTTGGCGAAGCAATAACTCTGTAAAGAACAAATCTTGAAACAGAAAGAAAAGCTTGATTGGTGGAAGAAATGCCCTTTTGTTTATTCTCGCAGTTGATTGGACATAGCGAATGGTAATAAATCCCCTGATTCGTTGATCCCGCCGTTTGTCAAATACTCCCTAAAAACAGTCCCGGAAAATATATTAGAAGTAAGCATGGGTTCTGCTCTCACGTATTAAGGATCAGGAAACCTACTGGCTTCCTCCACCCTCTCGGGAATCGTCACTGCTATGCTCGTCCATAGCAGACGATTTTCTTTTCCCGCTGCTGGTTAGTAACATCAAATGATAAAAAATTTAAGCACACCACGGGATGAAAGTCTCAGGTGTGCCATAAATTATCTGCTACAGAGCGTGACATGAAAACAAGGAACACCGTTTCCTTATTGCTCTAATTAAATACCCTAAATTCTTTATTACCTGATTAATCGGCGAATCGTATTGCTTGTAATTTCGTTTCGAGATGGAAACACTTTTATTATCCTTTAGGCCTAGATTCTCATACAAAAATAAATATTTCTTCCCGATAAAAAAGTAAAATTTAAATATATTTACAGTGTTGCTTCCCAATAAGGGTCATGCATGGGGACAGGACATTTTCTCCATTAAACATAGGTGTCCCTTTTCTGGAGGCACACGTATGGCATGGTGCTGACGGAATGCTTGTTTGGAATCATTGTTTGGTATATAAAATCAGGAGGCATTTGTAGTGGCACTATTTTGGGTGTGTTTTGGTAACGTCTGTGTGTGTGTGTGTGTACGTACATGTACATCGTAACCGCTCATTCCTTATACACAAATCTCAACAAAATTACAGCTTCCATTAACATCATGGAACTTCCACAACAAACAACTGCATAAGCATAAAATCGACGTAGCTTTACTTAAAATACGTTAAATATATATTTCGACGTTGTAAAATGTAGTTCGCTTTGTGTCGGGGAAAGCCTACACCTATGCGTTTCGGGCATTCGTCCCTGTCCTTCATCAGAAATCGACTGAAGCTAACTCCAAGTCAACACAGAGTGTTGCCATTTCATGTTTCTGTTCCCTGTCTGGCGAAAACACCACCTATTGAGAATATAAAAAGCAGAGAAAATTGAAAAATGAGAAGAGAGCAATTACTGAGAGAATTTCAATATGGCTTTCCATGCAATACTGAAGAAAGACGTAGATTCATGATCATTAACAAGATTATTTGACCAGTTGTCTGAGTGTCCACAAATAAACCTTCCAAAAAACTTAACTTCGATGGTGATCTATGTTGATAAATACTGAATCTGAATTTTTCAAAAACCTAAAAATATCATTATTCTCCCGGGAATAAACAGCGATGGAAAAATTTTGAAATCTCACTTTTTCCACATAATCTTCGGGCTATTTAAGCCGAGATTTAAGGGAATATTTAGTTTGGCTACGTGTTATATTCCCACCGCCCCCCCCTCCAGCACGGAAAAAAATACATTTGAAGGATGGATTTTGTTACAAACTGAGTAACCGAAAGTTTCTGAAGACTGAGAAATAATAAAAAAATTATCAAAGTCAAACTTTTTCTTCTTCATCCCCTATAAGCGGGTTTAAAGTTAAGAACGTGAGGAAAGTCGAGATTCTAAGCACAGCAAAAAAGTCAACTCTTATTTCGAGCTAGTTCTTGGATTATTCAAATAAAATCCCCAAGTTTATAAGAACAACATATTTGTTTGTATGTTTACATAAGATGATTCAATAATGAATCGTATGCAGCGGAGCCAGCAATGTAACATTACCTTCAACCCACGTTACGTTAACGCAAGCGAAGTTTACTAAGGATGGAACCCATAGCCCTATCAGTTCAAAGGATGTAGTTGCCATGACAACTGAGACATCAATGACGCCAAAACTTTGCTATTTACGCAAACAATTCACGTGGGAAGTGCTTTGAGGCAAATTCCCTTACCAGACGCTAATAATACCTTTGCACAAAAGACTTTTGATAGTTCAACTGTGAGATATGCAAAAGTTAAAGCGGAAGAATATCTTGAAAAAGAATAAGAGAAAAGAAGAGTAAGAAAGGAATAGAAACAAAACAAAAATGTAAAATATAAAGAGCCAAAACTCTACAGAACAGTTACAGAACTCTACAGAAGTTCTACAAAACTACGTAGTAAAGGAAACTTAGTAAAAGAATTTACTAAAGGAACTTAGAAGAGGAACTTACTAAAGAAATTTAGTAAAAGAAATACAAATTTCTTATTATTAGTAATGGAAACTCATTCCCGTAGATTGTAGACAAGAAATGTGAAAGAAACTTGTTAAATATTCAAACATATAATCGGCGAAAGAAATTTATTAAAGAAATCCTAAAAATATCATACAAATTTTATACAATATTAGTGATATAGAAAGGATTGAAAATTAGCTCAGCTAGCGTGTAAAAAATGTACACCGCTCAACAAAATTAATCGAACTTTTTTCCCATAGTTCATTATTAAAGTTGACGGTTTGGTAACATCACTTATCAGACCATTCATATAATTTTACATAATCGCAATATATAATCCTATGATTTATTCTGCCTTCTTATTTCATAGTACACAATTGTAAAGTATATCGCTAGAGACGATTTTTCGGGATCCATCGAAACATATTTGAGTCTGTCACATTTTCCAAATGTTTTGTTAATCTTGACGAATATATTGACAGGTTTAGAAAAATATCGCCAACAGACATATGCTATCCTTTCCCGAGAGGAATCGGAACATCTGTTGCTTCGGGACATTAATGCTGGACTACGATGGTCCTTATGCAAGATGACGGATTCTATCATTTTGTAAATGCTGGAATATATCAATACATTTTGATGCTGCTGCTAAGGCCGCATCCACACATGCAACAGAACACCGTGTCGTAACACCGACATGTGTGAGGTCTGGATCGCACTCCGTAACAAAACACCGTAATATTGTCGCGTCCCACCAGTTGTAGGATTTACCCTGTCGCTTCAAAGGAATGTTACGGAGCTACGTTGCACCCCATGTTCGTGCATTTGGACCGGTTTGCGAAAAATTATGTTTGTCAGTGTAGACTGGATATCGGCATGAAACTGATGGGACACAGCAATGGTACGCACTGGTGATACGCGACGATGTTCGCCCCGTAACATCATCGCGTAACATGGGATGTTACGCGACGATGTTCTGTTGCGTGTCTGTACGCACCCTTACGTACAAGGTTTGTAGGCAGAACTGTTAATTACGCCAAGCGCTCCTTAGTGGTCAAGTGGGTATATTTGCCGCCTTCGGACTTGATGGGTCTTCTGTTCGACTACTAAGTAAGGTTGGCCCTATGTACACTCTATAACAAAAAAAAATCGACGCACCAAGAAGGGGTTGTCCGATTGCGATAAAAATTGGTGGATGTGAAGAACATACATAGAAAAAGAAATCATTAAAATTTCAGAACAATTGAATGATTTATTGCAGAGTTTGACCGTTACAAAGGGAGGAAGTCAATAAGGCGTTGGTCCACCTCTGGCCTGGATGCAAGCTGTCACCCGGCGTGGCATAGACTGATAAAGATCCCGGATGGTGTCCTGCGGAATTTCTTGCCAAATTGTCTCCAACTGTCGGGCTAAATCGTCAACATTCCGGGATGGTTGCAATCGCCTTCCCATAGCGTCCCAAATGTGCTCTATGGGAGAGAGATCAGGAGATCTAGCTTGCCAAGGAAGTGTTGGGCAAGCTTGAAGACAATTCATAGCAACACGTGCCGTGTGCGGCCGGGCATTGTCTTGTTGAAACGTAAGTCCAGGGTGTCGCAAAAGGAACGGTAACACAACCGGTCGTAGAATGTCGTCTACGTACCGCTGTGCTGTAAGTGTGCCAGAAATGACCACCAAAGGGGTCCGGCTATCAAAGGAGATGGCACCCCAGACCATAACGCCCTGTTGTGGGCATGTGTGGCGTGCGATAGTAAGGGCAGGATCCCCACGCTGCCCTGGACGTCTCCAGACACGTCTGCGGTTGTCGTCAGGACACAGTTGGAAACGGGACTCGTCACTAAAGACTATACGTCCCCAGTCAGCGCAGTTCCAAGTTGATCGAGCCCGGCACCACTGTAATCGGACTTGACGGTGTAAAGGCGTGAGAGGTAAGCGGCGTAACGGTCGGCGCGAGCGTAAATTCCGCTCTCTCAGTCGTCTGCAGAGGGTCATGTTGGACACATGTGTGCGGGCCACACGTTGGATAGTTGATAACGACGAATCCGGTGCTGTGACAGCTGCTCTGACAATCGCTCTGTCTTCCCGTTCTGTTGTGGCCCTAGGTCGACCGCTGCCGTCCCGACGCTGACATCTGCCGTTGTTGACCCACTCTTGCCAGCACCGTCCAATCGCCGCATCGCTTCGACCCACATGTCCAGCGATTCTTCGATTCGTCCAACCAGCCTCTTTCAATCCGATAGCACGACCTCTTTCAAACTCTGACATATGCTCGTAATGAGCACGAATCTTTCGGCGAGGCATTGTTACAGTCGACGTAAGATATCCGCAGTCAAAATGCAACAGAAATTTTGACCACATATTGAGAATCGCTCCTTATATACACCTGCTGAATGCGCAGTTCCGATGCGCTGGAGTTCCCGCTATTCATTCATTGGACACCAAATTTTAATCATTTGCATGTTCGGTCAAAATGTCTTTCTAAACGAAATTTCATTATAATCGGACAACTCTTTCTTGGTGCATCGATTTTTTTGTTATAGAGTGTATATATATCGTAGAATGAGGTCAGTTGCCTATATAATTACCCCATGGACAAACGATATGTAACAAATGGCCCTTAGCTGGAAGTAAATATTGCCAAACACCAATATGGTGAAGGTAAAAAAAAAAAGATGTGCCATACCACCTAGAAAGCGTTTGAACCCTGATCCTGTTTATGAGTGGGTGTTACCCTATTCAGCGGCAATTATTATTACATCAACACAGAAAATTTATATTTATTGCGTAAGATATTATTACCCTTCACAGGGATAACACAATTGCCAAATAATGGTCAACACACAAAGCCACCGGGGCGAGTTTTTTGTGAGTTTTCGTGGGGGAATTTATTTTTACCATAATTTTCAACACCCTCGTCCAAATACGCTCAAATCGAAGCTTGAGAAGAAGAAACGCCGTCCCAATCCTGGGTTCGAACCATGGACCCTCCGTTGTTCTCGAAGTGTCTTAACAGCTGGACAAATGAGGACATTTATTCTGTATGAGCATATCTAAACATCTGCAGAACATTTTTGCAACATTGTAAAATTTTGAAAATTTTATTGTTTGGACTTTTTGCTTCTGCCCTTAAACATGTGCCTTATGCGCTTACTTATAATCTCACCACTGTAGAACAACGGACTCGTATTTAATGCTTACTTGTTCTTTGCTTCCTAGAAAGTAGTCGACCACGTGTCCCCTGCGGTTACGGTCAATCCATGCCACTATAGCATCTGCATTCACCATTCGAGAGGCGCTGTCATTTTTACTCAAGCCAAAGGACATGTATTCATTGGGCTCTGTTAAAAAATATATCACAAACGAATTAATATATAACAGACTTAACACCTTATTAAAAATATACAGGGTGCTTGTAAATTCATGGGACAAACTTCTAGGAGTCATTAGGAACACCAAATAAGGCATATTTGTCCATATCCCTGTGTCCGCAAAGGGTCCGGTTTGGCTGTAGAGCGTAACCACTGTTTACGTCTATCACGTTGCTACGTAGCCAATTACATGAATTAAATACAATTTTTGATACATAATTTAAGTGATTGAGCTAATAATACAGTAGAGACAAAGAAATCCGGAATTCAGTTTCCTGATTTTGATCTGTATTACTGTGTAGTGAAAATAAGCCTAAAACTGCCTTTTTTAACACACTAGAAAACAGTTGGGAACTGCCAAGTATGTGTAACAGGTGAAGAACATCAAAATAAACATTTTTTGTTCAGTGAATTTTTTTCCAAAAATTAGCCGTTCGGGCACTACAGTGAATTTAGTATTTGCATCCACCGCATTCAAGATTTCCACAAATGGCTACAATGCGCCATTTCACAAAGTTTTAAAATTATTTAATGTCAACGGACGCCAGTCTCCCTCTCTCTTTCTGGCGACTTTCTAAAATCAGTTAAATTCATCGGAATTGTATGTGTAGAATTCGCCGCTTCAGGTGCGAGTGTATGAATTCTACATGAACTTAGACACACCCTGTATACATGACTCCTATATATGACGCATACAAGAAAAGTTTCCAATATCACACATAAAAAAAAAATATTTTTAAGACGTCACCAAGTTTTGCGACAAGTTGCATCACTACGTCCTCTCCGTCCATAATCCACCTAACTTCGAAACCAAGATCGTCGTAAAGAACTTCACAATTCAATTTGTACTGAAACAAAAGACGTAATTCAATTTAAATTATTCAATAAATACAAACATAATCATCTGCGCAAGATATTCTCTTAATTGCAAC